>JASVER010000042.1:3175912-3229993 GCA_030449065.1 Oceanodroma leucorhoa
GCCGCAGCCCCCGCCGGGGACCCGGCCCGGTACCGCCCGCGCGCTGGAACTGAGGGAGACGGCGGGAAGGGAAGACGGCGGCCGCCAGGGGCCAAAACTCCCTGGGCCCCGCYCCGCGCAGGCGCTCTGGGGAGGGGGCTCCGCGGGGGCGGGCCCTGCCGGCGGGGAGGGGCGTGGTCAGGGGCGGGGCGGCCGCGGGGTCCCAGCGCCCGCCCGCCGCCCAGTAGCACTGCGGACGCTGCGGGCAAAGCCCGGCTGAGGCCCGGGGGGGACTGACCCGACCGCTCGCTCCCGGCCCGCTCGGGGCTTCTGGGTCTCCCCGAGAAGGGAGCGGGGACCTCCCCCCCTCGGGGCTCTCCGCTCCAGAGCATCCCTGCCCGGGGGGTCCCGCTCTCCCCAGCTCCTCTCGGGTGGGGGGGACCCAGTTTCGGCCCTTCCAGCTCTCAGGCCGGCAGCCCCGGAGCTCGGACAGCACAAGGTCGGAGCGGGAGCGGTCTAGAGTCCCCCAGGCCACCCCCAGTGTCCCTCCTTCTGTCACGCGTCCCACCCTGGTCCCCATCCCGGTCCCCCCCGGCTCCCCCGCCGGGGACCCCAGGGGATGTGGGCTTACGGGGATGCCCGGGGCTCAGCTTCCCTCTGCTTTTTTGCCCAATTTCCTCCAAAAAGGAGGCTTCTGCGGACACTCGGCCCCTGCCTTTCTTTTTTTCAGACACTTTTATAATTTCTCTGACTATGAAGTACAGGATAAATCTCACAAACACTTTAAAATATGCCTTAAAATAAAGTGACCAAACTCGTCATTTAAAAGGAAAAAAGATACTGACAAAATTACAGCATATTGACTGAGAGGGTAAAGTCACCATGATTCAAATGGAGCAATTCACTTTGAATTAACTCCAGCTGACTCCTCTCACCTGCCTGAGGATGGTCTGTGGCAAGCCCAGAGGAAATCTTTTGTGCTTCAGTTAGCGATAAGCCTTGCAATTCATTATTCTTTCAAAGACTAACATAGAGAACTGAGGATACCAGTAATATTTGGGCTTTTGCTTGCACTTGAGTCCCTAGGAGTCCGATATACTCTTTAAATACATGCTGGTTAGGAGGGCTGGGCAGGATTTTCCTGCTTGCTACAGCTTTGCCGGCTGGGATGGAGACGTTCCAGCAAAGCCTGGAGCCGCACACCTGGGCTGAGCACCAGCGTCCCCTTCCTTCGGCCACGCACCTCCTCCTCAAGTTTCAGGGAGTTTTTGACCTTGGAAATACTTTGATTTTATGCCAACTATTTCTTTCTAACAAAAGCAAAGCAGAAGCCAGCAGTTCCTCAGCCAGCACCAGCCCTGTGCCCCARCTCTCCTGGCCAGCTTTGCCCTCGGCCGCTTCAAGCTGCCTCAAGCTTTGAGAGCTCGAGAGCCGCAGCCATGAAGAGCAGATAGTGACGGGGCAGCAGAGGGGATCTGGAAGCCCCTGGGATGCAGCAGGGTCAGGCCAGTAGCTCCCCTGTGATCCCACGTCCAACAGCGATGTCAATGCACTCCCCCATGATCCCGTGGCGGAGGACAGAGCCCACCCGGGATACTCCAGCACCCATGAGTACCCCAAGCACCCAGCCGTCCTGCCCCACTCTGCTGCTCCCCACACAGCCCTCGTGCCAGGGATGGTAGAGGAGGAGCCTGGCCACCGGCAGCATTCCCCCAGACCATGCCACCACCCTCCATGGTTGGACACGGCGGGAGACAGGCACCATAAAGCRAAAGGTAGAGACTTGCCAGCATCACTGTATTTATTTTCCACTCCAAAGCAAGCCACGCCGATTTTACAGACATGCTCTCCAGGCAACCACCTGACGTTAAGGCATTTTTTAAGACATATAAAACATATTCCCCAGCTGCAGCTGCCGTCCCTGGGGCTGCATGCACCCACCGCCTCAGCGCAGTGTCACCAGCTCTTCGGCAGAAGTGGGGTGAATGGCAACAGTGTTGTCCAGGTCGGCCTTGGTGGCCCCCATTTTGATGGCCACGGCAAAGCCCTGCAGCATTTCRTCACAGCCCAGCCCTTGCATGTGCAATCCCACCACCTTTGGGGAAGAAGAGAGAGGCTGGATGGGACCCAGCGCCGGCGAAATCCAGGCTGAACGCTGGCCTTGGTGTTTGTGGAGTTGAATCCCAGCCCAAGACCCYGTCTGAGCAGGTCAGAGCCAACCACATGGGGACAAGAGGACAGCCAGCCGTGGTCCCCGCCACCCCCCTCCAGCGCCCAGCTGTCCCCCCTGGTCCCCTCCATGCACCTTCTCCTCCTTGCCAGTGCACACCAGCTTCATGACGCACTTAACCTTCCTCTGGGTGACAGCGTGGTACAAGGGGGTGAAGGACGTGCTGTAGATCTTCACGTTCTCCCTCCCGTGTGTGGCCACGGCTTCGTCTGCAGCAGAAGACACGGCACRTAGGTCAAGGGGATGCACCGTATACAGGAGGTATTTATAAAGAGGGAGTCAAAGCACATTTTGCCAGGCTCAGACCGCTTGCCGGAGATCAGATCGTCTCCTCGAGCATCAAACCAGCAGCTCTGAGCCACTATGGCCCCAGCCTCTTCACCCCCCCACACCCTGTCCATCCCCACCTTCGGTGAGGCCCACGGTGCCGATGGGCGGGTGGCTGAAGACGACGGTGGGGATGTCACGGTAGTCCAGCCGGGAGTCCTGCTTGCCCTCGAAGAGCCTGTGGGCCAGCTTTCTGCCGGCCGCAATGGCCACTGCGGGGAGGGACGGGGAGCCTGAGCTATGGCACAGCGTGGCACCAAGGGGCTGGGGAGGGGGGCACGACCATGGTACCTGGGGTGAGGAGGGCTCTCCCACAGACATCCCCGATGGCATAGACCCCTCTCCTGGTGGTGTTCTGGTACTCGTCCACCACCACATGGCCCTTGGCATCCACCTGCACACCCTGCCACAGGAAATGGCAGCTGTCTCGGCACGTGCCCCGGGTGGGGTGAGACAAGTGATGCCCACAGGGGACCCGTGCTGGTGGTTGCCGTGTTCCCAGATGAGGGCAGGGCACGGCGGGAACACCATCCTGCAGCAGGCTCCATGGGACCCCCAGAGACCCATGGGACACCCGGAGACCTGTGGGACCCTGGAGACCTGTGGGATCCCTGGAGACCCATAGGACCCCCGGAGACACCTGGGACCCCCGGAGACACCTGGGACCCCCAGAGACACACAGGACCCCCAGAGACCTGTGGGACCTCTGGAGACCCATGGGACCCTCAGAGACCCATGGGACCCCCGGAGATCCATGGGACCCCTGGAGACCTGTGGGACCCCGGAGACCCATGGGATCTGCGGAGACCCTCGGGCATTCTCGCACCAGCGCGGAAGGGACACGCTGCTATCTCACCACTTGGTCCAGGCACAGCTCCTTGGTGTTGGGCTCCCGCCCCACGGCCCACAGCAGGCAGTCAACGTCCCGGATCACTCCCTCCGTTGGCTTGCGGCCAGGCGCCGAGGAGGTCRCTGTCACATCCAGCAGCCCGCAGGGGGACTTGGTGACCGTCTTGACCTGCGGGGAACAACAGGAGCGGCAGGGAGAGAAGGTGCTGATGGCTTTTGCCTTGCAACAGGCGACGGCGGCCACACGGCAGGACCAGGGATGCCGCTAAAGCCGTGGCCCAGCGATCGGCACCCAAAACGCCGGCTTTCCCCCGGGCCCCGCCTCTCCTGGAGAGATGGGGCAAGCTGCAGGGCTGCTCTGCATGCCTGTACCTGCGTGTGCTTCCAGACATCCACCCCGGTGTTCTCCAGCTCCTGAGTGCAGTTTGAGCTGATCATGGAGTCGAAGGTCCTCAGGACCTGGGCAGGGACCCACCAGCCCCGTCAGATGAGGGTCTGCAGGCAAAGGCACCGCCTGGCAGCCCCCTCCACCGACATTTCCCCGTGCCCGTGCCCCATCCAGGCCCAGAGAGGTTTGGGGCACTTCTGGTTAATCATAAAGTTCTCCTCTGTTTGTTTTTCCCTTAATTTTTTTCATTATTTTTCTTTTTTCAAGTTGCAACTTGAAATAAAGCTCAACGAAATGGGTGCAGCAGCACGCACAGCTGCAGAAATGCCAGGCGCGCAGGTCGGTGCTGCCGAAATCCTCCTGGCAGCACAGTTACGCTCTTCTTCTCGCCTCGTCTGCCCCCCCGCGCCCCTCCTTACACCCAACAGCCTGATGCCACCATCCTCCGCATCGCCATTTCCACCCCCCTGAGCCTGCGCCGACTCGGACCCTCCTTTACCAGCTCACGGGAGCTGATGACCAGAAAACCCCAGTTGACTTGGATGCAGTTGCCGGGTGGGAAGCGCGGTTGGGGACAGCCGGCAGCACTACCTTGTCTTGGCGGATCAACAGGGATGACTTGGAGCCCAGCGTGGAAAGGATCCCTGCGATTTCCACTGCGATGTAGCCGGCACCGATAATAACACTGCGCCTGCGGAGAAGCGACGATGCCGTGCGCAGGCACGCCGAGCCGCTGGTGGCGGCAGCCAGGGTTGGGGTGAACCCCACTTTACCTGGGTAGCTCCTCCAGGTCGAAGAAGCCGTCGCTGGTCATCCCCAGGCTGGCACCTGCAAAGCAGAGCCCCTTTCGCACCCCTTGCCAGCCCCCCTTCCCACCTCCACCTCCCCAAACCCGCTTTGCTTTGGCAAACCTCTCTCCAGGCTCACCGGGAATTTCGCTGTCGGGTGGGACGGCCGGGTGCCCACCCGTGGCTATAAGGATGTGAGGAGCTGTGTACTTTTTCCCATCCACTTCGATGGTAGGCTCGGGATCGGCGGTGAATTTGCCATAGCCCCGAATGATGTCGATGTGAGCCTTACGGGAGCAACAGTTCCGTGATTAACAGCAGGAGGAGGTGTGAGAGCCAGCTAACAGAGCCACGGCTTGCACAGTTAGAGGGCACCCATTAAAGCTGGAAAACTGGCCAAAAATCCAGCAGAGCCCGCTTCCCTGCTCAGCTTGCGGGATAAATGCATCCTCACCTTCTTTAGGTTATTCTCATAGATCTCATTCAGGCGCCTCACGTAAGCATCGCGCTTCTCTTTAATCGTTCTGGAACAAGAGCGGGGGCTTATTGTCACCACAAGCGAATGAACCTACAGAGCTCAGCGAAAAACAATTCAATCCCTTCGGTACGTGGCACCCACACCACAAAACCAGCCCTGAGTTACCCAGCAGGTAACTGGGCAACTTCCCCACCGACGGCAAGGTTTTTGTGCCTGCCTTCCCTGCATCCCTCTTTTCTGGAATCTCTTCCCACAGCCTGTTTGCCACCTTCCCTTTCCAAAATACAGCGGGAATCCCGGCCATGTAACCAGCTCAGCATCCATCCACCGGAAGCCACAAAGCAGGCAGGTGGCCAACGAGCCACCGGGCCACAGCGCTGGCCTGCAGCTGCTCCCGCAGGACACACTGGGAGACGCTCGTTTTCAACCGTCTCTTTCCATACTTACCTCCAGTTGAACTTGACGCCAGGTGTTTCGAAGCCATAGTCGGCGTGATCGTGGACGAACTCTGCATGGACCGCCGCGTTCCACATCACCTGCCCGCACAAACCCCAAGTCGGCTCAGGAAGACCAGTTTGATTTTGGGAAAATCCCCTGCCACACTTCCTGATGCCTCATCTCTGCCCGGAGCAGCCCAAGGGACATGGGTCTGACCATGTCATGGCATCTCGATGGCTCAATACGCTCCGAGCCCTTGCTTTCTCCCTGCTCCTTTCTCCCCATGCCCCGGGCCAGCACCTCCCCGCAATTCAGCAGGCACCCAAACCAGACCCAACCCATGGCCAAGGTGCCGCTGGAGCCGGTGGCGAAAGCCAGCTTACCTTTTTTGGCACGCACCCAACATTGACCTACGGGGAAATCAGAGCAAGTCTCAGTGTTAAGGCTTAGTTTTTCAAAGGCAACGCTTTGGAGAGCATCCCACGTCAGGCCGGTACCAAATGCCAGCTCTGTGCCCAGGAAAATAAAGGCAGGATTATGGGTTTCTGGTAAAAGTGGGCAGTAACTGCCTTTGGTGCCTCAAGGTCTTGCGGTTTCCCTGCTTTCCTTCACTTCCTTGAAGGAGAACACGGAAGGTGCACGGTCTTCAAATACAAGGGGKTTTTTTCCATTGAAAATTTAAGAGAGATTTACTAGGAGAAGGGTGTTTGCCATCCCTTTCCTGCGCTTCTGGTCCCAGTATGGCAACTCTTTCAGGGGAATGCACTTAAAGCATAAAACTAGAGCCTGTCCCTGGCTCRTCTGAGGAACAAGTTTGTTTTTTCTGCTTGTTACCGGCTGGCCATGCCCACTAGCCCTGCTGCGCTGCCTTGCAGTGGTAACCGAGTTAGCAGCTGTGCTGCACAGACCCGGGACCCGCCAACATCCCTTTATCGGCCYGAAAACAGCCAGCAAGAACCCGCACCCTCCCGGGGAGAGTGGAATCGGACCCGTCCCACTCCCACGCAGCTCAGCGTGACGAGGCAGGTCCTCCGTGGCCGGGATGGCGACTCCTGCCCTCCGGCTTCCCGCATCGGTCGCCGGCCGCAGGACCGGAACCAGCCCCGTGAGACCGGGACCAGCCCCGTGGGTCCGGGACCGCCCGACTCGTCGTCCCCCCCCCCCGGGAGCCGATCTCCCCACCCGCGGGTGCCCCGGGGACTCACGCAGGTGCCGCCGAAGCGGTGCGGTTCCACCAGCGCGACACGGGCCCCCAGCTCCGCTGCCCGGCGGGCCCCCGCCAGCCCCCCCGACCCGCCGCCCAGCACCAGCAGCTCGTAAGCGGCCGCCGCCATGGCTCCGGGCTCCGTGGGGCCCCGCCGCCCCGCCCCGCCCCGGAGCCGCCCCCCGCTCCGCCCCCCGCCCGCCCCCGGGAGCACGGCACCACGGCTGGGGGCTGACAACGGCAAGTTTATTGGTTTAGGTACAGCCAGGAGGATTGCAAGCACTTCCAGGACAAATATACAGAGGGGAGAGGGAAAATAACAAAAGAAAACAAAACAAAAGGGCAGGAGCGGCACAGAACAGGGATCGAGCTAAAAAGGGAACGCTTTTCTCCATGTTATGACAACGTACTCCCAAGCAGGAATCGCTTCCTTTCTCCAGTTAAGTCGATCGGTCTTTCAGTAAAATAAAGAGTGGTGGGGGAAGAAGTTAGTGTGCATTTCCCTCGAAAATAAACTCTAATTCATGCCAGTTAAACACTAGAACTAAAAATTTACAAAGAAGCATCAAAGGAGATGGAAGTGTTATTAGTTATCTTCTCCTCTCTGAACAGTCCAGAAGAAAAACAATGACTACAAATACAGCAGGCAAACTGACTGTTGGACTGATGGGTATAGGATATATATAGTGTTGTAAGGAATTCAGTCTCAAGTTGTGCTAAACGCTCTTCATCCTCTGTATGGCACGTTTTGGTCCATGATGGGGATTTTAAGTTGAGACGAACCCCAATTTCTTACAGAAACGTGTAAATATTGTTGCTCTTTAAAATGCCAGGTGTACTTCCTTCTACAAAGGTTAGGAGAGGTTTATAGGAAGTAGTCTGGGGTACGACGGGTAACATGAGGCTCTCCACGACGAGGTGCTGGGTCAAACTGGAGGCTGCAGGAAAGAAAAAGGGATCATTTTCCAATGCCACAATAACTACTACACTTGCTCTCCGCTGCTATTGCTTTACTCATCCCAGCTGCTTCCACATAAAACATTCCAGGTCCCAAAACAAGCATCCACGGGAGGTAAAACTCATCARCTGGTCAAAATGCTGCTTACAGAGTGAACACCGCCCCGCAGTCAGCACTTCAGCAGCCCATCGCTATTTTCACCCGAGCTCAGCTGAACACAAAATTCAGACTCTCTCACCCGTCTTTACAAAGCCTAGTGCTACCAAAAATAAAAATAAATACATAAATCAATCTGTCTTTACTCTCTCCATCAAGCTTGCGCAATAGAGGGATTAAGAAAATGCAGAAGCTCCAACTCTCCAGAGCACCAGGAAGAAGAGATAATGCAGTACCCAAGAGAAGCTTTTAAGAGCTTAACTCACTACTTATTTTTAGATATTCTTGTAGGTAGAGGACACAAGGTTAATTCCAGAGTGGTTTGAGCTGGATTTTCACAAAGAACCCCTTTGGAAAGGATCAGACATTCCTCACAATACGGAACAGTTGGGAAGARAGAACAGCCCGAGCCAGGTTACTCACAAGGAATATTTTAAAGTGTCATCTAGTTCCATGATAGCAGCCTGGTTCCCACAACGATAACAGTAATTGGGCGCACTGAAAATGGTAACCACATTTCGGTCGTGGCACCAATTATAACCCTGCCAGAAAAAGAGAAAAAAATGGAAGGTCTCTGTTAAACCTCAAACCTCAGCCTGTCTGAAGTTCCTCTTAAGGCCTGAAACGATCCAAGGCACTTGTGAAACTGCAGACTTCTCACAAGTACTTCCAACTGACTTAGTTTCATTTTAAAAGACGTACTCTACCGCAAGAGCAAGCGGTAGTTACCTAGCAAAAACAGCTTCAGCCACTCTACAGAGAGATCGGCCATTTGTCACTCATGTTTATCCATTTTGTATACAAATTATGGATTGTACCACAAAGAAACCTCAAGTTTTTTAGGTATGCCTTCAGCTTTCATCCACCACAAATGACAATTTGCCTGCTGGATGCAAGCGACTTCTGACACACAGCACTACTTAAGGGATCTACTTGAACTAGATTTTAAAAATACATCTGTTCCATTGACCCACCTGGCATTTTTCCAGCCAGACATACAAGAATAGCCTATTAAAAGCCAAAATTATGGCTTAATCCCTGTCACATCTGACTGCCGAGTATTATAGGTCAGCCTGTTTAATGCAGCAGCAGTCTAAGTAGAGCAGTCAGCGTGTAAGATCATTACTTCCACAAATGGGGTGTGACAGGGTCCCTTTGGCAATTTACGGGGGGGTGGGCAGAACATCTCCTTATTTACATCACAGGTCAAAGCACATCATTTTAAGTTGCTTGTTGTTTTCATGTGATTAAAAGTCCCTCTTTGGTCTTTACCTGCATAACATTTAGGTGTCAGCTTATGCAAACCCATCAGTGGAAAGTCTCACAGAGGAGACAAGAATTCACATCTGTGTTTTGTTAGCCCCATCTAGCAGAGTGCTTGCCCTACCTCCATGACAAGTTGGTGAGCACGGGAGACCAGTGTGAGACCATTGGCATGGTTAAATGTTTCGGAAATATCTTGCCCAAACGTGTAGCCAGCACCACGTGGAGATATACCCCAGCCGCCACGATCATCCGGATCCGACCATAACAGATCACACATAGGACCCTTGAAAAAAGATTAAGTGTTCTTCATTAGATCACTAACAAGACCATTATAAACAGCCACTTTTAAAATACATTTTATTTACAGTAAAAAGACTGCCAGCAAGTCCTTCTCTGCACAAGGCACACRAGTTTAACACACATAATACCGGCTAGTTAATCACTGCATCAGTCAGCATCCTTCCCAAAGAAATGAATACATACACAGCYGACTGAGAAAGGAGTCCACATAACCAGAAAACTGTTCCCACCTCCTCTTCCACGCACACCGTTTACCATTTCACTTCAACTAGTCAGAGATAGAAAGACATGGAGAGCAGATCCACATTCTTACTCCCGACTCTCTAATAAAAAAGGCCACGTGAGAAGGTATGCACATCCAAGGATACACAATGGGTTCACTGGTGCCAGCCAAGTTGCAGTAAATTAAAGAAAGGGAAATGATCCGTAGGAGGCTATGAACTAACTGCTCCAGAGATTGATGTTAAGCCTTCAGCAGCCCTTCTGGCAGGGTATTAATCATTTGATTTCCTCTCCTAAACAGTCTATTGTTGGACTTGACATACTCAAAAATATCCTGGTGTACATCTTCTAACAGTCACAAATGAAGCTCAGTGGCTTTTCTTGCTGAGCTACTAAGGGGCAGTAAAGACACTCTAGTATTTATCCAAGCCTGCTGCTGTTTCCTACCCACCCACCTGAGCTCTGCGGTAGGGATCACACTGACTACATGTGAAGGTCCTCAGGGCAGCCAGATTTCAGCACACAGATATGCAGCACAGGACTAGGAAAACCCCAGAGCAACACCACAATCATTACACCTAACTAGAGGCAGGTGTCCCAGCAGGTAGCCCCCCCAATTCTGTTAGTAATTTACACAGTTTATGTCAGGTTTTTGGAAAGCTTAAGCAGACCTTGCTGCATTATTCTTGCTGTTATACCAAAGACGCTGCAGGACAAGCAGTTCATTTTTAACCAGGGAACATTCAAGTCCATTTGTAAGCCCCAACCACTCCAACACAGAAGAGCCATTTGCGACCCTGGGAGCTCAGAAGGCAGCTTCTTCAGTCCTGGTCTCGGGCCCCCAAAAAGTGATGAACAAGATGAAACACCACAGAAGAAAGGATTGGCTGGGGAGGAAGGATGGTGACACAACATGGCTTCACGTGGTGGTTGTCCGTTCACAAGCAAGTCTGTGATGAGGCTGTAGGTAGTAAACACCTTCCCCTGCCAAACATTATTCTTTGAGTCAGCGTGACAGCCAAAAAATCCTGTGATTCTGTGAAAAACAGCTGTGAAAACCCCATAGCTCTCCTTTTGTAGATTGCTGTAATCAAAGCATATTGACTTGTGTGTGTTTTGCCCAAATGCATGTTCATCTGCTCTAGCTCTTAGAAAGGCAATAATCCACTGTGTAACCGTGGATTAGGTGGATTTCAATGTGAGGCTACATTTGCATTTTCCACCAACAGATATCTAAGTTTATGATGCGTTTCCTTTCCCGTTACCTCATGTGGCACTTCCTGCAGGCGGTCCAGAGCCCTGATATGATCCAGTGTATCTATGGATGGAGAGAGGCCACCGTGGAGGCAGAATATCTGTTCCGGAAAAAAGAGCAATCCGTTCAGTGCATATTGTTATTGGAAGACTGATGTCAGAAATAGCCATTTTTAACTCTGTTATTGTTCTTTTACAATTACAGCCACCTCACCCTCGCAGTAGAGAAACCAAATTTAATTCCTGCAGAAGTAAACAAAATCAAAAGGCTGCACCTTGCATACAGAGATCAGGGCAACAGCAAAGATACCACGCCTTCCGTTTTAAGAATATCTTGCCTCACAACCACAACTCAACTCACATCTCATGTATCACCAGGGGATCCCCACTTGTTGAACAGTCAYTTAAAATGAACAATACATGCAACACCCTGCCATTCCTTTGGCAGCAGAATCAAAAGCCTTCTCGCACCATCAACTTGTATTAAGACCTCACTAAATTCTTCCCCAAACCCACAATAACTAAATGGGCTTTAAAAAAATTCAGATCACAAGTTAAGGGAGCTTGTTTGAGACTGTTCACGTAGAGGTCAGACAATACAGTCTGCATAATTCTATAAAATGAAGCGTTTTCTTATTCAAGGCTTACCTGGCCATCTACTAGAGCTGTAAGCGGAAGATAATCAAACAGATCTGTAAAATACTTCCAGACATTGGCGTTGCCATACTTTCGCAGACATTCGTCATAAAAGCCATACACTTGTGTAATTTGTCTGCTTTCGTGATTGCCCCTCAGTATTGTAATGCGTTCCGGGTAACGCACCTATTGACAAAGAAAACTCTTCTTTAACACAGGAATTGTACCACTGATACGGAAAGAAAGAGTAACAGAATACTTCAAACAGCAGTCAAGCATTCAGCTCTTTTATAAAATAGCACATGTCCATTAATGCATTTCAATTTACATCCACCTAGCTCAAGCCAACAGGGGCATCAATGGGAGGAACAATTCTTTCAAAACTCCACAGAAGCACAGTTTTGCCCAAGGCTGCTGTAGAACAGCTATCAAACCATACCTTCAACGCTACTAGAAGAGTCACCGTTTCCACCGAGTAATAGCCTCTGTCCACGTAGTCTCCCATGAACAGGTAATTTGTGTCTGGAGATTTCCCACCAATTCTAAAGAGTTCCATAAGGTCGTGGAATTGACCATGGACATCCCCACAGACAGTGACGGGGCAACGAACCTCTTGCACATTCGATTCTTTTGTAAGAATTTCTTTAGCCTAGCAAGAAAAACACATTTAGGACAAAAAGGTGCAGATGTTATTCCACTGCATTCACACTGGAAACCCGATTTCACTCCACTAGCTCAAGCTGACCACTGGAAAAACAGTTTGCTGGGTAAGCAAAGACAAAGTGTATTTTACAAACCCCTGTGCGCAAAAAGAAGCAGGTTTGCTACTGTGAGGCCAGGTCATTAAGATCTTATTGTACCACAACCACTGACAAACAAATTCAAAGAAGTAACAAGTTAATTCCCAGCCTGCCTTGAAACGAAGCAGTGTGAACTTCAAGACTTGCACTCCATATACGACTTCCATCACCACTGGGATTCACGCATGAATCCTGGGCTTCTTCCAAAYGTTTCTCAAGAGCAGACAAGACGAAGCACTACTGCAGTAAGCATCATTAGCATCACGGGCAGACACTATCATCTTAGGCATAACCAATTTTTTTTTTTTTAAAAGATACAGATTTTGACAGATTTCTCCATCTAGGTGTTCCAACACAGCTCAGGTCTGTTCATCTCAGCTATGTGAACTATGGCAGCACTCAGCACTCTAATCTGACTGCCGAAGTCAAGTGCTGTTCAGTTTCACAATACCTAGAAGCTTTTACCTCAAGAACCACAGCTGTCCCCTCAGTATTGCAGGCCACCCCATGTCCTGTCAGCAAGAGTTCAGTGCGGAACTCGTATGAACAGAGATTAGTCAATACTCTTGCCATCCGCTGTAAGTCATCTGACTTGCAACGATGCACTTACACACAGACTCCCTCCTGCCACATTTCAGTCTGACTACCATCTCAGTTGCTCAACGGATTGCTCTCAATCCCACGCAGCCATGTGGAACCATTTGTGTTGCCACCTTCCCTGGCAACACAGCAGCAGGCTGGAACAACGTTTCTGCCAACACTGACAGCTACTCCTCACTGCCTTCCTCCTCTGGGATCCCTCAGGCTTCCCCCCATCGCTGCACACCCATAAACCTCAAATGCTCTCCTAAGACCAGGATTTTGCAGCAGCGGGTCCGTGCCACGGAAACAGCGCTACAAACAGCGTGTTCGTTCTGTATCAAAGCCAGCTCATCGTGTGATCGCTGAGCGGAGATGATGCTAAGAAAGGCTGCACATGACAAAGCGGCTCATCTGGCAGAAACGCTGGGCAACCACTAYGGCACCAGATGAGCTGAGCTGTGTTACTCTGCCAAACAATAACCAACGCGAGCGCCAGTGCTGGGGSTTGACGGGGCTGCCCCAGCTCTCCGGAGGTACTGCGCTTTCAGAYTGCATTGCGGTGAGTACGAGATGTCAGGAAAGGGAACCTTCTCTGCACGTTCCCAGAACACATGGGAACTAAGAAATCCATTTCCCTTGCAGAGGGGCAGATTTCTTCTTGCTTACGCTACCAAGGAAAACAAATATTCCTAAGCTTCACTTGGCTAAGCTGGCACAGAACATCACTGCATATGCAAGAGGCGCTTCTCTCAACCAGGGCACTTTTTGCCTGCCAGATTTCCAATCCTCTTCCAAGCACAACAGTTTAAYAACTTCTAAAGGTAGGTCACATATCACTGAAAAGCAAAGTCAGAGGCAATTTAAACATTTGGAGCCACAGCCAGCTTTCCTGGCCGTACCTAGCTGGCAACAAAATGACCACAGATGGAAGGATGGCATCCCTGGATTTAGTCATCTCTTCCTCTACACCCAGCAGTTCCTCTGCTAATTACAGTCATGTAATGTAGCCTATCTGCATTACCTTATTATCATTATCAAATATCATGTTTGTTTTGCTGCCTCCAGCTCATCAACTGATGCAGATCAGGACTCCAGACCCATCTGAGGCACAGAGAACACCCACAGATAGGCTCGGTCCAATTTGGACAAAAGGGATGAAAGATCACCAGTGCTGAACAGTCACCAGCAGGCGATGATCTGGCTACTCATCGCTACATCCCTTCACTCAGGATGATGTAGCTCCAACCCGCTGCTACCAGGAAGAAGCTGCTTACCGAGGACACCCTCAGTGGGCTCCCCGAGGATGCCTGTGTTCACATTCAAACGTTACTTGCCTCTTTTAGGGAAAGCACATATTTGGAAAGAGTAACTAAAACCCAAGCAGTTAAGGGCTTGGACAGCCTTCAGCATCCCCCTTGCACGGTAGGTAACCCGAGGGATGTGACCCTGATCCTCGAAGACACATCCTGCACATGGACTCGATGACATGGGGTCTACCTTGCAGTTCTAAACTGACTGGAAACTGCTGAATGCGTTGCGTCTTTGAGTGCAATAGCAGTACTCAAATTATGTTTAAGTATCTTTAAGCCCCTATAGCACCTTTTGAGAGCTTCTACCCTCTAGGAGAGACAAATATAAAACACAGTCACAAAACAGCTGCTCAGTGTGTTCTGACTGGCGCAAAGCAACAGATGGGGTTTCGTGGTAAGCTGGAGCTAACTTAACCACAAAAAGTGCGAGTTATTTTCTGCCTTTTCGTATCACGCATCCTGCTCCCTTCCCAGATGCATAAGAAGAAATACACCTACTTCAAGCCTCCAGGGAAAAGATGCAGGATGCTGTACAGATACCATACATACTCACCAGTGTCTCAACCACACCATCACTCTCCACCTCTCCGATCTGCCCAGAAAACCCCATGCACCCATCCTGAGAACATGTACAGATAAAGCAGCACAGGCAACAGAGAACATCTCCTTTTGCGCAGTAACAGGGCAAACATACTCACGTTAAATGCATCCTAGGAAGGTGGGCCAGCCTTAGTCCTGAAATTTTGGTACTAGGAGAATCTAGAAGTTTCCCCTCATGAGAAAGGAGGAGCTAGCAGTTGAAGAGCAGCAGTTTCTTAAGCTGCCTACCAGCTGTTACCACGTAGCCTATTTTAGCTTACCATGTAGACAAACATATAGGCACATGAATAAATTAAGTCTGTTGTTTTAACACTGCAGAGCTGGTTCAAATCAGGCTTGGGAGCTGAGCTCGGCTGGCCACAGAAGTTTGCCCTCATGTGACTTTCTAATGCAGAACAGACCTTTAAAATCCTAAGCATCATTAAAAACACCCTAGAAAAGCAGCAACTAACCACTGCACTCTGCTTGCATATTTCACTGTGCAGAGCTAACACTAAAGTCAAATGACTTAAATAACAAAAGCACCATTACAGAATAAGGATAAAAAAAACTCTGATGCAAGTAAGCTGCCCTGCATTATTATCATTTACTTACTTAAGAAGGCTGTCAAATAACTATGACTTAAAGTCATATTTTAGCTGCCTTTGTTTTAGAAAACAGTGACTAATGTTATCAGCTTCCTAAGCATGTGTCCCAATTGTTTTTGATGAAAATCACATCCAGGACAGAATAAAAAGAAGCAACTTTTAGGTATTTGTATTAATTAAACCTCCATTAAGCACAACATTTACCATGTCTGTGCTCAAAATTACTTTGAAGAGTAGACTGTTTGTTGRCTGTGAGCTTGCCCATCATCTCAACTCCCCTCTCTTTCCTAGTTTTTTGGACTCTGTAGATCACCTGTGTAGACTGGAACACAAGCTTGTCTGCTGTCCAGTCCTCAATCCGCGTGGAGGGAGGCTGGAGAAAGCATGTCCCAATTAAGTTATTGTGTTGTCCTTGCAAGAGGAAACCGAGCTGTCTCAGGGCTTGAACACAACCCATTGATGTATTGCTCCGAAACCTGAGATGCTACACCAGCTTTGAGACCACCGTTAGGATCACCAGGAGACTAATCACTCTGTGAGAGACTAAACAATCAAATCCACATCAACCATTACACTGTTCACATTTATCTACGATAATTGTGTAGGCCGGTTCCACGGGTGAGGGGATTACGATCCAACCAGGAGGCAGATTTTCAGCATTGTGCTTTCTCTAGAGAAAACCAAAGACCCCAGGCACCTGCTTTGCAYACAAGATCCTTTGAGCGCACAGAAACTCAACTCCTTCTGGAAGATTCATTTACTGCACCACAAGCTCAGTTTGACCCGTAGATTCTCTTACTTCAGCAATCAGAGAAGTCAGCCATGGAGTTTCTGATCAAAATGCAACTGAACCATCATTCCATCAGCTGCAACAGACCAAACTACGATGTCAAGTGTGCTGAGGATATTAAAATCTCAAGGAGCTTGGCCTGAACAAAAACCACCTAGATTCTCCCCAAAAGAGATTGAAGCCGGAGGGACGGAGCTGTCCTGACCTTCAGCAACAAGGTAGCAGAGGACACCCTGGAACCTCAAGACTGACAGGGACTGTCAAGGTACACACRTGCTCCTCGAGGTACCTGGGCCAGCATTGCCTGGGATCGGTGTCATCACTGGAGAGATGAAATATTCCTGGCCACGACTCAACACAACACTTGGAATTTCATGGTTTGAACAGCGTCCAGGATGCTACTTGGCTCCATCGCTCATACTAATTTCACCAATTAGTGCAGAAGAGCTTGCTAACTCATTCTCCTATTATTATTCTTAGGTGAAATGATCTCGGAGGGCAGAAGCATCATAGGTACGTGCCAGTAACAGCAATACTCCCTACAGCATCAACTGGCTCCTGCTGCTTGGTTTGAAGAATCAGTTTACAATTACCATTCAATAACTGTACAAGAAATGCACGTCTTCATTAGCGATTAGAATCCCTCTCCTCCCACCACTTCACAACACAAAGCTCTCAAGCTGCTCACAGCAACGAGGCTGTAACCTTTCTTATACGTCCAAAGAACAAGGATAGAAAAAAGAAGCTACAAAGAGAGAGACAGTTATGGATGGTTGCTTGCCTGTATTTAATTTAGGAGACAGCCTTTTACTTGCCTTCTTTCATATCCCATTTTATTACCTTGGTGAAAAACTCTTTTCCCTGGGATAAGTAGGATGGCTCTCAACTCCCTCACCTGCACCAGAATTCATTTGCTGACCTGACTTGAACTTTAAAACATAAGTATTCAGAGATTTCCGTGTCCAAGCCTGGGAGCACTTCCTATTAAATGAATCCAACTTCTTGACGTTTTAGCCTGACTTTAGCTGTCCAAAATACAGCTTACAACCTGTGCAAGTTCAAAGGCAGTTTGATACAGCCAGCACGACCCTGCTACCAGTACCCAAGTTAACAATTTCAAAGCTAGCACCAGCACAGAAAGCTGCCATGGCACCTATAGATCTTCACTGCCTATTTAATGAGAGTGGAAAAAGGTTTTAACAACCTTATGCCATAAAGAGAGTCTCAGACCACGATGTTAAGAGTAGTAGTACATGATGCAAGACATCCAAAGCACATTTCCCCAACATGCTGGAACATTTCTTGTGTCTACAAGCTCCAACAGTGATCATAATTGTTTGTCCTTGTATTATCCTTTAAATGTCTGCATGATTTTAGCTAGATTTCATTTTAAAGACCAGCAGAACAGGAAACCAGTGTTCTCATGTTGTCTTGAGATGACACCTTGATGAACTGCATAAAGAATACAAGACTGATTAGCTGCCAAAATGATGTCGTAACTGGGCAGGTGAAGACAGCATGTGATTTTTACAGGTGCAAATTTCAAGAACTTTCAGAGTGCATAAGAATTTGGCATATCCTCATCAACCCCAACTATGTCCAATATTTCCCTCATTACTCTCCATTATGCCAGCAATTAAAAACAAGAATGACCCACACAGGCAAGTCTGGGATTTGTTTCTTTGGGGTTTCCCCACCCACCCATTCTGATTTCAATCTTTTTTTTTTTTTTTTTTTTTTTCTCTCCTTTTCACTACTGAACTCTTCCACAAATTTAAACCTGAGGCAAGAGGTATTATTGTGCCTGGCCTCTTAGAAATTAGTCACACAAAAGGGAGTGCTAAGAAGTGAGACAAGGTTGGTAAGGGTTCCTCCAAGTATTATCTCAAGGAAACAAACTAAACCAGCTTTCTGGCAGGGCTGCTTCACACCAAAAGCAAGCCTGTACACCCAGAAGTTTTTGTTAGCTCCTTTCCACTACCAGCTGCGTGATACAACCACTCCCCAAAAACTTAAGAATAAGCCAAGTAAGAGCATTGGAGAGTATTTACTTCACACCCAAGTCGTTTCGATCAGTTACCAGCACCCTTGAAGAAAGAGGTGCTGTGACAGATGACATCCATTTCACGCCATGCACTGCAGGTTCAGGGTTCCTACCTGTCATCTGGATGACAAACACCCTTTCCACCTCCAGCTGTAACGCGGTGTACTGAGCTGCCACTCTCCCTATTTACTGTGCGAGCCCTGATGTACAGCTAGAATTTGCTGGCATTGTCCTCCAGCTTCTTAAAACACAGCAACCACAGCTCCTCAATTAACAACGCAGACGGAGAAGGCGGCAAATGGTCTTCTGTAACAGCTTGCTGGTTAGAACTGCAGTTTCCAACCAGCAATGCTTGGAGCAGGGCACAGATCATGCTAATAAATTCTTTCAGGCTTATTAGCTGGGCCTCACGCAGGAGACAGCACAGCCACAAGAAGCTCTTACAAACTCTTCGAGATATATCCACCCTTCAAGCCACTGCTCTCACTCCCTGCTGCAGCACCAGCGCTTCTCATCACACTCTCTCGGAACTGATGAAGCTCTGGAGAAAAAGTCATTAGACAAACGGACAGTCCCAGCATGGGATCGAAAAAAAAGAAAGGGGGAAAGAAAACAGAAGCTAGGTGGGGGCTAGCTAGATGTCAGGACCACTGGTGAAAGCATTTGCCAGGAAGCCAGAGCCCGGAGTCCTGCATAGTCTCTGCCTGTGGCATTCAAGCAAACAGCTCCTACCTTTCCGATGAGCACCCCTGGCACATTACAAGGTTGCAGTGCAGACCCTCTCTACTGTTCAGATCTTATCACTGAGGTAGTCTACCGAGGATCTGACAGAAGTAAATAGCTGGTTCTTCTGAAGTTGTCACTGAGATGTTTAGTCACTGGCCAAAATGTGTTGCCATGAACAGGCATCAGAAAACACGTTCCACTTCTCAGAGAGCTGAGCGAGACACACAGGTAATAACGTGACAACGCCAAGTTCACCATCAGCCATATGATGCTAAAGGGAACACTGAACTAACTACTCTACCCTCTGCGCCTGATAATTATCAGTCCATCCAGGAAAGGAACTAAGAGCTTCTCTGGACTGCCTGATGCGCAGCAATGGACTCTGCTGGTCACTGAGATAAGAAGCAAATAGAAAGAATAATCTTTGTTACTACATTTGTTACCACTTCAATTCTTTAACTGTCACATCTTGCAAGTCCAAAGAAAATCCTAACTTAGTCACAGATTGCAGTATTGAGGGAATGTTCACACAGAGGTATTTAACTTCTCAAACAAAATCCAACACAAGTCTAAAGATCAGTCTCCTGATGGAAATACAAAAAAGGCTCTTGACAGTCTACACTGAACAAGTCCAAACAGGAATTTGCCAAAGGACTGGCCAAACAACAGTCCAAAACAGCAGACCGTGTCCTTTAGCCAACCTTTTCTCGTTCTATTTTCGTCTCCCTCAGCAGCATGTAAGCCTCTGTTTAGGTCGGCACGAGAGCTTATCTCTTATCCCCCTCTGCTTTCCTAGATTACACATCGGATGTCAGAAGCTTTCCTCATTGATTTAGGGTTGACTTTTTAGCATGTGGCTACTACACATTGTGAGCCACAAGGGAGAAATGCAACGTGAGGCCCCTGAAAGACAGAACAGATTCCTTCCTGCATACACCACCCGAGCCTCCTCCGCAGCTCAGCTGACCCCAAAGCCAAAAGATAAAAACTGTACTATTGAGGGCAATTATGTTTGAAAAAAATAAAAATTCTATAACCGGGRCATTTTTGATGCCAGAAATACACGGCCACTGCACACAAGAGGACTCCCAATCTCAGGTATACTACAGGCAGCGTCATGGTCTCACGGCGAGCAAAGCGAGGAGAAGCAAACCTGTTCCCCCGCCACAGCACCCCACAGGCTCCCGCTGCCATTTCGGTAGGCTTTGCCCGCAGCTCCCCAGCAGCGGGGCTGAGGTATCGCAAGCCCCAACCAACCCCCGACCCAAACCACTCCGGCTCGCAGCGCTGCCGGCCGGGGAGTCACCTGCTACCAGCACCGGCCCCTAGAAACGAGGTGAAGCCGAGCCCAGCCCGCCGCCGCCGCCGCCGCCCCCCCCGGGCTCCGCACTCACCTTCTCGCAGAGGCTGCGGACCTGGCTCTCGCTCAGCTGCCGGCACTCGTTCAGCTGCTCGATCCACTGGTCCAGCTCCTTAGCGAAACCCTTCTCCTCCATGGCGGCGGCGCTACCCGCCGCGTAGGGCCGGGCCGGGGGCCGGGCAGGGCCCCGCCGCGCTCGGGGCCCGCGAGGCCCGGGCCCGCCTAAGGCTGGCGGCGCAACAACCGGGACGCGAGGCCTGCTCCGCTCCGCGTAATGGCGGCCCTCCCCTCCCCGCCCCCCGGTCCTGCGCACTTCCGGCCACACCCACSCCGCGCGCACTTCCGGGCACGCCTCCCCCGCAGGGCCCCGCCTCTCGCCGTAGCGGCCGCCGCCTCSTCCGAGGCGACCGCCGCCGTCGGCCCCCGCTTCCCGTCAGGCCCCCGATCCCCCCCCCCCGCAACCGGTGGCGGATCGCCCCCGCGGCGGGTTGGGGTGAAGCGGGGTACGAGGGAGGCGAGGCRGAGGCCGATCCCCGTCCCCTTCGGGTGGCGGTAGGGGCCTAACGGGGAGGGGGCCGGCCCGCGGGCCGCCCCCTCTCACCGCCTTTGGGGTTTAACGTGAGGAGGCGGGGGGAGGTCGGGCGTGCAGCCAGCCCGGGCAGGCTTGGCTTGCGGTAGGGCCCGGCTCCTGACGGCGTGGGGACCCGATGTCGTTAGGGTTCTGGCGGGGACCCCGGAGCCACCCGGCAGAGACCGGCCCGGGAGATGTGCGTGGGGATAAGGTGAACTCATGAGGACAGACACTGACCCCGTCTCTGCGTACCCTTTATACACTACCTGTGACCCAGGAGGGTGCTGATTTTTTCACTTGGATTTATCCCTATTTATGATACAGGGCATCTCGCTGCTGTTTGACAGGAGATGGTYACTCTATTCCACCCAAAGTGACTGAAACACCTTACGATACAAACGGAAATAAATCAGGTGCAACTTTCACCCTGTCAGAGGCCAACACAAAGCATGTGCGTGATTTTAAGTCCCGCTGAAATCCTGAAACGGGGAACTTCCACGCTGCCAGGGTGGTTGTGGTCTCCTGCACAGGCACCTCCTGCTCTGAGAAGGAAAACTTAACAACGTGGCGGAGGGAGGCACCCCTTGGGTTGAAGCAGGCTGTGGCTGCTTCTACGCTTTGCTGCCCAATTCAGATTCAAGTTTTTATCCGAGGCTGCAGCTTTCAAAGATCCGCCGATTTGCGTGAGGGCGCTGATCTGACTTTAAAGTCGTGGCAGCATTTTGGGGGAATTTTTCTTCATTTTTTCTTTCTGCTGGGACTCTTAAGATGCCAGCTCCATTCTCTGCAGCTAGCTGCTGCCGCTGCCGTGCCAGACATGGCAGGGATCGGCAGAGGCTGTGCTTCCTCCGAGGCTGTGGCCGGCCCCGATGATCGCCGCTGCACGACATGGTTAAGGGAGAGCTTGCTACGAGGTGGGCTACCCAGAGAGGACCCCGACATTGGACACCCTCGGTCCATTTTAAACAAGGGCGATGGAAAATGGAGCGCGCGTACCGTGACGTACCAAGCGTAGCACAGTATTAATTAATATAAACATTAACAATAAAAATTAACAGTCTGGTATTCGATTCATCTTACTGTCAGCCCTAAATTGCAACTGACCTGCAAACATTTCTATCTAGAGCATACCCAGCTCTTCATTTGATCTGCACGTTTTGACTTGCTTTACTGTCTCCTCTATACTGGAATGTAATAGGAATGTATAGTGATGATGATGTAATAACTCTGGTTATTATATTGCTAAGGTCTGGAGTGCTGGGCACGCTCGAGTTCCAAGTGCCTGGCCCAGGCAGCAAGGACCAGGATTTTAGGAGATCGCTGGTGGGAAACTTTTCTGGGATTTTCAGCAGAATGAGATAAGTGAAATCCCTGCGGGGTCTTTTTTCATGTCAGATGGAAAAGCTGAGAATCGCTGAGGATCTGCTCAGGCTGTGTGGGTGTTCTTCTTCTGGGAACGCGAAAGCCGGTCACAGTTTCCTTAATCCCGGCTGGGTAAAGCAGCTGGACTTGTGGATTTCACCCTGAGGTGAAGGAGAAAATTAAAGGGTTCAAAACATCACATCCCTGAAGCAAACTTTCCAACTAAAAATACATTTAGCAAAGTAAAAGGGAGCAATATAGATATATAAAATACAATTTTTGTAGCTACTCTTAATGATTGCCCATCATTTGCCATGTCAGTACCCAGAAAAGACGCCTGCCAGGAACCGTTTGCATACAGCTGGATGTTTTATTTGCTCATTTGTTTCCAGCAGTTTATTTTTAACCGAATTCGTGGCACTGCAGCGGAGGACTTAACAGTCCTGGGATAAAGTGAAACCTCCAGCATGGCAGTGGACAATTTTTCCACCTGAGAGCTTCCCAAGGACAGCATGCGCCATGTGCCTTCAAGAGCATRAGGGAGACCGACACCCGCCATAAAAATCATTCTGTGGCTTGTCCAGAAGAGCAAAAAAAGTGCGTCCTGGGTCTCAGGAGGTTATGATGCAGCGTTAAAACAAATGCTGAGTGGCTTTTATGTATGTCTTTCAAATTGTTAAGGTTTCCTTATTATTTAATATGAGGAAACAAAATCAGAAAGAAGGCCGTGTGTTAACATGGAAGTCTCACATCACTCCTGCTGGGAGAAATACCATGTATCCTGAGGCTTGCAGCAAAATCAGAGAACAGCCTTAACTAGCTGTTAGCCAGCTAGTTAAGCTAGTTAGTTATGTACTTGCTAACTAATAAGTTGATTATTATCCTAAGTTTTAGATTGGAAACAAGTATCCGGTAGCTACTTGCCAACCCCTTTCTACCCCTGTATATGGAGACACATGTTTATACATCCATGTACGCATACACTTTGCTGATAAGTTTCTATTTACTGATTCTTTACCACCATTAAAATGTTTAATAGGAAAAGCCTAAATGGAATGCTTGAATAGATGTATTTCTCTTGGCTCCTTACCAGGAACTAAAGAGGTTTCTTAGGTATCGATCTGAGATGGCGGGTCCTCTCCCAGGCATCAGTGAAGGACCAGCAAAACCTCGCACCTGCAGCTGTTGCAGCCTTAACCAGGACTGTCCTCAGATCAACCCAATGTGGTTTATTGGAGGAGCGAGCTCTCAGGAAGAGGTGCGGATTTCTGTGCAAAGGAGTGGCAGGGACAGAGCTTGCCGAATTGCTCGCCAGGCAGCAACAGGGGATCTTCAGCAGACTCCCCGGCAGGGAAAATTGAAAGGCCTCGCCAAGAGAAAATTAATGAAGGCAGGAGCCTGCGGTGCTACACTGCAATCTGAATGTTGGCTGCGAGCCTGGAGGAGAGAAAACCCGCTCGGGTGTGCTGCGGGCGCCCCGCAGCACATCCTCCGCCATGCAAAAACTGAGGGGGTGTTGTAAATTTGAAGCATACTCCGGATCATCGCTGCTGGCCATGTCCTCCGAGGTCCCAGAGCGGACTGAGAGGAAGGATGTGGTTAAGAAACGGGAGTCAGGATGCACAGCTTGCCCTGGACATGGCTTTACTGCGACGGTTGAAGCGTGTAAAGCTTTATCTGTGCGGAAGATGGCGCGCATCTCTGCTCCCAGGCGGGTGAAAGAGGAGTCTTGAGTTTGCACACCGAGGTCTGAGACTCACCGATGCCTCCTCAGCTGCCGGGCAGGTCAGCTGCCACGGTCCCCCTTATTTCTCAGCTGCAAATTTTTCTCCGGTTCCTCAGCATTTGGTGGATGGGCAGCGAGAGGACCGAGTGCCCTTCCCTGGCACAGACAAACTTCATGTGCTCAACGGTCTTCATCATTCTCATTATATGAGCCATTTTCCCCAGATCTTTCCTGGCGGACGACTTTAAACATCAAAGCAATCCCATAAACTGGTTGCGGTTGTGGTTGTGGTTGTGGTTGTGGTTGTGGTTGTGGTTGTGGTCTGGCTGGCTACGGGAGATGGCCAACGCAACTGTTCTTCTCAAGGTCTCTCTTGAATGATCTTTCAGTAACGAGAAGGAAGCCATTTGCTCTTGGCAGTGAAGTAACTTGGGGAGAAGTCATAAATCAAACCACAATAAGCTCCAAAATCTTTCTGCCCCTGCTTTTTTTGCTATTGAATTCTTAGGAAGTGAACCGTTTCACACATCACGACTACATCAACGTGGGTCTCAACAGCTTCGGGCTTTACAATGGCGGTACTAAGGCTGCCTTTCTCCACCGCGCCCAGCGCGTTCTCATCGGTAATCAACAGGGTGCTTACACTTTCCTCCTGTAAAATCTGAAAATAGCTTTTTCAGGGTCTCAAAATGCTCCTTACATCTCACCATTAGCRTCTGCAGCTTCCTGAGATCTGGAGGGTGGGCTTCCTCCAGCATTTCTCCCAGGCAGCAAATGTCAGGATGTGAAATCGGGATTTTCTTGGGCATGACTTGCATAACAACTCGACACCGGGGCTTGGCGTTTCTTACCCATCCCATTATGGGGTTTTCCAGTTTTAAGCTGACAGACCTCACTGGGTTTGGACAGGGCCTCCTGGTCTAGTTCAAAGAGAAGCCGTCTCTTTTCCTCCTCAGCAGCCTTTTCTAAAAACATCCTTCTATCTTTCCCAACAAGGCTTTTAGCCACCTCAAAAAATATATGCTCAGGGCCAAAGAACGATGTCCTCAGGGCCGCAGATGCATAAATCTTGGTGAAGGCTGCCTTTGCAGAGAGCATCTCGGTTAGGAGTCAGGGCGGCCGGCGGCTCTGGCCTCTGATCTTTGGGGGGCACCAGGCTCCCACCTCCCCGTCCAGAAACAGGGGATTTGCTTGGGGTGCCGGTTGGTTTTCTCTCTTTTTTTGGGCTCGTTTGCCCTGAGATCCCCCCGGGCAACAGCCCCCAGTCCCTGGCGCTTTCCAGCATTTAGCGAGTATTTTTTCTACCACCTTCTCTAAAATCTCATAATGTCTGTGCTAAAACCTTCTGAAAAGGCAATGCTGGTAACAGCAGCGTAAAACGCCACGAAAAAATAAATAAATGCTGGCTCTGTAACATTAAACCGCTCATTGGGTACCCTTGCTTTCTTATGTTTTTGTTTTTTCCACTGAAACTTGGTCTTTTAGGGTGTAATACAAAATGCAAGGGAACCCAAATCAGAAATAACTACTTACTGCCACCACCACCTATGGAAGGCATTGCCTGGGCTTATCCCCTGCTTCCAAAGAGCGGTGTATTCCTAACAGTAGACCTGCATTTTAGAGAGGAAAAAAAACCCACAGTGAAAAAATAAATAAATCAGTAAAGTCCTTTCTTCTGTCAGCAGCTGAGGGTGCACAAACCGGGACATGTCCTTGGATTAGAGTCACCGCCTGGCTTCCAGTAGCCGTCCTCGCTTGGGGGAATAAAACCCACGAAGAAAAAAGCAGCTACTTGAATTTCCCCTGTTTTTTTTGCCCATTCAGGCCCATCCAAATTTCCCCTGCTGCAACTTTTATTGCAGGGAGTTATTCCACCCTGGAAAATAACAGCTCCTGGTGGCACCATCCCCGTCTCCATGGGGTGGAGGCGTCGCCAGATGGGTCTCGGATGGCCCCCAAAGGGCACCTGCCCCCCGGGAGGGTGCAGGGGAGCACCGGCATGCACAGGGGCATGAGGATGTGGACCTGCCTGCCCCAGCGTACACCCGTGTGTTGCCCCCCCACTGTCCYTTTTTTCCCTGAAGGCCCCCCGATACCCACCTCATGTCGCATGTGCACCCTCACCCCAAGCCCCCCATGCACCCCAGTGCAACCCAGGGCTCCTTGCACCCCACAGCAGGGCACCCTGGCCCATGTGCCCCCAACCACCCCCGTGCCCCACATCACACACACACACACTACCCTACGGTAGTGCACCCCATACCCTGCACCCTCACCCCATGCTACATGGGCACCCCAGTCTCCCCTGTGCCCCCTCAGCCCGTGTCCACATGCACGCCAGGCCCCCTGCACCCCACGGCAGGACACCCCATACCCCCCCCACATACCCTCATCCCATGCTCCACATGGATCTGTGTCACCCCAGATGCGCCTGCACACCCCCCCGCACCATCACAGCATTAYCTCAGGCCTTATCACTCGCACCCCCATCACCCCGTCACCTGCCGCTGAGCCCTGGTGCTTTTGTGACAGCAGTGGCACGACTGTGGGAGCGGCAGCACCAGCAGAGCTGCCTCAGGGAAGGCTGCAGGCACCAAAAATCAGCTGGGGGAGCAAATCTGCATCATTTGGGGTGATGCACTGTTCAGTGCTCCCGGGGACCGAGCAGAGCCCACCGCCCGCCCGATTTGAGGCTAAAAGGCAACAAAGGATCGTACTGGGGTGCAGACACCTCATTTTTGCTGAGGATGGAAGGCAGACGTACCTGACAGCACCCTCCACAAAACCAGGCTTCTTGTTCCCAGCTTTTCCCCACGGGATTCATCTCTGTTCCCTCCTTCCCGTGCCAGCGTCCATCACCACAGGCAGCACTGCTTGTACCGTGAGGAGCAGCAGGAAACATCTACAAAACCTTGATAAACTGGGAAAAAAAGCTGGAGAGAGGTCAGAGGGGAGGAAAGAGGCAAAGAGAGGGGGGACGGTGCCTAGAGAGGGGGATAAATCACCAAAAATGGACTCCGTGGCCATAACAGATGCACAGAGATGGTTTCCGATGGCAAGGAAGGGTGACAGCCCAACCCCTCGCATGGACTCCCCTGAAATGTTCCCCTTAGTTACAGATATATCTTTAAGAGAATATAAAATGCCCTCCTGCAACAGCCTGCAACATTTTTAATCCAGAAATAGCTTTTTTTTTGGGAAAAAAACCCTCAACACCTGACAGTCTTGCAACAGGTTTTGTTTGTAAACGCACGCGAATCTGGAATATTTGCTTATTCCTTTTATTGAAGCCCCTGGCTGATTTGCTTGCATCCCTGGAAATGCATGTGCAAATTGGTTTTCCAGCCTTTTGAGGGCACTGCCTTCCGCCGCGATGTCTCCAGCGACTGATGCCAACTTCCTGCTAACGCAACGCACTGTAAGACCGGACCAGTGTTAGATGCCGATGCCCACAGCTTTCGGCCGCTCGTTGCTTTCAGCGAGCTCCTCGCCATAAATCCCTTCATTCTCAAATGCAAAATGCCACCGTCAGAAATGACTTACCCTCAAGAAACCCGTTAGCAACAATTTAATCTCTTAAATTAAGCAGGCTGAAGCATGGCCGTTCCTCTGTCGCGCACTTACTGGATAGAAGGGTCTGATGATGAAAGACTGGAAAAAAAAACGATGTCAAATGGAAAAGCCCTGGGGAGATGAATGCGAGATAACCGAGAGAGAAACATTTACAGTCTGAGTCTTGGCTGAAATGATTTCCCCTCCCGGGCAGACAGATTTCCTTCTCGCCTTCATGGAAAGCGCCCAAAGGAGAGTCACCGTGCAGACACCTTGGAGTGGCAATAAATCCAACTATAAGAATCAGAGCAGACAGTTAAGACTACACAAGTAAGCAAATTTATTTTAAGACAGAACAAATATCGTGGCAAACAACAATATGCAAATTCAGTTGAGAACAGGGGTAAATATCAGACTTTGTTTTCAAATCGATATAAAATATAGTCAGATTTTATTTTGTCCAAAAAGCAGCTCGCATTGGGGGAGTGGTTTGGGAGGGGATGGGTCTGTTCACGCAATCTGAGGTGTGCGTCACCTGCAAAACCTCAGGCTCGGGAGGTGGCTCCTGTGCCAGCGGAGGTGAGCGATGCCGGGAGGAGATGGAGGTGCCTTTGGGAGCTCCGGCTCCCCTCAACTCCAATTTTCTGCCTCTGTTCTCATAAATAGCCAATTCTTGCCACAAAGCAAGGGGCAGGTTCATGTCCTCCGAGACCCTCAGTGCCCACCTACCATCTGCGTAAGGATGGGGTGGTCACGGGGATGCCAGCTGCTTTTTAGGGTCGGGCATCTTTGAAGGCACCTGGACCTCCTCTTCCTCGCTGGCTCCTGATGGATCAACCTCCCGCGGCCGAGCCTGAAAAGYCAGCAAGGGAGCAGCTCACCTCGGATGCCAGAGGAGCTGCCGCGGCGTGAACGGGACAAAATCCCCGCCCGGTGCGAAGGTGCTGGCGCACTGCTTTCTAGAAAAGCCATCCCAAATAAAAGCAGACATAGAAAACATTAGATTGTCAATGATGCTTTGAAACAAATTCAAGTTTATCATTTTTTTTCATGAGCGTGTGTGTGTGTCGACTTTATACAAACAGACAAGAAAGACGTCGTGAACTTCAAGCTCTGGATTGGCATGTCATCAGTTAGCATCCGCAGAAGCACCATCGGATACGGAAAAGTTAGCACCAGAGAGTTTGGAGGACCTAACTGATAACATGCGTCATTTGGAAAACCTGGGGACAGGTTGGGAATGGGCGGTGGGGGGACATGGTACAGTCCATTAGAAACAATACAAGGCAATTCATGAGTTTTCATACAGTACAATACAGTCACTGATCAATTAACCCTTTCAGTACAGTACATGACAAGTAACACTTTGCACCCTGTTAACACTAGGAAAAGAGGCTTTGGGCCAGAGGGAGGTGCCTCGTACTTTAACCCTTCTGCCTTTTAATGTCACGGTCTGCGGATTGCTCCAGCTGCTTTTCAGACGCGCCTCCGTCGCCCCCCAGCTCAGACAGCCCGTCCCCAACCTGGCTCCCGAGGGGATGTGCTGGGGGACTGGGATGCTGCCAGTCCATTCACCTGCAGCAAGGTCTTCACCCAAATTGTCCTGGTTTGGCCAGGGAAATGGAGAGCCACCGTCCCTCTGCCCCGTGCCAGCCACCAAACTGATGAGAAAATCTCAAATTTGAGTTTCCCCCGGCCAATTCTGGTGCCAAAACACGCAGAAAGGGTCCAAAGCTCAATTCCAGGTGGCCCCAAAGCCAAACCCACTTCTTCCTTCGGGTGTAGTGAGAACAGGGTCCATTGGAAAAGTGCTAAATTACAGTACATTGGCATTTCCATATGTCAACTATTGAACAGCAAAACAGATTGTTTGAAAACAGAATCAGTATCGTACAGTAAGTTCACACTTAATTCTTCACCGTTTCTACACTTGTAACACATGCATTTTATTTCCATTAGTTTAATGCCAGTAGGACCAACATCCTCCAGAACAATGATCTAACATTAAACGAAACTTCCCAAGAAAAATATTAAGCATCACATAAAGTTTCAGAAAAACCTGTTAATTAGCATCACAAGGTACTCAGATTTACATTTAGGAGTTTTCATGCCATGACTTTAAAACACCTTTTGGTTAATATCCTGGAAGGTGGGGGGAAATAAAACCCAAAAAACCAAACCAACCCCCCAAAAAAAGGAACAGTTGGGGAAGTAATGTATCTATCTATATGTATACACACACATACACACATGCACTTACACACTGATAGGTGCATGGGTGTGTGCGCATTTTGAGACTGCTTCCTGCAATGCACAATTTGTTTTGATAAACTTGACTCATTTCAAGGGCATTTGCATGGGCCCAAAAAGACTTTCAAGGAAACGAACTCTAAACTACCGAAGCAAATTAAAAAGTCTCTCTTGGAGAAAAAGAAAAGGTTGGTAAAACATCGCCTGTGTGTCGTTACAATGCGCTTCCCATGAGCTATCTTAAAACCCAAACAACTAAAAATCCCTACAAGAGCTTTTTTCCACCTAAAAGGTCCTTCCAAAGTGAGAGGTGCTGTGCTAGGCTTTGCATTCGGGCCTCATGTGTGCCATGCAGGAGAAAACACTTACTTTTACCTTCCCAAAGGACGAGATACCAACTGCAAGGGGCAAAAACTACACCTGCGGGGGAAAAAAAACAACAAAAAAAAGACCTGTTCCTTGTCCCCCTTTCTCGCAAGCTTAATTTCCAAGGACTCAAGGAGACCGGTGAGCTCGCTGGGGGGGTGAATTTTCCGAAGGGTTCGCCTATATCCTCGTGACAGCGAGGGATGTAGGCTCTGAGTCACCGAGGTACTTTCTCAAGAGGCTGTCTCCTTGGCCGCTATCATTTTGGGGGGCTCAGATATAGCAGCAACACTGCCAGGTGCTATTTCTTTAAAGCTAGATTTGCAGGGTTAATTTGGCTGGGGGGAGAAAGAAAAAAAAAAAAAAAGAAAAAATTTGGATTCTATTTACATTTCCATTTTTAAATCCAATGATAGAGGATATAAGAGCATAATACTTCGGGCTGCTCAAGGTTTGTGTTTTTTAACCACCATCAATTCCCACTGAATACCCAAACCCATGAAGAAGGAAGCTTGAATTGAACCCAAGCAAAACCAGCCACCAAAACTGGAGTTGGTCAGGAAAAATACTTCATCTGCTGCAACAAGCAAACCCAATACACCTATTTTTTTTGTTGCTGAAGGTTATTTCCATCATGTCCGCTTGCTAGCAGTGAAGAAGACCTAATTCACTTCTCTCCATTCAGACTGATCATGCTGTAACGGCAGAGTTTATCCATCAAGTGTCACTGGGGAGAAACTCCCATGAAGGAGCATGGCCAGAGAAGCACTTGGATCGACTATCGGCTCGTCAATGAGGATGAGCAGGAGTCCCAAGTGCAGGTACCCCATCGTGAAGGAAACACAGCACTTTTGCCACCACCGTGATTTATTTGCTGCTATGGAAAACCCACGAGGGCTTTTAAAGAAGCAAAGCACCATCAGTTGGTTGAGAGTGGACAGTTTGGGACATCAAAACCCAGATTACTCTCCATCCCAGGGATCTTCATCCCATTTCAAATCCTAGAGATTTATGACTATGTTTACTACAAACTCTACCCTACTGATTCCTTGCCGGCAAGGGAGCTCTGGTCCCTGACCATCCATACTGAAATACCACAGGAATTTAAAAAGAACAGCAATGCACATCTGAATTGCCTCCTAACATGAGACCCGATCAACTCCTAACACGGCTTTTCAAATTCAACAGCAAACCCCATGGTTATTATGCTCCATCTTCTAAATCATCTGTAAGTCTTTCTATTTAAAAATACCTTTTGTAGTTTAAGCCCACAATCAATCTCAACAGCACTTTCAGTACAGGCACAATGATGGCTTTTATTGCAATGGCTTGAGCGCAGTCTTTATTGATACCAGCATCTCAGACTGGTTTTAACTTCGCTGTCCCATGGACTCACCCTGCTGACGCAGACCAGGGTCTCGTACCGAAACAAGAGCGTCTGCCCTACACTTCTCACTCCGGGTCTGCTTTGTGTCTTGCGGTCTGCTCAATTCCAAGTGTAAATTAGGCGATCTTGCACCATCCCGATCCCTTTTGAGACTTCTCCTGTATCTTTGGTGTTTATAAAAGCCATGCGCTTGGGTCTCCGGATGACCTCAAAGTTAACCACGTCTGCCTGGACGTCAGTGATTTAGATGTTCATTCTGTTGTGTAAAATAAGCTTGGATGGGTTTAGTTCCCTAATTTATAAAATCGCTAACAGATATGTAATGGAAGTCAGGCACCAGACAGTGGTCACATACACCTCAAAATTATCTTCCGATGGCCCCTAAGTAATTAACACCATGCCTAAGGGGCTAAATAGACTGGGGAAAATAAACATTTCAAAACTCAGTGCTAATAGTACTTACAAAGTGCAGTGCTCAATATAGTCAGAAGCAAAGTGACTACTAGTACTTAAAGTGCTAGTTTCAATGTCGGTTTGGTTCAGTGTCCGAAACACGGGTAGAACGTGGGGGATAGCTGGGGTGAAATTAAAAACAGACAGCACTGCAACTGCACATGCCACACCAAAAATGCTTCAAATCACACCATTGCGGAGAGATGCATAATGCTACGGCTCAGCTTGTGAACACATACAAGCAAACGACTGACACCTTTTAGGTTACGATAAAGAACAGCTCCATTAACTCCATCACTACAAACCCATTCAGAAAGCAAGTGGTCACAGCTTACGAAAAAAAAACACCACCCCAAACCCAAGAGTCTCTTGGAATATTTACGAGTCTTTGCAACTATGATACTCAAAGTCTAGCAAAAGCAACCCTGGAAAGCCTGCCCAGTGTCTGCAACAAGCTTCGCCGATGCTTATCATGCACTTTACAGAGGAGTCACGCCGCAGACTGCCTCCTTTTACACGCTATCTTACAGTTAGCCTATTTACCTATTTATTTGTGGTTTGCTTTTTTGTTTTCTTAGCTTTCTGACTATGCATTAAGCTGGCATTTTCTCTTAACCACCCTAACAGTCAAAGGACAATTGATGCAAGAACAAGACAATGAAGGCGGTCTAGTAAACACTGATGTTCCTAACGTCCTGTCTTCATTTTCATGAAGGAAAACACTCCGAAGAAGGACTTTGGATCAGCATGCTCCTGGAAAGAGGCTGGAAAAGGAGGATTCATCCCAATGGACGTCAGGCACTTCGCCTTTCTCTCTTCAAACACGTGCTTCACCTATTCCGGCTGCCGACTTCCGCTTTTTTGTTCCCTCCTGTTGAGCTGCAAGCCCAACCCTACCTTTATACTTGTGCTGGAAAAGCAACGACTCCTCTCGCTGGAAACAGGGTACAGGAAATCTCCCCGCTAAGGTCTGTGTTGGTCCCAGTCCTCACCCTGGGCTGGAAGTGGCTCCTTGCAAGGTGGGAGATGCTCCAGAAGTGCCCTTCCATCCCCTTACCTCAGGAACTTAGCGCTTGTGAAAACGGTGTTTTCTCCCAAAATGAAAGTGGCAAATGAAAAAGGGGAAACCAGACCTTCAATTCTCACTGTGTTTCAGTAGGCACCCCAAAAAAAGGTCACCGAATAGCACAAGTGGCTCCCCAGGCCCCGCACCTATCACCGTCAACTCTCCCAAGTGTTGTACAAGGCAACATCTGGCTGTCCACCATCTGGTGCATCTGAGGCGGGTACAAATCTTTTTTATGGAGAAAGCTCTTTTTAAAACAAAAGTATTGGCTTGCTGGAGTTGTCAGGGTATGGTGGGTATGCTTCAGGTACAGCTGCAGATATTCTCCTAATCAGAGAGCAAGCACTAGGGAGATGGTTCTTCAGAAGCAGATAACACTAATTCCCCAGGGGAAAAGAAAAGAGTTACAAACCCAGGTCACTTATTTCCAGTACTGCCACAAAGACCTGTATTTAAACAAGCAAAAAGCAACGTCGCGCATCCAGGGGCTATGGATGTAGATCCACCTTTGCAGACATAGAACTGGAAAGAAAAGAGCCTGGAAAAGATGTGAGAGCTGGAGAAGGGCAGCGCAAGATTGGCAGTGCCCCGCAGCGAGGAGGGCTTGTGATTTCTGCAGGTGTACGCTGGGGAAACGCAACTACCTCAATCCACAATCCAGATAAGAAAACTGCTGAAATGATATATCCAGTCTTGTTGCCAAAGCCAGCAAGGTCTGGGGAATGTAGATGAGCATGTGTACATGGCCATGACACTGCCACTCAGCAAGGAACAAGTCCATCAGCGAAGAAGAGCAAGTGCTACGGGGGAGAAGCACGCCAGCTTGCACACCACGGCTTTATCGTAAATGATGGTGGAGTCTTGCAGGATTAAAAGCAATCGTTGAGCATTGTGCTGGGCAAAGCAGCATCTTGCAGGACCGTATTCATGCCTGATCTTGCAAGACTGGCATATATCACCATTTGCTATACATAGGTGCTGGGATAACATTTGGTTTTAGTACCGTTGACCTCGACGTTGAAACCAAACCCAAACATTGTATGTACAGAAAATTTACCAGCCTGAAAACTCCTGTACCAAAATTGCTCATTTTCCAGGTCTTTTTATAACATGTTCTTTCCTGTCTTCTGATGGTAAGGATTTTTGGCAGATGATTTGGAAGTGGATAATAAATCTAATGCTAGGACACTGCGTCAAATTGCACAGCAATTTCCTGCACTGCTCTCACAAGGAAGTTTTCACATCACGTTGTATTTTTGCTGCTTTAGTTTGTCCTGAGGACACACCATTGGCCACGTCTGAGACTCCTTGCAATTTTGCCTCCACCTGGACTGGCAACCCTGTTAAATTCTGAAAAAGAAAAGCTATTACAGGTTTTCTGGGAGAAAAGGCTGCGTGCTAGCCCATGACCTCACCTTCAGCCTGAGCTCTGGATTTTAAAGGCATTTGTAAAGTCCTGCTTCAGCTGGTGTGCTAGATTTTTATCTAAATAGTCTTGGCAATTTTTCCAGTCTCCAAAAAACAACTAATTTGAAAGTTTATTAGAAGCAACATTTTATATTTGGAGGCAGAGGCTTTTGCTGCACTGAAGCCTGCAGATATCTGTGCGCCACAATTAAATGCTGATTTTCAGTGCTGAATAAAGTGATTCCCAGACACAGCCTATTGCCGAATAAAATGCGATCCCCGATCTCTCGGTGTCAGAGGCGTAATGCAAACTGAAGATGCGGGGCCATTTTTAATTTTATGCTAATTATCGCAACAAAAACAAGATCCTGCAGCAGAAGACTGATTCCGGGAAGAAATAATCATCCATCTTTTGTAGTCCTAGCCGTGCTGCTCAAGAAGAAGCTTATTTACAAAATGGCAATTTCAAGAAAAAGGCTGTGTTATCATTGCCTGAAAAAGCTATATATTCAGATATGTTCTGGGGGTGCTCTGCCTGGGAAATTCCGCTTTGAAACTAAATGCTATAAACTTCAAGTATGGGAAACCGCGTCCTGTTCAACAAATACCAGCTGTAGGGCTAATGCAACCCACCGTACCACAGAAATGACGCTGGGAGATCCCTGCTTTGAAATTCATGCTTTCGGTTTAGAGAAGGAAAATCATACAACCTTTAAATTATTTATATGTGAAAAGATGCTTTCAATAAAAGCATCAATGATGTGTAAACCAAAATGAAATTCCAAATGCAGGCTTTCTGCATTTTGTATGGTTAAACATGGACGAGAAGCATCTTTTCCCCTTCCCACACAAAAATACCCATCGTGCAGGATGACATAAAAATGCCTTTTTTGTATGCAGGAAAGAAAAAAACAATGTATAAAACCATGAACCTGCAGAGTCGTTGTGAAAGGGATGAAAAAAACCCCAAGGAGCAGGCATGCAATCTGTTTCTGTTCCCCCACATACCACCGTAGACCCTGAAGAGGCTCTAACACAAGATTGCACTCTGAGACTACCTCATGGAGATGTGAACCTCCATCTTTGGGTCACAGCCAAGCAAGATACCAAGCGCCTCGGCAAGTCCTCCCACTGCAGCAGTTTTTCCTTGACCACCAAAGAGCAAACACGTCCAGGGGAGTAACGTGTACGTGACAAATTTATTCATGGGGACCTCGCGACCACAGCTGCTGCTTCTACCTGGGGATGCCACCACCACCAACTCGCTACCGCAGAAAGGGCTCTGCTCGGTGTTCTCCATCTCTCCTTGCTGGGTATCCACACGCGTTGCTAGACGTTGATGATGCCTGCATCCAGCATTACGAGTCACACTCCTGGGGGGCAGCAGAATAACTCCAATACATTGCCCTGCTGTAATGATGGTGCCTGAAGACGGGAACATTGGACCACAGGGACCGCATGTTGAAAGCAAAACATTTTATTACCATCGGTTAAGCTTCATAATGCACACTTATGAGTAAGATAGAGGTTAYATGGAGATCACTTTGCTCGCTACCAACTACAGCTTCTGGGATTAAATGCAGCAGCTGTTGAGCGGTGCATAACAGGACCAGTGGAAAGAAAAAGAGAATAACATACAGTTGAAACGGCGGGGGGGTAGCTTGGTAGAAAATAGTTCCCTATCTTGAAATTCAACCAAAAATCGTATTTTTTTCTGCTGTACAAAAAGCCACAGCATCCTAGACAACAGCTGGTGACCAAGGACTGCCCTCAAAACGCACCCCTCCAACTCAACACCCACCTCAGCATCTACCACCTTGTATGGGTGCCGCAGCACCGACACAACATGGGAAGATGGGAGGGGACAGCTTTCGCTTGGGAATGACAATACCTCTACAGTCAATGGATCGAACCTAGGTGCAAAGCAGGATGCTGCAAATACAGGAGCTCCTTGCTTGTCTAATTGCAACCCCTTCTCGCAGTACACAGGTATTTATTGGAAATTTTGCATCTCCATGAAGGCAGAAAGGTGGATTACAACTCGTATATAACCCAAATTCGGCATGGTTGGCTAGCTCAGCGACAACGCTCTGCAAATGCTTGCCTGGTGTTGATTCAGATGTGTGATTTTTGGTTTGTTTTCTTTAAGTTCCCATGCAATGTTTTCGACAGTAAATGCCATCCTGAGACAGTTTCTAAAGAACGTAAGTTTCTTCTGAATTGCACCTTTAATCTAAGATCAAAAATACAGTTATCTTTCCTAGAGGTCAGAGGTCATGAAAAAGCTATTTTGGACCATCTACTAAAGAATCACTAACATAGTTTAACAGCACCAGCTTTTTTAGCCCGAATCAGTTTACCTTCCAGACAATCTTCAACAAGCAGCTTCAAATTGCATCAAACCCTATCCAGAGGAACGCTCTGTTCTGATCTCCCCTTTCCCGATATTACAACGCTTATTTCACATTAGTTTCTGCATTCATACAAAATTCAAAGGAGAGGGAGAAAATGCCTTCACTAGTGAAAGAGGACTCCAGCTATCGCTAGCACAAAACTACCCATTTTTCTTCTTCTAGAAAACAAACTGCTTGGCTAGAAAGGTGGGAAGCTCTTGGAAGACTGAAAGCCTGGAGAAGGCTGGTGTTTAGGCTGAGGCAAGTGAAAAATACCCATGTCTTTTAGCCTCTTGCTTGTTCTCTTCTGCACAGCATCTTCAGCCTCGCCGAGAGGAAGAGGTCGGCATAGGTTTTGAACAACCAGAGATAGCAGCTCTAGGGCTTATTGCAACAGCTCAAGGGCTGCAGTATGGAGGAGGAGGAGGATGAACTTCACTTTGTGGAGAGCCTGAGAAGGTGAGGAAATTAAGAGGATCTTCCAATTGGTGCTTTCTCTTTCTCCTCCTGTGGCACAGAGGGGCTGAGAGGGCTGCATCTTTCTGCAGGAGGGCAATTCAGAGCCTATCTCAGAAGGAGGTTCGGAGACAAACAACGGGGGTGGTAGACCAGTCCACCCCAGAGAGCCACCATGCTCTCCAAAACAGCCTGCAAAGTCCAAGCCGTGGCTCAGTCTTCACTCTTACCTCTTGACTCATGTCTCAAGAGCTTGCTCCTCTAACTTTCTGTTCCTCTTTTGCGGGGCTTGCAGAAATACTTTGGGGGTGACATCTTCTCCTTTACAGGTTAGCCAGCAAAAGCGACTGCATCTTTGCCAGGTCTGGAGTTGCAGTCCTTTCCCGTTCTTGGATCATCTTGGAAATGGCAAGAAGCTTTCAGAAACCATGGGCTCCTGTTGAAACTTTGTGAGGCTGTGGGTTGTCTAAAAAGGGATAAGCACATTTAGGGAGGTTATCCCTACTTTAGAGGGTGTCTCCTAAGAGCAGAAAAGAGGTGAGAAAAGCAACAGGTTAAACTGCAGTTTGATGCTGCAAGGAGGAGTAAGTGGGCACCACCTCTGCCTTATGCTCTGGATTGCGGGTTTTCTTGGGGATGCAAACGTATCTGCGCAAAACATGCACTGCCAAATAAACTCACAGTTTTAAGTTGTTTTTAAAAGAAAAGTCTCTGTAACATGCATTCACCAAGATAACTCACAGTTAAAAGCTGGCAGCACCCGTGAAAATGTTCATCTGGTGACTCCAGCACCTCCCTCCTCTTCTTTTTTTTTCTTCTTTTTTTTTTCAATAAGATAGCTAGAAGGAACTTCTCACTTGTTAAGTCAAAAGGTCACCCCCAACAGCACTGAAGGATGACTGTGCTGGCGGAAGCAGAAAATGCTGTTACGGAGCGCAGGGGCCGGGATGCAGCAAGCTTACCTGCTACTGTATGCTGGCATGTGCCGATCCCAGGACAGAAATGTCTGTACACTCTCCAGACAGGCTGCCTTACTTGAGCACCAGGCAAGAGTTAAAAGTCCTATGAGGCTAAAAGGAAGGCTAAAATAGTTGGGCTCCTGTGGTATCCAGGATAAAGCTGTTTACGCCTTCCCTTTGTAGTTATACTGTAGTATACGATAGATGTGGGCAGTGGTCCCTTGCCTAGCTCAGGTCTCTGTTGCCACTTTGACCCAGGTCCCACGTGCAGGTTCTGATGGTCCCTGGTCCTGGTGGCTCCCTGCATCGTCACCCACTGCAGCAACTGGAGCCAGCGCAGGATTGTAAGAGAGTAGACGGGAGACTTAGCAGAGGCACAGCTCTTATCTCAACATCTTCGTACCTACTTTGCTGTGGGTATGCTCAACCCACGCACTTGAATTGACTAACCCACATCAAACCCTTGGGTCGATTTTCAAACTGATGTGGAAGCGCCTTGCTGTTATGCATGCAGAAAAAAGCGACTCTAATTATTCTGCAACCAATTTAAATGTCCCGGGGAGGATGAAATCCTGGCAACGTTTAACTCAAGACACATACTTCCAGACTGCAGCCTACTTCTGTGTTCAAAGAAACAAAATTAAGGTTACACATAAGAAAGGATCCAGGCGAGAAGCAAGAGTCTAAGCTCAGAGCAATACTTGTAGCAGACACAGTAAAGCTCATCCCTGGGGAAGCTGTCGTACGCTGTCTACAAGCGAGATGTTGCACGCTAGCTGTTTGGAGGAAGCCGCTAACCTACGATATGCGCATGATCAAATCTGCCCCAGGTAACTGGTTCGTGCAACCCTACTCGACATGAGAATGATCACAGAGGGAATGAATGGCTGTATGGTTAAATAACTACTCCTTTGCTGCAGCACCACCCCAAGCCCCACAAGACCCTGCCTCAACCTAGAGTTAACATCTCCCAAAGCCCCACTGTCCCTGCAACGGCTGCAGAAGCAGATGAGAGCTGCAGAACAGGATGCCTTTGCTCCCTGGAATGGTTAAGGCCAAAGCATACCAAAAGAGACACAGAGGAATATATAACCAGCTACGCGTCTTTTTGTCCTACATCAGCTGCAGCAGTTAGCAAATGCATAGGGATAGAGGGAACTGAGGCACATTTGGGCTTTGCACATTTCCAGAGAGGTTCATAAGCAAGGGCTTAAAAAAAGGTGGTGAACTTCTGAGGAAAAACCTGATTTAGGGCTCTCGAGCCAGGTTGCCGACAAGACATGAACCTGACTGATAAATACTCTTAGTGGTCAAACTGGAAAAGGAACAGCACAACCAGGACCGAGCCCTGCAAGCAAAGCGAGGGGAAAATGTCCCTACACATTGAGCCATATAAACATCTGCAGGGGTTGCTACCCATGCTGCTTTAGTGACCTTGATGTTTAGCAACCAGATGGAGCAAGAAATAAAATGCCAGTTTAAAGGATACGCTCTGAGATAAGAGGCACAAGGTTTGGCTCACCTCGTGAAACACGGTGCCTATTCTCACCTTTATAAGTAAGCGTTTCAGCCAAAAAACTCTTTCCCTAATTTTACCAGGATGGGGGGGATTATTAAAAATGCTTAAATTAAAAAACTTCACCACTAACTACAGTGATGTGCACACAACCTTCGGGAGGGGTCCAACAAAACCTTTTATATCTCAGAAAGGAAAGTGATCACATCAACAGGAGACACACTGCAGCTTTAAAGGACTTGAAAGTAAAATAATTTTTGATGATTGGGGTGGAACGGGAGATGGACATGTTAAATTAACACCAGTTGACAAAACCCCCTTGCCAGAGATCATTTAGGAGCTAGAAACACATAAATGGTTTAGTCAAACAAAGTTTTAGGGCTGGCCCTTGGATTTAGTTCTTCCCCTGGTATTTACCATTGTGAATTTGCAAAAGCATCGGAGCTCAGGCCACAGCAGTCTGTCCCAAAATCCCTCCCGGATCAGAGGACTAACTACCAGACACAGGCACACTAGCATAATCCTGCACCCACGCCACAAAAGGCGAAGAGAGAAGAAAAGTGTTCGGCATGCATTAACTGAGTTACAGGATCTAGGATAAATACTACCGGAAAGAACTGAATCAAAGCCTTGCCCTCTGTTCTCGGCTGTCAACAGCCTCTGCTCATCCCCGCTGCGATGCCTAGCTGGGAAAAACTCTTTTAAAAGTGGCACCAGCACAATGCTACGGTTTTCAAACTCTTTTCAGAGTTCCTTGGCGTCTCAGCAAAGAGACTGTCCTCGGAGGCAGCTCAGTTCCTTTGCAAATATCTGTTCTGATCAGCGCTATAAAGATCTTGGGAGTGTTCAAAAATCTGGAAGAAAGAATGGCTATCGTGAATACATCCCAAACAGAAATACATCTGCTGACTGCACGCTGAGCTTCATTTAATCCAGAGTACTGCTCCACCACCTCTCCTCTGCCTGAACCTACCTGCTGACTCTGGCCTTAGATTCCCCCTGCAAGCTTCCCGGAGGAGAGATGGTCYTTTTACATCAGGTAATTCCCAACCACGCAGCAGCAGAGCAAACTCCTCCACGCTACGCTCAAAGCAAAAATGACAATTTGCACAGCAGCAACAGTCGAAGGGGAAATTCCAGAGGCAAAACAATGCCTGTTCAACACCGGTGACCGAGGGAAGCGGTGGGAGCGATGCAAACGCCAGACTTTGCCCCCCGCGAGCCCTCTGGTTTGCTCCCGTGCTGCGAAGCTGTCGGGGTCTGCTGCTGCCAGCACACRACGTGCTTCAGCTCACCCTTTACAGCATTAACGCAGAACAGCAGGGATAATTAATTTATGTCAAAAATACCAGGACTGCATTGGCACATTCAGCCTTTCCCCTAGAAAGAGGAGGGAAGAAAGAGCAACTGCTGCTTCACAGATGTTAGTCATACGCTTAAATGCACTTCTGGAAGGCGGTCGGATATACATGTCGAGTGATTATAGAGCAGTGTGAGAACCTGCATGGAACAGGAGGAACTTCTCTATAGTTATACCTACACAAAACTGTCAGATCTCCTCGCAATAAAAATGTTACTAAGGAAAATCCAATTAACTTTCAGTGCAGCCAAAGCTTCTGGGAGTTGGAAAAAACCCAAAACCCCAGGGTTCTTCAGGCAATTATCTGGCATGGCTGGGTGGGCACTGCTTGCAGCGCAGCCGGGAAGGAGACGGCGACATTAAGACAAGGTAGCTGAAAGGCTTGCTGAGCGGCATAACRTGTAGCCTCCCCACGTTACGGGAAATCAATAGAGGGGCTTAAAAGTTATCTGGAGGAAGGAGGGACATCCCTGTGGAAGACAGAGTCACCTGGGACTGAATGCCAATGCTGAGTGTCCTGCTCACTTGGGGATTTTTTTTTCCAGGCCCCGATAATGACCTGATGCTGTGACTCTGTTCAAAGCAGAATGAGCTCTTCCTCTATGGAGTGTTTTAGTGCTGGAAAAATCATGAAAAACTGAAATTCAAGTGCTGATCCCAGTTTGTAAGAGACGAGTAACAGCAATGCCGAACTAACACTGCAGAAAATCAGAACGCCCATAGACGTTAGAGGAGGGAAAGAGGGAGCATGAGCACAAATGACGATGGCAGGAGAGGAAACGGGAGAGGCAGAATGAGCAGAGAGGAGGGCCAATCCAGACCAAAACTTAGTTAAAGCTAGCAAAGTTCATGTAAATATTTTGATGACTATTCACATTATTGCATGATGAAAATAAAGTTTTCTGTAACAATCCTTGGAGATTTGGGAACACAAGGGAAAGCCTGTATTTCCAAACAAATTGGCACAGGGAGCTTATATTGTTGTCACTAGATACATTCTTTACATTTGTGTTTAAACAGGTATCTATCTTGTTAGTGCTAGAGTTACTGCTTCTATCATGAAGAGGGGGAGAGCGTCACAATATTTAGTATTTAGGAGGATATTTAATATTTAGGAGAATGCCTGTTGATGGGCTATTTTTTCTATGTCTGATTCAGAAATAAGTAGAGGCATCACTGATGGATGGTGTGCTGCCACCCCACCACATACAGAAAAGATTTCTATTACAAAGCTTTGTGGAAAATGTGTGCTCTGGTATTTTAATAGTCTGGATTTTCTAAAACTATTAAAGAAGGGCAAGAGCTACAGTACAGACAGAGAGTGAGAAATGACTGCTTTGGTAGTGGCTCTACAAAGAGGACCTGGGAGGACGCAGAGTTACAAACTGGTCTGGAGGCAGCAAGTATGCTGTTGCAAAAAAACGGTGTACTGGGTGTACAAACCCTTGTATCGTTTGCAATCCTTCCACTTGAAGCTGGTAAGATCGCAATGAAAATACCTCTCCCGATTTTGGATTCTGTAATTTTGGATTCAAGAAAAAGACGGACTCATTAGAAAGCAACAAGAACATGACGAGGGCTAAAAATTACCCTTGGTGGAAGGCTTTGTATTTGCTTAGAAAAGTATGCAGAAGAGACCTGACAACAGTCTTTAATTACATAAAGGAGCTGCAGCAAGGAAGGGAACACACTGTTTCCCTAACTCCTCCTGAGAGCATGGCCTGTAAGGCAAAAAGCAATAGAATTAGATGGAAGCAAGGGACACAAGGGCTGGACAGCAGGAAAAGTATTTGAGAGTAAGCAGGGTGAACCACTGAAACAGCCTGGGGAGGGAGTCTGGGAATATCCATCACTGGAGATTTAAAAGAGCAAATTTTTTTCCAGGTTGTTCAACCTGGGAAAAATATAGATGCTTTTTGCTGTGTGGACCCTGAAACATACCATTAGAGGCACTCTCATACTTGCGAATTTAAGTTTAGAGTCAGGTAGGTTGCTCCTTTGTAACTTTCTGCAGACTTCTGAGCACCAGCCCAGCTGAAAACCAGTGTGAGGAATGGGTCTGGTTTAGCTAGTCCCACCTCTGAACGGGGGACCACATCTGATGTTCTCCAGAGGTCCCTGCCAGCCCTACTGTATATATCTTATAATACATCTTATGCAACGTCCTCTCATCCTCCTCGCCCTTAGACTTCTTTGGTCTTTCCTCCTTCTTGGAAGGGAGGTTGGAGGTGGAGGAGTTCTTGCAAGGCTTGTGCGACTCCATCCAGGATTGAAAACTCAAATCGATTGAACAACCCGGTGTTATTGAACAGTACGCCGATATAGCTTCAGCGGAGAAAAAAAAAGTTGGAAAACTGAGCAATCGAAGGTCAGGAAATGCCAGAATTAAGGATTATCTGTGTAACCTTAATTCCGACTGCTTTGGACATACACATAGAGAGCTTAATTACAGAATCTCTTATAACTTTCCCTCCTTCTCTAGCATATAGGTTTCTTTTTCATTCATCGTCCTGTATGCAATCCTGGCCTTACCTACGCATACCTTCCAAACACTGCATACGTATCTACTCAGTACGTTTCACACTGAATTTCTTCTTATTTTGCTTTCAGAGATGATCGGTATTGAGCAGTATCAGATCATCACAAAAACTCTTAACGCCAAATGAACTCATCTTTATCGCACTCCTTTGAGGTAGGGAGGTATCATTCACCCCGTTTTATCGGTGGGGAACATAGGCACAGGCAGAATAAAGCCAAAGTGATCCAGTCTCCATTATGAGGAGGCCCAGCCTGAGATACTGACAGCTTTTCCAGAGTTCTCCCAATTATCACAGCATTTCACTCGTTCAAAGCTCAGCTTTCAACAGCTGTTAACATGGACCGCTTCTGTACATCAGACCTCGGTGCCCAAGAAAACAAAGGCGATACAAGTGGTGATCATCTGCAAAGAGTCTTGTTAAAAATGACACAAACCCCTTTGCAAAGACAGGCACGGAATTTGTTTCTTGAAAGCCGCTTTCTTTCCCTCTGATCCCCTCCAGCCTTCACCAACACCTTTCTCCTGCAATGGAAGAGAGCAGTTGCCCCAGCGATAACATAACTCGCTGTCAGACAGCCCCGGCTAGTTCCCGGAGCAGGAGGCAGTCAGAGCAGTGTGCGGAGCAAGGCTCCGGTGAAAAGCACATGCGAGCATCCATGAATTGGGATGGCATGAGCAAACCTTACAGGCCACCAACACTTGTATGCTCCCCTAAGCTTCTGCAGGTATTCCTGGGCAAGCCTCCCAGCACAGTAAGAGCCGAGCCACTTGAGTTTTAAAAAGCAAGCTGCAAAAGCAATAACTCCATCCGTCGGACCCACTTGGCCCTGACGGGTTTGTCGGCAAGACTCGACACTTGCAGAGCGTGTTACTGCCGGACAGATGTGCCCCAAAGAGGAAGGAGACCCAGCCAAAGAGACCCACCCTGGTCCCCGAGAGGAGCATTAGGATCCAGGCTCTCTGTCTCCTTCCCCAGCTCTGCGGGACTCCAGCGCTGACAGAGCCACCTATTCCTCCTACGGCAGACAAAACCGTCGTCATGCTCTGCGATTCCTTGGAGCACGAATCTTGTCCTCGCTCCCCTCCGCCCCCTCCTGCCTTTTCGTTCCTCTGCCTCAGTGGGAAGCGCTTATCTTTGCTCTTACTCCCCCTCTCCCTCCGCATCGTGCCAACAACATGTGCTCAGAACAACGACCAGATGGGAATACTTGTAAGAGCCTGAGGTTAACCTGTGTCTTTTATCCCACATACTCTCTGCTGTTTTGAAATGCAGATTCTATTGCATGCGATTTGTAGTGTAAAGATTTAATGTTAATAGTCTAGTACGTTGATATTGCTTGTGAAATCTATCTCCCTGCTCGTATTGCACGTTGAACATCTCTGATACGGAAAACAGAAAAGACAACAGCTAACATTTTAGTGTATCAAAAGGGAAGGACCTACTGGAAACAGGAAAAAAATTACTATTTTTAATATGTATATGCATATACATATATATTTAATATTCCTCCCTCCATTCTCTCTATGTCAGTTTGTGTGTCACACACATAAATTCACAGATGTTATATCAGCACTGTGCTTAGCGGGGCTGGGCAGAGAGCCTTAGCTTTAGCTCTCTTCCAGCAACCGACACGAAGGGCGATCTTTTCCTCCAATTAATCTCTGCAAATTGGCAAATGATCAAGATGAAGAAACAGCTAGACGCAAACTTCTGCCTGCGGGATGGATCTCCCCCACCGTGGTTAAGAAACGCACCTGACTGGCTGCATTTCCAGCCAACAACTCCAAGGCAGGAGCCGTTATCCTTCCCTGTTGAATACTAGTACGTAGGATGGGTCTGAAACACCTAAAAGATGGAGTATGTCTGTCTTTACGGTGGCTACTCTGTACAGAGCTAGCAATTTCCAAGTGCCACTCCAAGCGTTTCGAGGTAGCCTATCAATCAGGAAGATGAATTAGCAAATCATTAATGATGGTTTTATTGGGGTGGCGGCTTGGCACCTCTGGCTAGGTCAGTACCTCTGGATACAGTACAAACATGAAACACATCCAACAAGCATGAAAAGGCCAGAAGGTACAACCAGCGTACACCTTTCCAGAAGTTAATGTATGTAAGACAGCYCCGAGGCTGTGGGTTCACGTTTCGCATGATGCCTCAGCATGTGGAAGGAATGATCTAATTACATCCATCACAGAAATGCCAAAATGACGTCTGGCTTCTAAAACCTCAATTTATGCTTTGACATTTCTGGAAAACCAATTTTTAATCCATGTCATTTATCAGGAGTTCCTGATATCTTATTTTACCTTGATCCTTTAAAATACTGTTGCCTTTATGAAGGTACAGGTGGAGAACTGAACACAGGTGTGACAAAACATTAGGAAAAAAAATCAGTGTCAGCCCATGAAAGCTTCTGCAGATTTTGGAGAAACAGAGCAGCGAAAGACCTGGCTTTAGCTTTTTCCAAAACACCCAAGTCCAGAAGCACCTTGTCCCCTGGCCAGAGCTTTTTTCCTGTGATCATGACAGAATTCAGCCATTTTTAGGCAAGACTGGATCACCCCAAAGCACCCGCAGCCATGATTTCGCAGCACTGACAGGCTAAGTGATAATGAACCGCAAGCGTGTAAGATGCAGAGGGCAACCAAGACCCTTCTCACAAAGTCTCACACAGGTTTCACTTCTGCAGAGAAGAAAAAAGCCCAACGAGTGGATCTTGTTTCTCCAGATGCTCAAATTTGCTTGTTTTTGCATCTACGCAACGAAATTTTAATAACTCCAAATGAAAGTGAAAGGACAGGGGGGTCAACAGAAGACATCACCACGCTAGCATTAATAATGTGAAGATGATATACCCGCTGCCCAACGGGGAGTATGCCCTACAGCTGAGAAACAACTTGTGTATATGGCATCATCCGCAGGTACGAGGAGGATGGCTTAAACCTGCTGCCACCTCAAGCCACCACCAATACGCCCATCCAAGGGGACAAGGTCCACGGTCCCAGCCTGCCGGGCATCTATGGGGACGCATCACGCTCTCCCGGTCCTTTGGGAAATCTCGGGTATGTTGGACAAGATTTGCTCCCCAATGCCAGAGTTTACGCCAGCGGGATCAACACTGAAGGGACGACGTGTTTCGTGAAAGGCTGTGGGGCAACAGCCTCGCTCGGGTTTATGCAATTAGCTTATGATACGTTAAGTGTAGCCTTTATTTCCACTCTTACTTGGATAAACTCTTTATTTCGAATAGAACCTTTACTTGAAAGGAATGGAGGGGTAGGAGGGAAAAGGTGAATTTTAGACATCACAACACGTTAAGTAATTAAAAATAAAGGTCATTTTAATTTTGGAGGAAGCAGCATAGGAAATTAAACGGAAAGTATACTTTTCTTTAAGAATTATTTTATAAATTGTATATATATACTGTATGTACAGCAAAAGTAGGAATGCCATGGAACTAAAACCGCTTATTAATTCATTTTTGACCTGGTGCAAAATCTGCCCAATAAAAATACACAATAATAAACATTTTTCTGCTATAAAAATTACTACGCTTGGATAAAAGAGCTGCAAGTCAAGCGAGCGGTAGGCTTCCTAACCACTACCGACTCCCTTCCCTGTGAGTTTAGGTCACTTCAATAGGCCATAGGGGAAAAAAAATGATGCAATCATTAGACTATGACACCTTTAGCAGAAAAAAAGTGTGCTGACATTGATTTTCGTAATTGCTTGGGGKTTTTTTTGTATAAAGGATGGGTTTTTAATACCTCTACTTGGGATTTTATGAACATGGTACTACAGATTTGCAGAGCCAGGGGTTGTAAAATGGCATTGAAACACGATGTGGCCTGCAGTACCTGCAGCTGCCTCTATCTTACAGCTCTCACCACACCTCAACAATGCCTCCAAGGAAGAGTTTTGCCTTCTTTTGACTACGTTTTCCCTTGCAGCCTTGCCGAAAACCTAAGGGATGAGAGTGCTTAAAAGCAGAAGTCTTACAAGGGCTGTGACAAACAGCATGCAACCAGCTCTCGGTGAAATAACGTGTTGATCCAGACTGGTAGTAGGAGAAAACTGCCCCATCTTTAGACTGCGTACTTCAGATAAATAAGATTATTTCGCTACGAGCTACTACAGGCTACAATATACTCACATAAATATATTAATGCCTATATGTGAATATGAATTTGTATATATCGGATACAGATAAGAAACACTTACGACGACAAGTAGATTACCAATAACCGCTGCAGCTTCTTGCTGGGTAAAGTCCGTCATCCAGACTTGATGCGACGAACCCGCAACGGTGGGTTTTGCCGTTCCCTCTGGAGCACCCGGCGGGTCACCCTCACCACACCAGTGCAAAACACTTCCCAACCCTTCGTTAGCACGCCCCTGACTTTGTACTTCACTGAGAAAGCCGGCTCGATGGGCTGGACTCAACACAACCCCCCTCCGGCTGCAAGGCAGGGGAAGCCCCCGCAGCCCTCTTCACCTTAGATAAGCTTTTTAAGGACTGCCCCAGCCTCTCTGCCAGCAGTGGGGAAAGCCAAGTGCGAGGGAGCTGCTAGACTCGGCCTTGTCAAGACTGTACATGAAAAGCTTGGTTTTAAGCCTCGGCAGCAACGTCGGGGACCCGATTTGCAGAAGGGGCGAGGAGCCGCAGCGACGGCGGAGCTGAGGATGCTCAGCAGCTCTGCAAATCGCAACTTAAAAAAAAAAAAAAAATCATCCCACTCTTGGTGGTTTGAGAGGATCCTCAATATAGCGCCTGCCCTCTAACATACGAGCGGAGCTGGACCAAGCAAGTACGATAGGTCTCTAACAGACACGTGCATGCAGGAGACGGCTTCTTTCAGCATTAGACTACGTTACTGAAGCATCCCCTTACCAGAGCGGGAGCAGAAATGTGCTCCTAGTATTATTTACACAATATAAAGTGCATTACGATTTAATTATTTAACTGACAGACTTTCTGCCGGGACCATACAATTTTGAAACAGAGGTGAAGGCTTGAATAGGAAATTCTTTCATGAGAAGAAGAGGTGCAGACTAGTACTCTTCACCCTGTCCTCCTAAGGATTGTTTTTGGCCGTTCTTTCTAGTGCAAATAAGCTTGTGTGTTCTCAAGTTTAAGGGACGTGGCAGTTTCAGGGCATCAGGAACGAACACTTAAAAACACATCAGGGATTCGGCGCTCCTGAACATCTCGATGGGCCCTTCTGTGCGCGAGCAGCCCGCGCTATCCCCACTCTCGGAAGCTGAAGACGCGCTGCCAAAAATAACAAGGAACCCGTTTCCAAATCTCACCGTTAAAGTCTTGCATTGCTACATTTCGAGTGAGTCTGTACTACCCTCCAACGACAAGATCTGCAAACATCGGTGCCTTCCACTGCGGTGGAAACCCGTGGCTCGTGGTTTACTCATGGGTGATCGGCTATGAACATGAAGATCCYGATCCAGTTTCGGATACTAAGGTGCATCCCGCGCCAGGGGAGTAAATGCATTAGTGGATCCTACGGGATACCTGCGTGCCAGAACCGAGCCCAACCCGGTAGCCAGCAGACGCTGAATTCCTGGGTGATATTTACAATAAACTAATGCCATCGGAAGGCCAATTCATTAACAAAAGATAAAGGGTTTTTTAAAAAATGGGCAGCAATAAGGAAAGCCATTTTGCATCTTTTTTTCTTTTAAAACGGTGAAGAAAATATCCCTTTCCAATYGCTTTGCCCGTCGCAAGTATTTTCCTCACCAATGCTACAGGAACACAGGGAAGGCATGATCACTTACAATACACGTGGTCACTTGGGCTAATTCCAACGCAGGAGCTTTTACGATCCCTTGAGGCAAAGGTAGGCTGGGACAGGGAGATGTCAAGCTCGTAGGGGAGGAATGCCACATAGAAATGGGAAGGAAAGCGTAAAAAGTTTGTACATTCATAGCTCCAGTTTGTTGGAATATAAGTTAATTTTTTACTCCAGGCACTGTRACGGGCAGCAGCAGTCAGCGATACACTAATGTACGCATCAAGGACTCATTCACTAAATTCTGGTTTCACACCAATAATAGGATGTAGTGTTATTTTAATGTGGATGTTTTTTTTTTTTTTAATTGACCTGTTAAAACCATTGGGACCAAAGCCCTAAGAGCGACGATGAACCAGTACCCCATGTAACCCCCAGCTGATTCATCACGGTCCGCTAGCTGTTCAAGTGGTGGAGCGAGAACATCTCTCAGAGAATTGAAAAAGTACCTGAAAGAGCGATCTACGCAGAAACGGATGGGAGTTTTTGACACTAAGCCGAAGGCTTGGTTGCTATAACTGCTATGTGCAGTTTTACTTAAAGGGGGAATCACCTAAAACAGTGAAATTAACTTACTTTCTTCTTGTCACAACCGTAACATTTTCCTAAAGGTTCTTTGGTGACTTTGGTGCAAGCTTTTATTTTTTTTCTTTTTTCTTTTTTTTTTTTTTTTTAAGTTAAAACAGATCAACTAGTTTTAGTACCCAAACTACAGTCCAGATTATCCTCTTGGTTCCCACCCCTGCCTCCCCAACTTTTCTTGTTATGGTTAATGACGTTAACAGGTAATACCATTCAGATTGAGCGTGGCCCTGCAGCGTGCAGGTGGGTCCAGACTAAGAGTGATGAACGGTCTGGTTGCAGATAAATATGTTTCTCAACAAATTAAAAAAATAAAACACGTAATGGTTGCACGGGAAAATAGCTGGTCCACCTGCACACTAGGCCACTCTGTAAAAAAACGATTCAAACGATTATAGACATCTGATTAGACACAGTAATGCCTACTTACAAAAAAATCTTAAAGGTGGGCAACACATTACTGGAAGTACCTGGAGCTCAATCAAACTCCTGCTGATTTCAGAGGGGAAGGAGCTGGTCGTCCAAAGGCTGGAAAAGCCCCTTACGTTATAAGTATTCATATTTTAAGAAACGACAAAGAATTTTCAAAATCTTTCGTCAACCTCCTAAACAGGTAATTGTACACATTTTCCCTCCAGGCAGAAAGTTTATATTGCGAGATGTAAAAGTTATGTTACAGAGACTTTAGCGGGACGACACTGAAACCTGGTGGTGGGCGATCAGGAATCAAATTGCTTGATRAGAGCCCCAGCTCTGAGCAGGTGGGAAAGGGGTGATGGCAGGGCACGGATATTATCTCCTTACAACACCACCTCTAAAATCAACACGACAGAAAACCCAACACGGCATTAACCATGGCTTCTGAAACGCGCTACAGGTAAGTATTAGAGAGATGCCTTTTTATACAAATCCAATGGTGCACCAAACCCCCCAAAGGTCTTTCTCGCAGCAGGAGGAGAAAAACGCCCGGGTGTTTTCCTTGCACGGGTAACATCACGACCGCATTAATCTCACAGTTGGGAGAGAAGCCGGGAGCCTCGGTCACGGCAGTCCCTCCATCTCTGAATACTCGCTCCACAGCTGCCTGCTGGAACCCATAACACCCCAATACAAAAATATCTTCTGAAATTGTGGACAAATGCATTAAAACTAAAAAAATCACCAGCCTCGCATGGGCAGAACACGTAGATGAGGAGTGGGTTATTATTCATTGCCATTAATTCGGAAGGCTTAGCACTCAAGTAGAGCTTCACTAGCCTGGGATACTTGGGTTATTCGGTCAGCACAAAACTACGAAATTAATAACAAATTGTCCGCTCTTCACCAGCACATTATAAAGGTCTGACCAGTTATGGAGGTTTTACCCACACAGAATATGTTTTCAAACTCAATAACCAGTAGATGCCAATTTTAAAACCTCTACCTCTCCTCATACACATATGAGCAATTCAAATGAAGTCGATTTTTGTTGTAAATGTCCTACAGCTACGCTGTTCAGCCTTTTGAACAAGTACAGGCAGAATTCAGTCCCAGAAAACCCCTCATAAGCAGAAACTGATACATTTCAGCATAAGGTTTGGGGTTTTTTTTTGTATCACGCTGAAGCGCAACACGAGCCTTATCTAGACTATTTAAAGGTCAGAGTGCCGGATTTTTTTTGTGCTGATACGTGTACTTCCATAGTCTTCAACACTCGAAGCAGCTGACTCATTACGGACTCGGGAGGTTGATACTTTCATAAGACATACGGAGATGTTTTGGGCATAATTTAACATGATAACCAGACTCCTATAACATTACAGACTGGAGTTAGCAAGAACTACCGGAAAAGGACTTTACAAAAAAATGGGGCGACTTGAAATTACTACAGGTCAGTCCCTCCCACCAATTTCTGCTTGTTTCGTTTTGTTTATTTTGCCAGACGGCCAGTCCAATGCACTCTATTCGAGACCCTCTTGCTCTTCACCACTGTCCCCTCTGGCATCCATTCTTTTTTCTTTATGGCTGTTGTAAATTCTCCTCATCTCTTCTTCGTACTTGATAAAATTTTCCCCAAACCGTGTCCATGCTTTGTATGGAACCGTGATGGTGTTACGGTAGGGCGGCCTCACCTCACTTACCTTCAGGAAAATGCCGTACCTGTTGGATCCCACGTCGAAGTAGAAGCGCTTGTTGTCCACTCGGAAGGAGGTGCCCTCGGGGAGCTCCGGGGGCTCATCCCCTCCCCCCCGGCGATCCTCTATGTCCCCCTCGCCGTATTCTTCGATCAGCTGGACCAAAGCATCCCTGAACTCAATCATCCCTTGCGCTGGAAGGACGATTGTCTGCTCCTGTCCCAAGCTGTGGCCAAAATAACCCATCAGGCCAGGTCCCCTACTCATGGTTTGTCTAATCCGCAAGAAGCGCCCCCGCTGATTCTCCTTCAGGTCCAGGTAATACTTTCTGTTGTCCCTCTCGATGTACTCCGTCTTGAGGACGCTGTGAGGGTGCTCTTCGGAGCCGACAGACACCGGAGGCGAAGGCGGCGGGTGCTGCTGTCGCCTCCGGGGATGCTGCTCTTTGCCATTGCTGTGCTCATGCCGGTGACCGTGGCCGCCTTTCAGGCCCAGGTGGGCGTAGTGCTCGATGAAGTCCCCCAGGCAATCCTTCAGCTCGGCGGCCACAGACAAGGAGAGGGTCAGCTTGCTTTTCCTGATATTGTCCTGCCTCCCTCTTCCTATCCAGACCTCGGCGATCTTCAGGAAGCGGCCTCGAGAGCTCTGTTTCACATCCAGATAAAATCGCTTTTTCTGGATGTCCACCCTCTTGGAGGCCAGCTCCTGGATCTCCATGCAGCCCCCCTGGGAGGAAGCCGGGTAATGGTACTGCTGCTGGGACTGGGAATAAATGCTCCTGTGCAGGCCAGAGCCTCCCAGGTTCCTTCCTCCTCCTCCTCCTCTCCCTCTTTCCATCTTTACCAATCAGCTGGAAATAATATATAACAGAGACACAGATGACAACATCAGCATCAGGGGCCTGCTCGGCTTCTCGGCGGCGTCTCTGTTCGGCGCTGCTCTCCCTACAAAGACGCCTGCATCCTTCTCCACTGCCACGGCACGCAGCATCGCAGCAAAAGGATCCCGGGTGCTCTTCCCCTCCCCTGCTCCAGCTCCCGCCGGCCAGCCGACATCCTCCCAGACAAGGGAGCCCTCCTTCCAGCGGCACGCTGGCCCCTCGCTGTCTGTCCTCCGCCCCGGCAGCCCTCCCTGCCCTGCAGACCTCTCTGTGGCCCCCTGGCCCAAGCATGGCAGCCTGCCCCCCAGCCCCACAGCCCCATCCCTCTGCCAATACAGATCCCTCCAGCTGCCCCAGCAATCCGCTCCCCTGCAGCGGKGAGCCGGAGCCCCAGGGGGGTGGGTTGAGGTGCCCCCCAAGCCACCCCCCCCGGGACTCCCGCTCCCTGCCTCAGGGTCCTCCCCCATGCTGCTGTGTTTCSCCTCCATCACACGCCTCTGCTTTTCTGCCCCAGGGCACTGGGGGGGCACTGGGATCCCYCCCAGCACTGCCCCCCAACCTCCACTGCCCCCCAGAGCTGCAATCTCTGCCCCCAGGGCTCCCCCCCAGCAGTGCCCCCCTGCCCCCTCAGTGCCCCAGTACTGCACCCCCAGTGCCCCCAGAGCCCCAATACTGCCCTCCCAGTGCCCTCATCRCTGCATCTCCTGCTCCAGTGCCCCCAGAGCTTCACCTCCTCCCCCCCCAATGCTCCCAGTACTACCCCTCTCCTGCCCCCCCCACGCCCCAGGTAGTGACCTCCTGCCCCTCCACTGTCCCAGTATTACCCTTCCAGTGCCCCCAGCACCGCTCCCCAGTGCTCCCCTCACTGCATCTCCTGCCCCAGTGCACCCAGAGCTTCACCTCCTGCCCCCCCAGTACCCCAGTACTGCCCACCCAGGGCCCCCCTCACTGCATCTCCTGCCCCAGTACCCCCAGAGTTTCACCTCCTTCCCCGCCAGTGCCACCAGCACTGCCCCCTGCCCCCCAGCACTGCCCCTCTGCCCCCTTAGTGCCCCAATACTG
>JASVER010000042.1:3230421-3327332 GCA_030449065.1 Oceanodroma leucorhoa
GGCGGCGGCGGCAGCGCGGTGGGCGCCGCCGGCTCGCCGGAGGGTGCGCGGCCCGCCCGGCCCCGGGACTACACTGCCCACAATGCCCCGCGGCCGCCGGGCCACCTCCCCACCGCGCATGCGCGTCACCTCGGGTAACCTCCCGCCGCCGCTGCTGGGGGAGACGGCCGGCCCGCGGGGGGTGGGGGGGCGGAGCCGGTTGGCTCGGTGACGTTAAGCGCGCGACGCGCTATGATGCTGAATGTCTGAGCCGCCGCGGGCGAGGAGGTTGGCGCTCGGTGAGCGGCGGAGCTGGGCCCGCACCGGACCGCGGGTCCGTGAGGGGGGCGGAGGTCTCACCGCCGACAACGTCTGCGCTCGGTGGAGGCCGGAGCGACGGCGGGGGGTGGAACGGGCCGCCTCCGAGCCCGCCACAGCTGGGTGGGCAGCGTCCCTCTGCCKGTCCCGGCCTGCTGCGGGCACCGCCGGGCCTGTGGGACGCCGGCCCCGGCCGCTGGGGGCCGGGAAGGGTGCGCGCCGCGGCCTTCCTGCCCTGCCGTACCGGGAGGCGGGGGTGAAGCTGCACCCCTGAGGGGGTTCCTGCTGCGCGGGTGGGCTCGAGGTGGTTGCTTCGTGTCTGCCCGGAGGTGAGGAGCGGTGGGGCTGCAATTTTCGCGTGAAGAAATAAGGCGTTTTAGYCCCTGTGTGAAGACTTTGCCGCAGCTCCGCATCTGCTGCAGGCTGTCCCGAGGAGACCCGTGCTGTCTTGGAGCAGGTCTTGTCATCGTCGGTTGGTAGCTGCCCGTGCAATGCTTAGTGCTCACAAGTTCAGGTTCTTGGCTTAACGCTGGAAAGGTGATGCTGCGGTGAGCAGCGCTTGCTTCTGTGGTGTGCTTACCAAAGGTGCTCTTGAACTTTGAGCTGGTTTTTGGAAAATGTGTTGCTAGAGCTGTGAGGTGGCAGCTGGTGATGTGGGTGCTGCAGGGTGTTCTTTCTTTGCATGTTTCTAGCCTATTTGCTGCTTTCTCTTGTTTCCAGCAATTGCAGCTCCCAGGAACAGAGTGGCTCTAACTGAGGCATCTTGCTAGGGGCTATTTTGTGACTGTTTTATTACTAAAATACTCTTTGAAGTTGTCTTTGAGTTGGTTACGCTACTGCAGAAGTGGACAGGTAACCAAGGCARAATTTCTGCCTAGCCTAGATAATCAATTAAAAAATCAAAAGGTGTTTTTGAGTACTGGAGAACTGAAACAGCATGATTTGCCTAGGATTTGTACTTTCTTGTTGGTGAGGAAGTGCAGCTGGAAAGTATGTTTTTACTAAGACAGTAATGGCCCAATTGTGTTGTTAAAGTATATTGGGCACTTGGGAGCTAGTGGGAAGAAACAGGATGAGAAATTTCTTCTTTGTCAACTGTTTTGTTCCATCTCCAGGAGGATTTCTAAATCACACTAGAAGCAGTCCAGGGAGAAGCTGGAACAGCTCTGATCCAGTCATTGCTTGCTCACAACTTGGAAATCCTGCTCCGCTTCCCTGAAAGAAATCCCCAGCCGTCAGGGCTGAAAATCTGCTGTTTCGGACAGCGTGTCTTCCTAATTTAAATATCTTAACTTCTCTGTAGAGTGCCTTCCCATTCCAGGGGATGCACCCTGCTTCCTTATGCCCTGGGAGTAGGCTGCCTCTGCTTGGTGAGTTCGTTTTGTTTCCGGGRCTGGCAAATTAATAAGTAACCTCCGCTATCATCCAGTCTGCACCAGAGAGCTTAGCAGCATGTGCCTTGTTTGGCTGTAGTTTGCCTTAGAAATTCTGTGTGTTTTTTCTTATCTTGCTGGTGGGCTCACAGCCCTGAGGTCCTGTGCAGGGAATGCAGGCCTTGCCGCAATGTTTGTGTGAGCCTGATAGTTCTTGTTTTGAATTTGAATTTTTCAGACTTCATTTGTCAGCAAATGCAGCTGACTGCTTTTAGGCTAGGTAGCTGCTTCCTATGCTGTTATCTAAAACACCAGRTAAATTTGTCTAATTAACAAGAGCTGTGTTGACCGGAGATGGCAGTAGGTGTACTCTTCTGTTCTAAGTCACTGATCTCCATAAAACTAGACTGAACTTTCTTTCCCAGAAGGAATTTAAGACGTTTTCCTGGGGTTTTTTTCTTGTTTTTCTTACAGACATGAGAACAAGAATATAATGCCTAAAGCTCTTCCGCCGTTTAATGCGGGCAGCTCTGTAAATGCCCATTCTTGTGCACAAAGCATTTTAAGTTCAAGGTAGTGATCTTCCATAGCCTTGTTCTGGCCTGATGATAGTAACAGCTTGTCTCCATACAAACTATTGACTGTTCTATTCTTTTGTTCTTTTTTTTTATGGAAAAGTAACAGAAATGTGGAAAAAATGACTAAAAAGGATTTGCTAACTACTAGTCCGCAGAATAAATATCCACAGTGGATGGCTACACAAAACCAAGAGGGAATTTTGGGTGATAAAAAGGTATGTCATCATCTGGGTGAAACTTACTTGGTTGTAGGCTGCATAATAAAACAACATTAGACCACGTGCTTTTAGTTAGACCTGTGCCTCTGGTATTTGTGAATGTTTACAGCTGTTTTGTCCTATGAACTGTAATTAAATTTGGGTACTCTTGTGTTATTACTGGTTGAATTAGCTTGTCAATGTATCTTTTTTTTATTAAAATAACTTGTATTGACTGAAGGCTGTTGCTATTATCTCTGTAGAATTTCTTCCTGACAATCGTGAATTTCAGTGTCAAAACAACCCAAGTATAAGGGAGCTTTTGATGTATTGCTCACCCAGTATTGTGGGCTGTACACCAGCAAGGACCAGGAATTTGTCATTTATGTAATTGAGAGGTCAAAATGCTGTGACCTCGAGTTCTAGCCTCACGGGGGAGTTGCTTCTGGTAAGGCCCTCTGGCTTTCTGCGTTTGTGCATCTTCAGTATTTCAGAAGGTTTTGCAGCTCAGAAGTATCAAGAATTAATTGATCATCAAGATTACGTCGATTTCTGGTGTTCCAAGAATGTTAATGTGTCCTTGGATGGTTTTTTTTGCATATATGAGCAGTTTCAGTATAAAATTTCCCACTAAAGGGACCCCACCTGTAACACATGAAACTGCTTTAACAATTAGAAAACTAATTAATGACAGAAAAGCAGAAGACTCAGTTCAGCAGTTTTCCTTCTATAAAGTGGAAGTGAAAAATTAGTAGCATGGATATTAAAAAATGTCAGTGAAAACCAACATGCCTTTCACTTGCTGTGGCTCTGTACGTGGCGCCCTGCCTCAACAAGCTCTTTGGGGAAGGGTTTTGATTAAACTTTCACCCTTCCTTGACTGGAGGAAATGTTTTGTTGTGCAAGCATAAAATCAGCAGTATCTTTGCTTCAGAATCTCCTCCTTCCAGGCAACTTGTTTCTGAAGCTGTATTAAAACTTTTGTGGGTTGTGGCCTCTTTTGATTGACAAGATTGTGTTCTTCAAGTGTTGTTGTGTGATACTTAACCATATTTGCTATTACTGGCGTCGTAGCTTACTTGCATATTTTTAACCAACTTGAAGGTTTTTCAGGCAGGTCAATGTTACCAGAAGTTTTGCCTGTGTATCAAGTGAGTGTATCAGTTACTAACTTTTAGTGAATATGCTTCTGAAAGGGGAGAAAAAGATGCTAACTGGAGTGTTAAATTTCACTTTACCTTGTGTGCTTAAAGCTTCAATTTGTCAACCAGTATTTGTCAGTTGATGGAGGCTATCTGTCCTTTTAAATATTGCAGATAGTTCTAAATCCATGGAGTTTACTTAGACCTTTATTAAGTTCCTCACATGTTATATCTGGCAGGGTTAAGTGAAGTGGGGTGGCTGAAATGTGGGATCGAGGAAATGGGGAAACTGAGCTATTGCATACAGCCGTACCGAAATAGGGATGCATCAGAGGATTTTAGCTTGACCAGATTTGAATGATTCAAAAAATGACTTAATAAACTTTTGTCTGTTTTTAAATATATTTTTTCCTCAAATTTGAAGTGTGCAAGTGCTACAGCACTTAAAGTAGTGTTCAGGGGTTTTTCACACTGTCAAAAATGGATGTTTTCCCTCACCTTGTTCTTGGAAAGCTACTGAATCTCTTTGGTGGGAAGAATCTGACTAAACTAAATTGAGGTGAAAACTCAACCTGCATGATTTCAGTATGAGTACTTGGAGTTAAGCGAAGAAATTGGGGCATGAACCCRAATGTTTTTATAAAGGGGAGGGTGTAACCCTGTTGTTAGTTGACAGTAATAGCGGCCCTGCCTGTGGAGCGCAGTTCTGCTGCAAGGTTTCAGTAACCACCGGTGCCAGCCTTGCTGGGATATAGCATTAAAGTTGCATATAGYGGTTGCAGTGCTGATGCATCTCTGTGGCAAGGTTAGGTGCAGCTGGTAACCGAGCCTCTTCCAAATGTTCTTCAACAGAAGTCTACTGTTCAGAGGAGTGTTTTGGAAGATGGGCTGCCGTTCCTAGAGTTCTGCGGCTCTRTCATTTACAGCTACGAAGCCAACGACTGTTCCCTTCTCTCGGAAGATATCAGGTAATAGCTCTTACTGTTTTCTTTTTTCTTTTTTTTTGACTGCTTTTTCCTTTCTGAAAAGGACTTGGCTCTTCTCTCTGTCTCCTTCTCCTGGCTGATTGTGCATTTGATGTGTCCAGAYGTCAACAGTTGAGCCAGAGGAAACATCTGGTTTTGTTGGCAATGTCTTGTTATGTGTGGCAAATGTCTTACTGGTTGCAAGCCCAAACTGAATGTATTTCTCATGAYGGTGAATTATTCCTGTGAGAGAGATCCCTGGTTTGTCTGCAGTGTGTGGTGGTTTAAAAATGCCTCTTGATTGTTCTATGCAGTTATAGTTTCCCATTTGGCCTTTTAATGGGAGATGCCATCGCTGAWCCTTGCAGTCCCTTTAAGCAGAAGCAGTAAAGGCTCTAACACAGGTTCCTTGCCTTTTGCAGTATGGATAATTCCATGAACGTAAGTGACTTCATGGGGAAGTATCAGCTGTAAAAAATCAAGCATATGTGTTAGTTCATAACTGGATACCATATGTTTGAAGAAAAGGTAGTAAATTCATGATRCAAATAGATTATTAATTTCCCCCCTTTTGGATAGCTCAGTTCATATTACTGGGGAGAAAAATCTATACAAAACTTCAAGTGCAGTGGGACAGATAAAGAACAAGCTTTCAAGGGAATATAAACTATTCCATCACCTTATGTATCTGGCTATTTCCTGAGGCTTGCTGTATGACTGTTTGCATGCAGTAAGATCTGCTAAGGTTTAAAGGGTTTCTTGTAGCTTTTGGGACAAGCAGGGATTTCACCTCCTTACGGTCTTGATTTTAAAATGGTTTCTGTGTCCTGTACATGTGAAAGGAAAGATGGACTGGCTGTAATTCCCTTAATCATCTTTATGTAAGRTAACTTAAGCCTGATGTTAAATACTGGTAGAAGAACAGTTAAGTGTSAAGAATATCCATTTCTTTTCAGAAAGAGTTTATCAGATGGGGCTGCTGTTGGATTTGATATTGAATGGCCACCATCATATACTAAAGGAAAAATGGCGAAAATAGCCGTAATCCAGATATGTGTGACTGAGGAGAAGTGTTATTTGTTTCACATCTCTTCAATGTCAGGTACTGTACTTCCTCTCTTCTTATTAGTTAGGGCACGAGTTGCCCTCTGTTTCTTGTCATTAAGTTTGAACTTRAGCCTTGAGCAATAGCTGATACCTCACACTGCGTTGGATAGTAAAAATCCATCCTTCTCCCCTTTCCCACCTATAATAAAAGGATTTATTCTTTGAGTATTGCCTATGTATATCAAGGGAATCTTAGCCCAAGTCTTACCCTGTGTGCTGTCATACAGCGTTTTAGGTTCTGAACAGGGCAAAAGAATCTTACCTGAGGACTATTTTTCTCTCTGGGAAAGAATATTTTAATTCTGTTTTAAAAATTTAATTCCCTGCTCATATAATGAGCTTTCTGTTTAGTGCCAAAATGAACAACAAACCTAAATTTAGCAGGCTATGTTTCTTTTTAATTTGGCTTCAATTACAAAAACCCTCAAAAATGATGGCCGTTGTGCTGTTTGTTCCTAATACCTGCATTTTGTGACATTTCTTTTCAGAAAGAATACTGGATACCTGGTGTGATGCAGCTGTGGGGGGAGAAGGGGGTGTACTCAACAGAGTCTGAATTCATTATGGTTGTGAATAAAAGCTTCCAAATAGGGAAAATAAGAATGAGAGAAGGAGGCTGCTATTTTATAACCTTTGGTTTGAATGTTAGATTGAAACTATGCCTGTGAGATGTCTCTGATTTCCCTGGGGTGTTCATGCTGAGGTATAATAGCTATAATTTTAGTGTTGGTGTTCAATCCTTTGTCATTTATAGCAAATGGGGTGGAAAATTTAATTGCTGGAGGCTATTCAATCCGGGAGGCAGAAAGATACAAGTGCACAAAGGAAAAAGATTTGAGRAAAGGAAGCTGAGGGAAGAAGAGTCATAAATAGCTGAAATGCTTTTGATTCCAAAAGTGAAGATGTCTGTGTGTTGACGCCGAGTAGCGTTGCCTGTGGGCTACTGTGTGTTACAGCAGAAGATGGTGTTTCCTCYTGAATCATTTTCTAAAACTTCTGTTCTTGCCAATGGGAGATGCACTTTGAACTGAGTGAGACGTCAACCTTTTTGCAGGAACCACAGCCAATTCCTGCTTATTATGCAGAATACATTTGATGTACACAAATGTAGATGCTGGCAGAATTAGCCATTTGGAAAAGGCTTATTTTGTTTGGGAAAAAAAGCTTCCTACTGCAGGAGGAAGAGAGTAGAGAGTTCTTGGACTATGTATAAAGGACAAAAATTACATATTTATCAGTAAGATTCTTGATAATTTTCTACTTTGTAGTCTTTTTCCTTACAGACTTCTAAGAAAATGTGGCCTGTTTCTTGGATTGTAGCCTCTGTGTAGTCTTGAACTTAGACCTTTTTAGTTCATACGGTCACTTTTCTAGAAATGATGTGGTGGAAATGGAGCACAAGTCCTCTACTGGGAAGTTCCTGCCACTGAATGTTTTTATGATGATATTCTTAGGTGAAAATCACTTGTTCAGTAAGTCAGCTGGGTATGTTGCTGGCTTTGATTCAGCTCAACTGTATTTATGTCCTCTACAGAGGATTTTCCATATTGTGTTATGACTGAGGTGCTTTGGCAGTGTTGTACTCTGTCTGCATCTTACAGCACCAGGCTACTACAGTTTTGTGTTTAACAGTAACTTTCTAATGCTTTGAATTGGACGTGCAACTTCACAATCCACAAGACAGCTGTTTGTGGCTATAGTTCTGAAAGTGTTTATATGGTGTGTCAGTGGTAGCCATGAAAGTGTGGAGATAGTTTTGTAAAAATAAAATCAGTGATGCAAAGTGATTGTTGAAGTATATAAATACATGTTACAGTAGTGAAAAGGTGAAATTTGAAATCAGAACCAAGCCAGATATTAAGTACTATGCGTTTGTGCAATACTGCGTGTTTGTAGGTACTAGAATTACACTTGAGACTAATTCAGGGTATCCAGCTGTGGGTTCTTGAAGGTATGGWTTTAAATAAGATGCTCTGAATTTTAAATGGAAACAAACACAGAGAGGAGAAAAAGGCTGCTTTTATCCAAGTGTCTGTGAATGTTGCCTCCTGTAGAAAACCAGATATGAAAGCTGCATGCTTTTACTCAGTCCTGTAAACTTGAAAATACCCTTTGATCCAGGATTGCTGTGGCATCAGTTTGGGATAAATCAAAATATAGTACTTAGCATCTGTGTACATCCTTGAGTATTTTTTTTCTTAGAAGACTGACTTGTCTGGGCTTGGTGGAGAATCTGGTTGGCAAATTCTGTTTTCCAAATGCTATTATGGGACCCAGCCCAGCATTAGCACTGAGTATGCCTCCACAGAATCTGTTTTTCTGGTGATTCTGCATGCTTATGGTTTAAACTGTTTCCTGGGAATGTGAAATAGCAAAAACTGGGAAGGAATAATGTGGAAAATAGTTAAATAATATTGCATTTGGTTTCATGAGCATCCAATTCTGAGAATTAAAATGTCTTTTCCAGTTAGAGGTTGCCTCTTTATTATGATTTAATAATCAGTAAGACAAATGAATTAAGGTGGTTTGTTTTTTTTACTTGATTTGTTTTCAGATGGAGAATGAATTTGTGTATTTCAAATACTTMATTCCTGCTTGTCTGCAGGTGATAYGTAACAACCAATTGGTGTTTCCAGTCATTCCATAGTACAAACAGTCACATAAACAGAGCAACTTTGGGGGCTTTTCCTCTAAAAGCACAGGTTTTTGCAGATAGCCTTTGTGCTAGGATTTTGTCACTTCCATTAGACTTTCTGGCATCTTCTAGTATGTAATTTCTCATGTTTGGGTTTAATCTATTTTAGGTTTTCCCAAGGGACTCAAAAGACTGCTTGAAGATGAAACAATTAAAAAGGTTGGCGTAGGAATTGAGGCAGATCAATGGAAGCTGATGAGTGACTTTGAAATCAAACTGAAGAGCTTTGTGGAGCTGGCTGACGTTGCTAATGAGAAAGTAAAACTTAAAACCTTTTTGTTGTGGGAGGGAATCTTGTTATTGTGCTATACAAAAGGAGGCTTCCTTGTCTTCATAGGAGTTAAATTCTGATAGCAAACAYGTTCTGTAGAATAAAGCAGAGATGTATTGTAACTTACTTAAAGTTTAAAAAGAACTCTCAAGAAAGTTTGCAGAACTTTGGATTATAATGACACCACAAAAAGATTTTATCCCTCTCTTGACCTCCCCATGAAATGTTTCAGAATATAAGTGGAAAGAGTAAGAAGTGTTAGCAAAAGGAAAGCAGTATGTGATACCTTAATATTTTGAAAGCATTAACTGCTCTTCTTTATTAAAGGTTTAGACAGTCTTTCGGTGAGCCAGTTCTTAATGAACATTTGTCCCCTTTTAGGTCTGTTCACCTTTTGCGTTTACAAGGTATGGCTTTTTAATTCGGCTGCAGATGCATTTTTCTTTACTTGTTAGTGGTGGAAATAGCCAGATTGTGTCAAGTCAGAGTTCTACTGGTGATGGTGTACTTGTCCCAGAAACGGCTGAACCTTGAAAATAAGATGCAAGAAAAGCCGTGGAGGCAGTGAAGGACTGATGCCTGTTTGAAGGGAGGCAGCCCTCCTGCCATAGCACTCCTGGTGCTGGAAGGAAGCATCAAGATCTTCCTTGAAGCCCTCTATGCGGAGGCGTTTGCCACGTGATCTGGAGCAGTAGAAATATCTGTTTCCCTGACTCTGAAGTTGGTGTCGCCTCTGCTCTCATGTGGGTGCAGTCTCCAGTGCCTGATGACCCATGGTCAGAAGCAGTGTTGCATTTGGCACACCCTGAATTTCAGTTTAGTTGGATTTTTGGTTAGATACCATTTGATGTAGGGAGATCTGTGCTGTCTAATTAGGGAAGAGAGCAAAAGGTTTATTACTTTCCATATCATCCTGCCATTCTTATTTCTAGCATGTTCCTTAAAGCTTTTCTGTCTTTTTGTATGTGCAAGGCTTTTCCTTACCTCTACTTGGTCTCTCCATGCACGTCTCTGCTTCTGTGCATTTTTTTTTTTGTTTGGTAGGATAATAGCAACAGTTGTAGTTTCCTGGTGGAGGACAGAGATTAATGCCCAGAAATAATACTACTTACACCTTTCTCTGTTCTGTGCTTTGTGTACCCTGTGTAATTAAATCACAGTGGGGGAGAGGGGAATGTGATATATCATCAGCATTTGGGGCAGTGCTTTCCATATGAGCCACCTTGAAGTTTCAGTTCCTAGTGGGTTGGACATTGTACAAATTAAACTGTTTTGCTGAAGCAGTAGAAGGAGCTGTTTCTTTTCAGACTTGGAGTTTCCTCCATTAATTCCCCTCCTTTTTTTATCCCAGCGTCCGACTCCAGGATGATTTGTTATGAAGACAAGCAATGTGGTCTCTGATAGCAGCTTTAAAGTGTTCTGCTAAAGAGAGAACAAACCAAAAATAAACCTGAAAGTGAAGCTTGAGAGAACAAAGAATAGGGTTATATATAATTGCACAATGCGAGGTTGAGGGCTGAGGGAACCTAAAATGAACAGTTGGTAGGGTTTTTTTTGTACCAGATTTAAGGCGTTGAGCTGATAATGCTGCACTGCTGCTGTTAGGCTCGACAGTTCTGCATGTTTTGTAAGTGCTTGCAAGTTGGAATAKCAAAGGCTGTGCCCGTGAGTCCTGGATCCTTGAGATCTGAAGGAAAATTTCCCAAACTGGCTACTAAGACAATAGCATGTAGCAACTGTGATTGACAAGTACAATTACAAAAGCAATTGAAAACAGCAGTGTGGTGGGGTGACTTCTAGAGACTTCTGATGAACTGCTTCCCAGCACACTGAATAGTGGTTAGTGTGGTCTATAACAGCACTTTTACTTGCACTTGGTTTCAGACTTGCAAAAGATGACAAACACTTACAGATAGACTTTAATGTTCCTGTGTTTGTTAAATAAATTCCTGGTGTTTGATACCGAGTTTCTCTAAGTAGAAAGGCAAATAATAGAATAATCCTGGAGGAGAGAAGGGTTGCTGTTTAAGTCGATGGCTTTTGTTTTATCAACCCAGAGACTACATTGTACAGATACTTCCTATTTTTGGTACTGTGACAATACCACCTCACATTGCATGGACTCATCTGGCCCTAATGCCATTTTTCCAGCTTGACAATGTAGGCATGTCCTCCAACAACAGTTTCAGGGCCAGGAAGTACAGCTTTCAAATGGCCAAACTACCTTTTAATATGATGAGAGCAGAATTAGGCCTGGAGAACAGTTACTGCTTCGAGAAACTAGTTCATTCTAACTAACCCAGAGCTCTTTTCTTCTAAGGAGGGATTAAGTATGCTTTGCCACTTCTAGGAATACATTCTGCCAGGTCCAATTGCTTTCCCCTTGAAACAAGTCCTTTGTTTTTCTTTCCCCAGCTGAAGTGTAAGGAGCAATGGAGTCTAAATGGTCTGGTAAAACACCTTTTTGGCAAGCAGCTTTTGAAGGATGTGTCTGTCCGCTGTAGTAACTGGGAAGAGTTTCCACTCAATGAGGAGCAAAAATTATATGCAGCCACAGATGCCTATGTACGTACAAGAAGAGGTCACCATTCTACCCCTATCAATAAATTCCTTCTCTAATGTGCTGTTAGCTGCGGTTTTTAATGCCTTTCTGCTACAGAACATAATGAACTTAGGAAGGCTCAGGTCCACTGTGGATATGGGATGCTTAAAGGTGGAAATGCCACCAAATAGATTGCTGTCCAATGCCTTGTCTGTCTTAAGTTTTTAAATCTCAGAGTTCATCCAGAGCTTCATAATATCTTATCTGTTGAAGATGGTACTGCTTGTACCTGACTCTGTAAGCTGTCTTGTTGAGATCACTTGAAGAGGATATTGTGGTGAACATTTCACATAGAAGATTGAATGTAGATGGAAGAAAGAAACCCCATTCCACAGCAGCCTTGAACCTCCCATGAGGTCCTTACCTCTTAAGGTTTCATGGTGTTGCAAGATTTGTCTTTCTAGTGAAGTCTATTCACAAAGCAGAGCTTGTGGAAGTTCTGCAGTGCTCTGAGCGTCCCAGGTAACGTGGACACCAACAAGTAAGTATGCCTGAGGAGTGTCTGTCTGTTTGGACTCACTTCAAGTTGTCACCTCAAGGAAGTGAGTCTTGATGGAGCAATCAGATGAATTTTATATCTGTCTGCATGGAGTAAGCCTAAATTCTTGCAGTGTGATTATCCCACATAGGTGTAACATGGCTGATGTGTATTTAAGTACAATAATCATGAAAGTGAAGAGTGGGCAATTATTTTTTGGTTCCCTTGTCTGCAGGTATTCACTATAGCTTGTTAGCACTTTTGGATGTGTTTTCTAGTGGGGTTTTTGGTCATCTTTCTTAAGCTGATTAAGAACGAAAATCCTGCTAATTCTAATATGTGAGATAAAATTAATAAGCAACCTTGAAGAAATACAACCTTCTCCAGTGGCTAATACACCAGAACCACACTAGGGATTACAAGGAAGAGTAATTTAGTTCCCCTCAGGCTTTTATTTCTGTGATGAGGTTAGATAGAGGAAGGGAAGTGGGACAGTGGTCTCTGTTTTGTTTTCTGACTCAGGAAATACTGCATATTTTCTAGTTTAGGTAAATGCTAAACTGTGGAGGATTTAGCACCTGTTAAAACCCAAAACAGTAAGGAAAGGAGCTCTGTTTTTAGTGCCTGGTGCAGCTGCTGCAGCCAGCTTTATCCAGGCAATGCCTCCTTCTCGCTATGCCCTGTTCACCTGGCCTGCTTTTTTGGAGCCTCACAGGAAAACACGAGGGACTAACTTGTTTCTTTCTCTTTCCTCTTTAAGATGCTTTGGTTTACATGTGTAGCCTAATTAGCACATTCCTGGCTTGAGGCTGCATTTTCCTGTTTGAACTTACTATTCATATCAAGGGAAATATTAAGCACTCGGAATCTGTCTTAGRTTCATAGCTATTCTCTTGGAGTGCTACATAAAATCTGAATGAGGTGGAGCAGATGGTGAGACTGGAAGCAGAATACTTGGAGCTCTCTGTTTGCAGCTAACTTCATAAGATAACCATGCTGGGGTCTATATAAGAGTATCCACTAYAATGTGGACCCCAAGTCAGGACTTTGCCTTTTGTGAAGCATTCTGTAAAATGTAACCTGGTTGTGATGAACGATGCAGTAAGGCAGACCATTGACCGTTGTACAGCATGAGCCAACAACTCACAATTTGATGTTCACAATGTATTTGTGCCATGGTTTGCTGAATTAATTCTTGGTGGTTTTTTTTGTTTAGTCTCTAAGATGTTGTTTATTTGCAGAGTAGTGAGTGTTAATTTTTCTCCTTTCTTTTGCAGGCTGGCTTCATCATTTATCAAAAACTGAAAAATATGAATAACAGTTACCGGAAATCTTGTGTAAGAAGAGGTAAATTATACATTGAAGCCTAAGGAATTTATTAAATGTACAATTGAATATTCTATTTCTCAACAGTTTTTTTCATAGTATCTTTGTGTCAGAATTGTCTGGCTTCTTAGTGATTAGAGATGGCTTCCAGAGAGAGCAGACTGTAAAGGGTCTTAGGTGACCTGGGTTACCATACTGTGTAAATATTTTTCATAGTGATGTAGGAATGCAGTCTTGATATGTTGTTTGTTTCTGCTGTATACAGAGATGGTAGGAATTCCTGCTGTCATTCCAGTTTGTTTATGGAAACACTTCAGTGAGTTAGTTTCAATTCTGTTGATGCAGGGACAAAAATCTAATTTAAGAAGAAATAAGACCACAAAAAAATACATGTTATGAAGTAATGCTTTTCTTGAGGCATATAAATAGGACCCACATTTTTTAGAGCACYTTAGCATTATTTAATTAGAAAAGTGATTCTAAAATTCTGGGTTTTGTTCAGTTCCGTACTTCATAAGGAAAGTTGTGTTGCATGTAGCTTATGGTTGAAAAAGGGGCAGGGGGAAGTTTGTTTCCTTTTTGTACTGGCTGAATTTTACTTATATATCAAAGACAGAAGTGGCAGTACTATCACCTTAATATGAGGTGCAATTTTTTGGCTTTGGTTTAGTCAGTATATCTGTATTAGCAGCTGTTTTCTGGAAGCTGGAGGGTATACTGGGGAAGGATCACTTTGTAATGGTCCTGTTCTGTGTCCTTTTTCCCTGAGCATGTGTAACGGGCCACTGGGAGAGATGCAATGCTGAAGTACATGGAAGCTTAGCCTGGTTCTGTGTACTTGATTTTGAAGCACTGGAAAAGGCTGTCACACCAGCTGTAGATATTGTAGAAATGCAGTTACCTGAATGTAACTTATTTGCATATAGATGTTAGACCTCAATTATTGTGAAATAACTCTGATGGCACTTTTTATAGATGACATGTTGTTGGAGGGTGTGAAGGAGCGCTTGACTTCACTAGCTGAAGAGATAACGGGCCTGGCTTCTCGCGTCCCTGACTCTTCTGGACAACTTGAAAATTTGCAGAGGTTAGCTTTTTGCCAGCCTGTCTCTACTTTACCTGCAAGATCAGTGTTTTGTTTTTGATCCCTGAGGTCCCATGCAACAAAGTCCATGTGTGTTAGCAGCCATCTCTGTTATCTGTGTGTCCTTTTCCAATAAAAGAAAGCACAGTACACTCGATGGGAAAATATTGTCTTTAGAGACAATAAGACAATGCTCCTATTTTTTCTACGCCTAAAAGACATGGGTTCTTCACTGGTCTAATTACCATGGGTTTGACACTGAACTTTGCTGAATCTGTTTCTTCTTGCTGAAATGCATAGCAAGACCTTCTTTCATAAATACTCAGGACTCTCGCATGACTGACTAACTGGAAGTCTGGAGACTCAATACAAGTGTGGGGACAATACCACAAACTGTTTTTGGAGAGTCTTTATGGGTTTTCTTCAGTGTAAAGAAATTTAATTTTCTTCTTATGGAAGTGGAATGCCAATTGCATATGTGTGATGAGCCTTTATATTTGACGTTTTGGTCAAACTATCTGGAGAAACAGACTACTTTAGAATCTTCAGTTCTGCTTGTGGCTAAGATGTATGTAGTAACTGCCTTTATCACTTCAGTTTAACTTTCTTGTTTTACCTTCTAGGGCTGCAGAAATACTAGCTGACATATCGGAGAACGTAAATGCCTTAAGAAGCATGCTGTTTGGTTCATGTTCCCCTTCTGTACTGGAGAGGAACTGTGGTGCAACTCCAACGAATCTTGAAGCGGAGTCAGCAAATGTTGAGGCACAAAAGGTTGAAATACCTGAATTTGCTAAACAACTTGAAGATGATTTCAACATCTGCTCTGATGCTACACTGGCTGTCCTCTGGGAGGGAGGTGGTAATGAAGAGGCCGAGAGAGGTAACACTGTTGTGGAAGATGGGGCTGCAGCAGTCAGCTCTGAGGACAAAGCAGACAAAGATGACTTCATGTGGCTAGATGTTACTGAGCAAGAACTTCAGATCCTGGAACATCAGGCTGCAAAAGAATTGGTTGACGAAGCTGCGCCTGAGGTAATGAGAAAAGCCCTCATGAATCATCGATGCTCAGCAGAGGAAGTAGTCTCATCCTTAATTTCCACCAAGATTTTTAAAAGTTCTATTTGTGATATTCCTGAGAAAATATTAAGGTGGGCTGGACGAAGGGCTCAGAGTCTGAGCACTGAGCTGCTCAGAGTCAAGCACTGAGCTGCTCTTGAGTCATGTGGTTAGAAGGATTAGTACTGAATACCAAAGCTCTAGATAGTCTGATTAGTTTTCCTGTTTCACTTGCTAATATGCTGTCAAAGAATTTGTTGCAGTATGGGGACTAATTCTGCACTTGAGCATCTCCAACTTGGTCATGAATAAAAAGCAGATGTTTTTCTAAGGGATCTGTAAATAGCAGTCCTTCTAGTTGACTGCTGAATGTGGATTGATGCCTCTAAAATCAGATTATAGTTTCCTTATGTTCTAAGTGTTCCGCACATCTGGTGATACTACTGTTTTTGCCTCTTACTACAGGGCCTTGTTATGTTCTAATATTTCTTTCAGATTTTTTTTAATGGGCAGGCTTCAGAACTGAATGTTGAGCTTAGTTATTTTCGATAAGAAGTGAAAGCATACAGAGAAATGGTTTATAGTATTTACAGAAGGTTGAAAGGTTGTAGGTAAAATAGAAATAACTGCTGATAAGAAAATAATTTTTTTTTCTTAGGAGGCATGCCCCACAGACAAGGAACAAAATATTTCCTSTGTCATTGAAAGTGATGAAGAACTGGAAATGGAGATGCTTAAAGTGAGTGCCTCAGGGTTGTTTGTTTTTCTTTTTTGTAATGATGATGTTCTTGGGTCACAGTGGAGCGTAGTGTAGTTGAGGGGAGGTAATACGAAGCAAAACGGTGTTGCTTACAGAAGGTGGACAGAGGAATGTGTGGATTCCTAAAGAACTCAGTTTACTAGTTCAGCGACTTGAATAYCGCTTGCATCCTACTGCATTTTTGCTATACCAGTTTGGACTTGATCCACCCACTTACTGTGTTTGTGTAGATAATTCATGAACTGATCTGCTCCAAGTGTCATGTGTTCAAACCCTTGTCCAAGGGGTTGAGCCGACAGGGCGGTTTGTGTGCTGCAGGTGCTGCTAACCTGGGCTGTAGGTCAAATTGCTTTGTAGCCGTGTTTTGCAGGCCTCTTTAAAAGTGTTTTTACTGGTGTAACTTTTCCTGGAAAGGAGATTCAGGTATTGAGTCTTAATTTTCTTTACCCTGGCTATTTTCCTGATCCCTCAGAGTGTGCTATATGTATTTTGAGTCAAGTGAATTAACATCTCCACCAAAGCAGTCAAGTGTTAGTGTGCTTTTGCACATGCGAAGGTTAAGTGTGTTGCTCACAGCTAAGTAGGAAGCAAGACTCAAAAGTCYGGGGAAAAAAGGTTGACTCTTCTTCTAGGGAAGGACCAGGTCTTTTCTGGATGGTTCTCAGTGCTGCATGTCAATCTTATATAAATGCAATTTTGGTCAAAAAAGCTAACTTGAGTAGAAGGGATTTAGTTAGTGTTCCTCTGAGTACCACGTCTTGGAAACAGTGTAACATGACATTCGGATCCCATCCTTTCTGTTTGTTTTTTGTGACTAGCCTCTGAAGTCACTTCTCAGTGAAACTTGTGCCTTCATCTAGTTAAAAGTGAAAAAATAAAAAAACAACAACAAAACCYCAGCTGTTGGTTTTGTAAAAAAAGATTTCAATGTCTTCAAAACTTCAAAGACCTTTTTGCAAAGAAGAAACAAAAGCCGTTGTAATGGTACCCAGGAAATGGCTCTTGGGATTTGAATGCTACTGAAAAGTAGTTTGACCACTGTGCTTTCCTTTGTGCTGTGTGCTGATAGATTTAAGTTATGCCATAAGTAGATTAAAACTGTATGTCCCTATATCATATTACCTCAGACGTGCATTGTATCTACCCTTTTATGCTGAGAAATAACTTTTTCTCCTGATTTCTCAGTCTTTAGAAGATGTAGATGATTCCAATGGAGTTTTAACCGAGAGAGAGTCCAATAAAGCCAGGACAACTCCTGACACAGAATTGAACATTGATGGTGATGAAGATGAAGGCATTGAGGAAGAAGAGGAGGAATGTTTGGGTATGTCTTAGATTGTAGTGCACAATGAAATAAAAAAAAAATCCAGTGTCTGTAGAAGCAGATGTGGAAGCACAGCGACATTGTGCTTGGTTTCTTAAAGCAGAAGGTTAAAGTTCATCTGGGTTTTGACAGGAGTACTTTGACAGTCTGTGTGTCAAGATAAAAATTTAAAGGTGTCCTTGGCAAAACATAGTTGACTCCTGCTGTGATCAGTAGACATTATGTATGCTTAATGGGAGTAAAACTGATCTGGGGATGTCGAGATCACGCAGAATTGAGGGGACCTATTCAGAACACAGTAGAGGGGAAGATGGTACCTCCACTACGTGGTTTTGTTCTGTTGTCCCACTACTGCTGCTTTGTGGTAGAATTCTTAGATTCTGGCTTGGGGATGATCTTGACCTAGTGCTTTGGAGCTGGCCCTGTGGAGACAAATCAAATGAGGAAAAGAGACTGAAATGTGAGGTGAAATACACCTTGGCTTGTTTGGACCGTCACTGTGTGAAAGCTTTCTTCCCTGGTTGTGTAAGTTAGACTGTAGATCTTGTCACTGAAAATAACAGCATCAGCTAGGAGAAGAGCCGCTTGATTCTTCCAAGCAGAATGTAGGCTGCTAGATGGGGATGGATGAGTTAATTGTTTCTTTGTTCAGTTCATTTCACTAAATAATAGCCAGACAGGCTGTTACAGGGAATGTGTGCTTGCCCAACAGACAAAAACTAGGTGGAAGTGCATTGCTTTCTACTACTGAATGTTAATTGTTAATTTCAATGGAGGTCTTGAATATGTTTCTTCAGTGTTCACAGTGAGATCAGAATCCCCTTGTATGTCATTTTTGGACCATGACTTTGTTAGCAACTTTCAGTGTCGGGTATTGATTAGTGAACTTCAGTAGGGTCTTTAAAGGCATGCCTAGTAAAGCATCTGTAGTACCTCCTGTGAACATACTCCAAATAACACAGCTATGCATTACAATACCTACTGCTTTATTACCTCATTAATCGAGCCATATGTTTTCCTCCTCATGCAGGGTTTCTGAGGAGCCTTTTTGCCTTTTTTAATCCTTTATTCTAGTGCATAAATATCTTTAGAGTTTGATGTCTCTTTTCACTGGAGTTGCCCAAATCCTAGGCCCTGGGCATCACTAACCATGAGCAGACTGTGGTTTGTCAAGACAGTGCTCTGTCTCTTTAAAAATTAATCACAGATGAGGTTTTTTCTGCTCTCTCACACTAAAGATCCATTGCTGCCAGTACCTAGTGAAAGCCACATCACATGTCTGAAGACGTATTTTGGGCATTCTTCTTTTAAACCGTAAGTATAACTTGTTAAAATGCACACTCTAGGGTTCATTTTCTTTCCCTTCTTTCAACTCGGATTACTTTTTTTTTATTACTACTTACTTTAAAAACCGCTAACAAACTAGGACCTGTGCAAAATCCCTAGGAAAAGAAAAGCAGCCTTTGCCACAACAAGATGTCAAAATAAATCTTATGGAGTGTTAACTACACTACTGTACTCTCACAGTAGAAGATGAGTTTCTTGACTGTTCTGATGGCATACCTCCCGTGATCGAAGCTTTGTTGTATCAGGTCTGGTTCAGGTGTTTTAAACAGCGAGCAACAAACTGCACAGATGTCTTTCTCTGTATGAAAAACTTCCGTAGTGTGATTATCCTTTGTTATGTGGCTCTAATTAAGGAGGGACAGGCTTATGTCTGTCTATCTAGTGTGGAGTGATCTCAATGCAGTATGTGCTTATGTACTCAAGCATTGCTGTGAAAGTTCTGAAGTTCAATGGGAATGGGATGAAGTCTTCCTAGATGACTGCTGGTGGAATACTTTCTGTGCAAGACACAGCCTAACAGCAAAGCTTCTGGGGGAATCTGTTTTACTCAATTAAAATATTTGGTAAGCTTGTGGAAACTCGGGGCAGGGGGAGGGTTAATTGACTGCAGTTATGTACACTTGCAAGACCACAAAAGGAGGAAAATTGTTTGGCAAAATCAAGGTCCTGTTTAGAATCTCTTGTGTTGAAGATAACTGTAGTTTTCACAGTGTTTGTGGATCAGTTTATTAATATATGGGAGACCAGGTTTGTTTTGTGATCTTCTGGGAATGACTGCATCAAATGTTTCTTGCCTTAGTCCTGTTAGAGATCCCCATTGTAACACTGGTGGGACTACCTGCAGTAGTTGTAGTGTTTGAGTGGTTGCAGCGTGCAAAGACAACACTCTATAAGGCAACTGGAAGGGTTTCTTTAACGTGAAATCCAACTGAATATGCAGTTTTGCAAAATGTACATGTTATGTGTGGTGGCAAAAATAAAATATTCTCCTTTGTTTAAATTAAAGGGTCCAGKGGAAAGTGATCAATTCTCTTTTAGAAGACAGAAGAGATAATCTTGTTGTCATGGCAACTGGTAAGTTACCTTTTCATCCTAAGAAGCAACGAAAAATCTCTTCCTTTTTGGGGAGAGTAGGACTCAAACTTGGAGACTGTCCATGTGGCTCATATAAGCAGGGTTCCCTGATTGAGACTGTGTAAGTCTGAGCCAGCTATGCTGGCTGCTTGTTTTTCTGTCCTAGCCTTTGTCACTGACCTTGGTGTAGAGAGGGGTATCGAATGGATGCTGACCATATTTATCTTGCATCTTTGTTCCTCTACTAGCAGAACAAACATCACTTTTTTTAGGGCCCAACAAGGTGTTAGAATTATCTTCTATAGCTGTATGTTATAGCTGCATAGAAAGCATCATGTTTCACCTCTGCCTTTTTTTCTTTAAGGCTATGGAAAAAGCTTGTGCTACCAGTTTCCTCCTGTTTACACTGGATGTACAGGAATTGTCATCTGTCCTCTTATCTCCTTGATGGAGGACCAGGTGCTGCAGCTGACGTAAGTAAAGCGGTAGTAACAAGCTGCTGCTGTATTGCCTGTGGAAACCTACAAATTCTGCCTGTGGCATTCCTTGGTGTTTAAGGTTGTAGCTTTGTACAGCAAGCTTTTTGTGTGTCAGCTGTAAAGCATATGTTTCTCAAGGAACACATGCAAACTGTGTAAATGGTCTAAGATCACTGGATTTGCCAATTACGTGAACTGTAGGCTGAATTTGCAAAGGATCTGTGCTGGTGGGTGGTTCCTGAAGGTGGATCCTTCTCAAGTATTTCTGGATTTACAGGCCCTTTTTGGGCAGACTGAACTGATGGAGGAGCTTCACAGGCTGTTTCGTTTCAGCCTGTGAGAGTTATGTCAAAACTTGGTAGGGCTTCCTTTGGGCCTGAGAAGTAACATCTGAACAATGTACAGCTGGAAGCTGTAGGCCATTCATATCAAAGTTACAGCACAGACTTTTAAGACGGACAGTGTAGTAGGTCTCCTAACACCTGGCCTCTTCACTTCTTAAAAGGTCTGATGGGGAAACTAGTGGGTGACACTGAATCGCCCTTACATGAGCAGTTATAGGTGTTGTCAAGATAAATCTCTTTGATTATAATACCTGATAATGCTTTCTCTATGTGTGCTTGCTTTCTGTTATAATAGCTATTCACTTACAACATTTTTTTATTTAAGCTGTGGGAATCGTGCTGAGTTGTCTAGTTCATTCCCGCCTTGTCCAACTTAGAAAGAGCAGGTCTTTTGTGAAAGAGGGCATATGAAGATTTTTTTGAAGTAAGGAATGTCAATTACGTGTGGTATTTTCTGCTGCACATCATGACTGTGCAGATGAAAAGCTGGACAGCCTAAGCTGTCTCTATAGACAGCTCCTAGACTGAGTATTAATCAGCAGGGTGTCTATATGTATTCAGCTTCTTCTGTGGCTTTTATACTGTTTTCCTCAGCCGAAAGGGTTTATTCACTACCTTCTCAGTGGGTCATTCATTTTGAAGGCTGAGGAGACTGAATTTCTACAACCTAGTGCAATTCAGTAATTTGTCTGTCAGTCTTGGTGCAGTTCTGCCAAGGACCAAAGCACGGAGGAATAGGGGGGGAAGCTATCGAAACAAAGGGCTGTAATAAAGTACAAGAAATCACCAAGCTAAGAGGACAGGGGTTGCGGGGTCCTGAAAGAGGTCAAATATCAAGCGGCTGAGCCGGTAAGCGTAATTATTGAATCTGTCATAAAAAGCAGCCACCTGATTAGAAATTAGCAGATGAGGCACCAGTAGCTCATGAAAGATTGAAAGGCAAGGCAAAAAATTGCAAGCTAGTGAGGCTTAAATCCAAATGTGATGAACCGTGTAAGGTAATATACAGTAAATATACTTACCTTATTTTCTTCTTTTGGCTGTTTTATTAGTAAATTTAGCTTTTGTGCAAGGAATATGGTCTTTATTTCTCTGATTCCTTATTGCACTAATCAAGTGTGTGTTGTGGAGGACAGCTGGAGGGGAAGCTGAAGAGCATTTGGGTGGTAGGAATAGCCACTGCTCACTCTTGCTTTTTCAAAAGGTTTTTCCCCACAAAGATCGTTGGAAGAAAGTAGTCTCTGATCTCACAGCTTGAACTTCCTTTACCAAGTGCTGGTGTAGGCTGAAAGCTAAGGCAGAAAGCATCGAGAGTAAATCTGTTCATGACTGCGCTTTTATTTCTGCAGAATGTCAGGGGTTCCAGCTTGCTTGCTTGGTTCGGCTCAGTCGAAAAACGTCAATGAATGCATCAAAGCGTAAGTCTTAGATAAGCTTTCTGGGACTGCAGGTTATGATGTAGGTGTATTTGAGAGGGAGGATGTCTCCCTGATCTGTAATTGCTGAAACTCTTTGTTCTGGCTCAGACCTGGAACTGATAGGTTCTGTGATACTGCTTGCATTCACCCAGGCTGAGCATATGGGAGGCTATGTGCCCTCTGGCTGGGGAAATGGGGCTTGTTGACTCAGCTTTATGTTGTGATTTATACATGATTTTACACAGGTCTTAGACCTATATTTGTCACCAAGTCATCACAACAGTCCCTTCTTGTTCTAAAGGCTAGTAAATCTCTCTGCTGTTTTTCCTTTTCCTGTAATGCTGTGTACTGCCTTGCTTTCCTACTGTTCTGGAATGTTTTCTACGGTCTTCGCTTCCTCTTGTTCCTTATCCAGAAGTCTGTACTTGTTCTCATTTAAATCTTCTAAATAAGAATTTACATCTTCTAAATAATCATGTTTTTGTTTCATTTGATTGAGTTGTCTGGGGTTTTTCCTTCTGTGATGGTATATTTTCTTGATGTTTCAGGGGTCAGTACAGAGTCATATATATGACTCCAGAGTTTTGTACAGGGAACTTAAAGTTACTTCAGGATCTTGACCAAACTATTGGTAAGTTGGGGATAAGGTGGTGGATGAGTTGGTAGGCAGCTTAAATTCATAATTAAGTTGAAACTTATTTTGATGCTTGAACATGTTTCAGCAGTTTCTTACCACTAGTGAGCTCAGAGGCTAGTGTAGTGACTGCCCATAAATGGTGTCTGAAGATCCTCTTATTGATGAAAAAAAGATCATATGTGAGTAGTCTCTAGTGTGGTCTTGGTATGGGAATATTAGACAAGTTACTGGGAACAGAGGCGCTAAAACACTGATCTTTAAATCACAGGAAGTGAAATGTATATCACAAAATATTTTAGCCTTTTAAGTATTCTAATCTCTCTGGTCTTTCTCAGAATGTAATAATTAAATTGTGTTTTGAAACACTACAGTGCATCTTAAAAATTCTCTTTTAATCCAGGATGATGCAGGTGATGCATCTCTCATAGTAGGGTAAATTCAGGGCACATAAACTCAAAGAAATTTTTTTATTAGGAACTGAGTTTCTAGTGCTGTAGACAGGGAGGGCTGTCTCGGGAGAAGATGAGCCATCTGAATTTCTGGAGTCCCAAGAAGCCGTATGCTTGGCCTCTCTGACACTAGGGTGCTTTGAACATGCAGATCAGAATGGGATATTTGTACTCAACTTCATGGGTTTTTCTGATTCAGAAAATGTAAGGTTATTTTCCAGGGCCATCTTTAATCCCTCTCCCCCCATATTTTTCTGGACTTTCACTTATCTCTTCAGTGCAGACTTGAGACACTCAGGCTTTGTTTTACAATCCAGAAAACAAAACTAATGATATCTGTAACCGGCACTTGTGACTATTATTAAGGAAGTCTGGGAAGGGAGGGTGGGGGTGGGAAAAGGTCCTGTCAGAGGTAGCTCAAGATTTTGACCCATTATGAGGGATGTTGGAGACTTGGAGCTTGGAGAAGGAAGCAGAGGTGGTAGGGGGAGAGTCAGTAAAAGCTGTTAGGCCTCTTTACAAAAGAGGCCATTATAAAAATGGGCTTGGAGTCATTTCAGCAGAAGGCTGAAACTAGAAATATCCTAGAAACAAAAATATAAGCAGGCTGCTGGTGCCTTCTCAGGAAAGCTTGAAATTGAGCAGAATGGGGTGTCTATATTTTGTCACTTCCCATGTTGGTTGGTTTGTCTTGTTAATGTGTCCATGCTGTGGTTTTGTGCCCACCAGGTATTACCCTCATAGCTGTTGATGAAGCTCACTGCATTTCTGAGTGGGGCCATGACTTCAGAAATTCCTTTAGAAGTTTAGGCTCATTAAAGAAAGCTCTGCCATCGGTGAGGTTTTGATATGTTTGATTTATAATATAAGAGAAGGATACTGTCTCATTTTTATATGGTAGTTTGAAATATCAGTCTTTTGATGTTGCTCTCTTGGGCATACTTACCATGCTGTTTCGGAGTTTATGCAGTTCCTGTCAGTGACTGAGCTTTGTGGGTTTTTTGCAAATGCTTAAATCAAGGATATTCTGAACTGGGACTACCAGAAACTTCTGAAAATTAAATTACTTTGTTGGATTCCTATACTGTGGAAGATGATGTCCCTAAGCTTCTGGTTTAATATTGAGGGACTTTTTTTTTTTTAAACTGCCTGGCCGAGTGGCTTGTAAGAGCATGCAACTGTGATTTCTAGACACTCCTCAAGCATTTATTGCATAAGCTCAAAAATTTAGACCTAAACTTTACATGCTCTTCTTGGAAGTTTCATCCTATGTTCCCTAAGTTTAGCTAATGACATCAGAAAATTACTGTAGACTCATTGAAGACGTAACTATAACATGCATTCAGAATAAAACCCTATATTTCAACAGTGTTCTGTCCCTGTCTACTCTACTGAACACTAGACCAAAGCTCTAGGAAGCTACATATTAACTTTGTTTTTCAAATAGCTGAGCTGATCCAGCTATCATAAACAGATTAAAGTGCCTGTTCACATGCTATTTCAGTTTTGACTCATGATTTCTTTGGGGGTTTAAAAAAAAAATCAGTGAGAAGGCTTGAACTTCTTCTTCTACTTTTCATTGCAGGTTCCCATTGTTGCTTTAACTGCAACTGCAAGTCCATCGATTAGAGAAGACATAGTGAATTGTCTGAACCTGAAGAATCCCCAGGTTACATGTACTAGTTTTGACAGACCTAACCTGTACTTAGAGGTTGGACGACAAAGTGGAAATATCATTACGGATTTGAAGCAGTTCCTTACTAGGAAAGGAAGGTAAGGATTTAAGCCTGTTTTCATTGATCCCTTGGATGTACTCGGTATTTTGGAGTTTTGGTGGTGTGTACTAATAATTGGTAGCAGTCTAAAACTGATTTGGTGAGGAGGAGCCTGGGCTTTCTCTGTAGTGTGGGTCTGATATCATGCTAGTCACCTGTTGTCGTGTCCTGTGGTGTTGTGCCCACACCCCTCTCCCAGTTTAAAAAAAGGCTTTTGAGGCAAGGAGCGATGGACTCTCGCTGTTTGCAATGTTGCTAACTTAAAGTTCTTCAGGATCATTTGATCATCAGAAGACCTGCTGACACTATAGCAATTTGAATGATTATGATGGATTGGCTGGTGGGTAACTTTCCAAACAGTATTGTACAAAATGTGAGTGAGTGTTACACATCTGTGGTAAGATTATTTTTTTAATAAAACGAATCTGAGCAGAATTGCAGTCCTTTGCTGTTAGCAGACCCAGCAGTGTACCCATTCTGGCCCTGTTCCTCTCCTTGTCGCAAGCTACAGTGTGTGCCTGTACAACAATATAAATGAATTTCTCATTGCTTTGTACCTTGTTACGTAGATGTAGACCTTTCAAAAGTGACAGCTGTAAAAGCATATTTCCTGATGACTTTAAGGAATTTAGGAGGCCTTATCCTGCTGCTTCTTACAGAGACCAAAATCTTCTGTGTCTTGTAAAATAAACTTCAGAGCACCAAATAACTTCCAAGACCTTTTTTTAAAGGATCGACAATTTGTGTATGAGTGGACCAGTTAAAATCTGTTTCAATTTCTAAATGCCCAATAAGGTGATCTGCTGGAAAAGCTAGGTTGCCTTTTCAACTAGGTTCAGTTGGACTCTTTGCAGAAGGGTGGCTTCTTCTGTGTCTTTACATGTTGCTAATATTTATAGCAGTTCTGCATATGAGTTTGAAGGCCCCACTATCATCTACTGCCCTTCAAGAAAGGCCACCGAACAGGTTGTGTCTGAATTGATGAAGCTCAAGGTGGCCTGTGGTGCATATCATGCTGGTATGGGAATCAAACGAAGGAGAGAGACCCATCACCAGTTCATGAGAGACGAAATTCAGGTATGTAAGAATCTAAGTCCACTTGGTCCTACTTAAAATTACAGTGTTTCTGGTAGAGAAAAGAATTTGGTAATATCAGCATGTGTTTCCSATTTACTCTGTCTCCAGTTCTGGGCAAAGAAATTGCTGGTCTATGCTGACAGTAATAGGATTCCTGGCTTATGTTTCAAATTCCTTTAGTAAGTCTCTTAAAAATGCGTAGCATCTGAGGAAAATAGTGGTAGCTGGAACAATATCATCACAAGTTCTGTGAGCTGCTTTCTTCCTCCTGCAGCTAAGCAGGCAAAGAGTTAGCCTGGGACTTCTTTTCTTTTTCATGGTAGGTTTTGTGCCTTTTGGAGAATAGCTGCTTGAAAACACTCTAGCATTTGCCACAACCCATCATCACTCTCATTTTTATAATCCTATGCTCATGCTCTGACCAAAATCAGGTGAAAAAACAGTACTGTGGAAGTTGAGTGTGAGTTTAAAGTCGTCGTAATTTATGCTGAATTTTGAGTCCATAACAAAGTTGTTAGCAAGTGTGTGAGCATTAATCCAGGCATATTCTTGATACTCATTTCAAAACATTCAGCATGTGGTTTCTGTTTTGTAGTGTGTTGTGGCTACAGTGGCATTCGGAATGGGCATCAATAAAGCAGATATCCGGATGGTTATACATTACGGTGCCCCTAAGGAAATGGAATCCTATTATCAAGAAATTGGGAGAGCTGGTCGTGATGGGCTTCCTGCTTCTTGTCACGTCTTGTGGACTGTGGCAGACTTGACTTTTAACAGGTAAATGACTGAAGAAAACTGCTTTGACAGGGATAGCCAAAACATACCAAAAGAAAGAGTAGCAAGGTGGGTTTGGTTGAAAATGTGATTTATTTTTTTGGAATAGTTCCAAGCCCTTTCTGCATACACACAGTGCTAAATGTGCTACAATTTTTCTAGAAGGTAATCCACAAGTGTGCTAACGTTAATGAGTTTGTCCTTGTTCCAGTTCTGCTTTCTGAAGGTGCTTTGCAAGGCAGGTGGTGATAAAACCTGGTCACCTGTCTTGTAAATCGTCTGACCTGTTTTTAGACCCACCTGACCTGTTTTAGACCCATCATCACTCCTTAGGAGTGCTGATGCTGTAGAATTACTTTTTTCTCTCCACTATTTAGATGTCTAAATGGAGAAATACATATTTTTCTTCTGAGTGGGGAGTCCTGGTTGTAGAGGTCTCTCTGTCTTAGAGGTTAACTTTGTCCATAGCTGGTATAGGACCACAGATATGTGTGAACTCAGTCTTTTGAACTTGTCAGCAGACTACCAGATTCTGTGAAACCATATACTTCCCTGCTCTTTTTTTCCAGGCAGACAGAAACTTGCTTAGTTCAACTTTGAGCTGGAATGGTGTAGCTGTGTTAATGTGGTGCCCAACACTGCAGTATTGGCTTGTTTTCCATGCCATGTGGCACAGTGAGGGTGGTGCAGATTGCAGCTCAGATTTGGCTCACGCAGCAGCTTAGAGCATGGGCGGAGTGAATGCTCCATACACCCATGAAGTACTCTCATGCTATTTTCTCGGTTGGATGCTTCCAGTGACTACTATAAAGAATATTAAATTAGGCAACAGGTAGATGTGTCCTAACATGCCGACCCCRAACTTCTTATAAGAAGGGTGATGATACCTTAGCATATTTTGTCATCTGGCAGCGGCATTGATGAGAACTCACCAGAGTTTGTCTGGAAAACTAGAGACTGAGGGAATTGCCCTCTCTCAATGCCCTTTGCCCTTGGTTCCCTGCTCTGTGCCTTCTGACTTGGATTTCTGAAGCTTAGTAGCTTGTGAGGTTGGAAGAAGCCCTCTGTCTTCCCTTCTGCACTGTTTAGAATAATTGTCATGTGTAGAGGAGTACGAATAAGGTGCTCTTCTGAGTATGCCCTGTGCTGTAAGGATCAAGATTGTGGAGAAACAGGTAAGCAATTGGGTCTGGTTTTAGTAGGACTTCTTTTCTAGCTGTTCCTGGTTAATTTGACTGAGACAGTTGACTGGCATATTTCATTTTTGATGTGGGACAGGAGAATAGTGGTCAGTATTTAAGGCTTTTCGTTTTTCCTTTTGACTGACAGACATCTTCTAAGTGAGATACACAATGAAAAGTTCCGGTTGTACAAACTGAAGATGTTGGCAAAAATAGAGAAGTACCTCGTGTCAAATAGCTGCAGGAGGAAGTGAGTACTGGAATCTATTAAATGCTTTCTGTCATTTCAGTCAGCTTTGATAAGAGCCATTGCGACTCAGTCACAACTGGAGGTTGTAACCAGAAGACATCTTACACTCACAATGTGTTCTGCTAACATTTTTTAAACTAAAAAGCAGTATCAAAAAACTTGGCCTTCAGCATATTTATACATATACATAAAGTGTTTCCTTATTTACTTTTCAAAAAAAACCTTTTTCTTTAGAGGAATCAAGRACAAATAATTGGCTCCCTAGTGAATTAATTAATGATGCTTATTTCAGCTCTTACTGCAATAAATTTAATGTGTAAATTCTTGGTCTTTTATTTAATTCCCTACATTCCCTTGGGTAGAATCATCCTGTCTCATTTTGAAGACAAACAACTCCGAAAAGTTTCCTCTGGCATCACGGGCACAGAAGAATGCTGTGATAATTGCAGGTCCAGGTAAGCTTCCTTCCCTGAAGACTGCCACAAGAGGTTACGTTCTCTCACGCTGACTTACAAGGCAAATTATCTAGAAGAATTGATTTCTTGCAGAGGTTCAGCCTGAAGTTTATCTTTGAACAACTGTCTCTAACATTCTCCTAAATAGTTGAGCAAGCCATGAGGCATTTTATAAGTTCTAAGTTAGGCTGTGGGAAAGCCTGTAAACAAAGTATGGTCGCAGTTCCTAGAAGGGTTTAGAGCAACACTCTTAAACTGTGAAATACACTTTTGTTCATCAGTTTAAGTCCTGTTAGGTAATTAATCCTGAAAGCAAACACTTGAAGAGGAATGTGATACCATGTGTCTAAAGTTAAATTGCCTGAGTGCTAAAGGAGCTGTTCTCCTGTTACAGTGTGTGCTGACATGTTGTCTTTATAGCACTGCTGATATCAGAGATGTGCTGAAGGTAAGCCAGGGGGTCGGTAGTCACACAGGTATGAGCAGAAACGCCTTCCTCCATTTCTCGTGTGTGCACGTACACGCTTTCCCTGAAGTTACAATAAAGGATACCTTGTTCTTGCTGGTAGCCTGACGCTTCCTGATCAGAGACAAGATGTTATGCTGTGTTGCTGTCTGGAAAAATGTTATTAGTTCAGCTACATTTCCTGTATGCTCAAGGATTAAGAAATCTTTGCCTGGTCTCTACTAAAACCAAGAAAAGAATCTGAGAGATCATAACTTAAATCTTTGCAATCACATTGCTGTGCCAGTAAAGAGCCACGTAGTGAATTCGTGTTGCAGAATTGAAATCACTTTGAAATAGATTATTGTCCTTTTTCCTCTCCCTTAGAAATGGTTTGTGCCAATAATTTTTCGATGGGTTCTTCCAGTCAGTAATAAATGTGTTAAAAAAACCCTAGAAAATCTTCATTGGGGTTGCTCTTTCCTTCTGTTTTTTCCCTCTTCGTGTTATTTAAAAAAAAGACAAAAGTTTTTGCTATTAGGTGCAATAAAAGAAATGTCTTGTATGCCTAAAACAGTCCAAATATTCAAATACTAAATTCAGAAGATTGCTGAGACAATGTTGTTCTGTCACAGCAAGTATCATGAAGAACTGCTTATTGCTTGGTTGGGCAGCTGTCACCACAAGTAATTTTTGACTTTTGCTTGATCTCATGTTTTCAGTCCTAGTTCTGTATGCTTAAACAGGTTAAATTGTTTATATTAGTGTAACTTGAAGTGTGTATTTTACTTAGTTACTGCTTGATAGGCAATATTTGAAAGAAGGGCAGGGGACTTGATTTGTATGTGTGTTAAACTTGGTTTTCTTTGTGCATTTCAGACCCTCTTGTTTTGCAGTCTCCAATGACTCAGAAGGTGGTTTACAGGACTTTGGGAAGCAAGCGTATCAGCTGCTGTCTGCAGTGAGTGCCTTGGAAGAGAAGTTTGGAACTAGAGTTCCCATTTTGTTTCTCCGAGGGTCTGTAAGTGCTAGCAAAAATCCTTATCTGTGTCATGAGAGTGGAGGGATGGTTACAGTGTTCCTCTTTATTGATATACCAAACAATACATTGATATACATACATATTAATACGTGTACACACACACGTATATATTCAGTACCGTTTTCTTGGAGAGCTGGATATCTGTAGAGAGAGGTAGTCTAGACTTTCTGAAGCTGCTCAGCAGCTCTTCCCCTGCAGCAATCTAGATTGTTGTCTTTAAAGGCAACAGCCATAAAAATAGTGGACCCTCCTAAGCACGTTGTACTTAATTTTGTGCACGTACAGCTAAGGAACAGTTTCTGCCTCCCAGCTTTTGCCATCTTAGTACTGTTTTTCTTAACAGTGCGAAGTCCAGCCTTCGATGGCCCAAGAGTTAAGCTTAGAAGTAGTACCTGTTACGTGCCTTGTTTGGAGCTGTCCTGTATTTTGTGGGTTGTTTTGAGCTGGTTATTGACAATTGTCTGTTTAACACATGAAAACCAGCCCAAGTATTGGCAGAGATTCTAAAGCTCTTCCTGTAAGGCTTGAGCTTTTGTTTTCTTTATGGTGAGTTTGATATTTTCATAGAGATGCTTAAGTGTCATTCTCATGAAGATGCATGATTTCAATTATCCTGAAAGGAACAGCCTTTTCAAAATGAAGAATAAACACATCTTTGCTTGGTAATCAGTTTGTTTATGTTTGAATAAAGCAAATGATGGCTTGCATTCTAGCTTTGTACTGCTGGCTGACTTGGAGTAGTCAGATGGGAAGTAGGATACTAGAATGAATATAAATGATTTCTAAGACCTTTACTTACAATGTTTTTGAAATACTAGGCAAGAAACTCACCAGAAATAAAATAGAGTAAGAACAGTATCACTTTTTATGTTTACAACTTGGGGAGGTGGGGGGGAATCACCTGTAGTACTTCACAAAACTGGGTGAATGATGTCCCTCTTCTTTCCTTTTAATAAGGAAGTTAAGTTGCTAATTGTCACACAAGTGTGTCTAGAGGAAAAATATGCTGTTACAGACTTGAATCTAGTCTTGATTGTTAATTTATTAGATACTACTGGAAGAAGTGAAGATAATGACAAATTTCCTTTGCAAATACAGAATAACCTTTTACTGCCTACAAGAATACCCTTTTCTGGGCTAACATAACTTCAAAAAAAAGTTTCTTTACTTCATTGCATCGATGTATACTCTAGAATGAATGTATGAAATAATCAATATCACCAGAAGTTTACATGCTATATGTCTGAAGCTGACTGATATGTTGCTTTAAAAGCTTGTATATAGTTTATGGAGAATTCATGCTTTTTTTAAGTTATGGTATCTTTTTGCAAAGTCCAGGTGGCCTCCAACAGGCTTTAGGTGGACCACAAGGGAGACCATGTTTCACTTAATATTTGAAAGCTGAGTCATACCATGACAGTGAACGATGTCCTCTGGGAAACTGAATTAAAGCTGCATTGACAGAAATACTATACTAACCCTACTAAACAAAGAACAACATGCAACTCTTAAGGTCCCCTTTATCAGCAAACAGGGGAATTTGTAGCTATTTCAGCAATTATCTTATTGTTATTAGTTGTCTCAGTGGCTGTTTGTGTGTGGCATTTAGTAGTACCTCTAGCATTTAGTAATTTGTACAAAGTTGAAATTGCTATTTTGGCTTCTGTTGGTCAGTCCTATGCCAAGCTTAATTGATGATGCTTAGCCCAAACATGGACACAAAGTTTACTGTTTTGCATCTTAATCCTTTTACAGTTATTTATGTTGTTAAATTTGTTCTCTAAGTCAAAACCATGCTCTGAAAACAGGCAGCCATTGGAGTAATCAATGTAACTGGCATAACTGAAAGCTTAGGAATGTCGTCATGCTTTGAAGTAATGCATGTTAAAAGTTGAATGAGGGCTCTCTAGAAGAGAGGACATGGGACTTAGTGCTTTCTCTTTGCCTGCTGAATAGGTGACTCGCTTGTGTTCACTATCTGGTCCCATCCAGCAGCAAGCTGAGTCCCTCTTGCCTGCAGCTGGCTGCTCCAGCTTCCATCCCCTGCTGCTAAAGGTCTGAAACAAGCCCTGCTTCCTGCTGCTCATCTCACTGTGCGTGCAGGATAGCAGCTCCTTGACCTTCTGAAATTTCCCAAATTGCTCCTTACTGTGATCTCTGGAGATGGTACAGAGCTCAGCAGGCCACTGTGTGCTGATCGCTGCCTTCTTTTTACTTGGCTTCCTCTTCTACATCAGCCTGTTCTATTTTCCTTTATAAGGAAAACTGTATTCTTGGGGATAGATGCTCTGTGTTTGCGTAGTGCCTAGCATGAARGGATTCTGGTGGAAGTACTAACAGGAATCTGGAAAACCTGTGTTAACAACCAGCTCTATAAATGGCAAGAGGCAAGCCTCCATCCCACTGTCTCCTTGTTGTCCAAGATGATAATTGTTAGTCACACCCCCCACTGTTTTTCCCACCACCCCCTCCCATGGGATGTCCTTATCTAACCAGCATTGCAGATATGTATATATCATAAACTCTCTGGAGGATATGATTGGTGTATATACATGCACATGTATATGTAAAAAAAATTACTTGTTTGACCATGTAGTTTCCCCAGTTGAGAGGGATTCAGCAAGTCTACAAATAACAGGGTCTGAAGCCTGCCCTCCTGTTGATTTCATATTCTAGCAATAAATTGAAACTTCTTTCTGCCTGTAACACTTTTATCTACTAATAATTGATTCCCCTGTTACTTCCCTGTTTCAGAAGAGTTCTCAACTTCTCAGGCTCATGACAAGAGTTCTTGTGAAAGGGGCTTTAGCCCCTTGCCACTTATTTGGGCCCTGATTTCAGAGGGACTGAGAGCTAATCAGCTTTTTTAGAGTGTGAACTATTGGTAAGAGATGAGTAGATCAGCAACTTCTTAAAACAAACAAACAAAACCCACTTTGCAGTGAAGGCCAGAGGAGGAGGAGTAGAGCAGACATATGTAGCGAGCTTGCTTCTGGCTTTGTACCCCTGTCCTGGGATTTAAACAGGACTTGTCAATTTATTTTTATTTCTGTAGGCTCTTTTTAATGAGAAACAGAACAGTTAACTGCTTCTGTTTGAACTCAAGCAATGTAAGATTGATCTGAGCTGCTTGAACACAAACTGCACTAGATAACTTTATTCGCTGCTGTGGATGGCCAGGTCATTCCTGTAACCTCTTCCATATGTGAAGGGAGATGTTTTAATGGTTCTGTGATCTAAGCATAGGTTTGTCTGGGGTCTTACTACAAAAGAAAGTCATGATTTTGTTGCAGCCTTGGCAGAAAGAGCAGGAGTGGATAAGGTTAGTAGAAGTGAAACTGCTCTTCAGGTGACATGAACGAGGCAATAGGTATGGTTTATCCTCTTATCATTGAGGCGCTGTAGATGTGATTATTGTAATGGCTATTACGTAAACTTGAATAAAATATGTTGGCTTGTGACTTTTCTGTAAAGTTGTTCTGTGGAGAAATGTTCTTGAGGACATGCTCTTCGCATCTCAGGTTTTTGGTTTGCTGATTATATTGGAAACTTTCTTCCACAAGGTCTGGAGAAGTCTAATTCTTGCAATAATTTCAGAGTTCTCAACGCTTGCCAGGCAGATACCGAAATCACCCTCTCTTTGGTAGTGGGAAAGACTGGCCGGAGAACTGGTGGAAATCGCTCTGCCAACAGTTGATAATGGAAGGATTCCTCAAAGAAGTCTCTGGGCATAGCAAGTTTGCAACCACATGCGTGCTTACCCRGAAGGTACTTCTTGGTGTGAGACTATCCATTGAAAGCTTCTCTGAGTAATCTATAGCTAAACCACATGGTTTATTTCTTACAGGGTAGAAATTGGCTGTTAAAAGCTGGATCTGCCTCAAATCCAAGTCTTCTGTTACAGTCCAACGAAGACCTTAATCTGCAGAGACCTCCTAGAAGGTAATTATAGTACATGTGTTCTTTTGAGCGCTTTTTAATTAATTTAATGTCAGATCAGTTTCTGAAGCCTGCTTCTGGAGATGGCTAGGTTGGACAGGAGACTTCTGCACTTGATTTTTCTAGCCAAAGTTTTCACTTAGGCAGTATCCTAATACAAAAAAAGTCAGTGGGAGTGCCTGGATAGACACCTCTGACTGCTGGTATGAAAGGTGACATGTTGTCTAGTCCTCCTGAGAGTGCATGGCTCATAGCTTAAATCTGACAGTGCCTCATCACTGAGGTCTTCAGTGGAGCTAATCAGATGGTCATGTAACTGGGAAGGTTAGTGGGTAAATGTAGTTCGGAGAAAATACCAAAAGTAGTCAGGAAGCGTGTGTCTTCATCAATGATTCTGGCTAGCCTGGAAGAATGTTGTGGCAATGCATCCTTGTGGAGAAAGTAATCAACTAAGGACAGGAAATGGTAGAGGAAAATCCATCAAGATTTATATTCTTTCTAATGCTGGTGAGTTAAACACTGAGACTCTAATTAGAGCAGCTAACAACTTGTTTTCCCAATTATGCACTTGACCTACTTATTCATAAAACTTAACCTGAGAATGAGACAGAAAAGCCTTTACTGTAACACAAATTGATTCAACACAAATGTGTAATAGTTTCTGTGTAATAGTTCTAGTGAAATTTCTTTTTGTGAAATTTTAACTGTTTAAAGTCTCGGTGAGTGTGTCTGCAAAAGTGGGATGTTTTTTCAGTGGTAGTGAGGTATTTGCCATCAGAGTATATAGCTCCAAGAAAATAGCATGTGAAGTTTTGCTTGTAATCTTTTGCTTCTGGTTATATTAATAAACAGTGTTGTGTTGGTCTTCACAAATGCTAATTCTGACCAACCCTTTTGAAGTGAAATATAAAGAACTGGAGGTTGCAGAGGCTTTACTGAGGCAAGAAATAAAACTAGAACAAAGCTCTTTAGTGCTGGCCTTAGGAGCCTGTTCTGGTGTCTAGATTGTCTTAGTGTTGCTAAAAAAAAATAAGTAAATTGGGTAATGGCAAAGAACCAATTTTCTTTCGCCTTCTAATACTCTAGTGTTGTGGCTCTTTCAGCTACTGTCTACAGGTCTTCTAGAAGAAGAAAAAATTGCTTATTAAACAGTAAGCAACAGCAAAAGCTGTATGCTTAGTGCAAACCATAAAGTTGATACTAGTTTTTCTCCTGTAATGGGATCTTTAAAATTGAATCTTTTTCAAAAATTCYATTTTTGTCACCAAAATCTGTTTCTTCCATAAGACATGATTCTTGTTCTTTGTTAAAGTTTTAATATTAACAGACTCTGAGGTCCTCAGTGTTTTTTCATGAAGAATGGTGATTCTAATAGTTAAAAAACAAAAAAAAAACAGTAAGAACTTTTGATTTGCTGAAGCTCTCTGTAACAAGTTCAAATCAGTTTGCTTAGCAAAATGTTATTTTTTTAAATGACAGTGTCACTGTACATATGACTTGTTCTGATTTGATTAAGATGTAATTCATTCTATTACAGCAGTAGACCTTTACCTGTACTCTCAACGCAGCGCTCCCCAGACGCGAAAGAAACAACACAGTCACCAATCAAGCAGGTCTGTATGCGTACTCCTCTTGCACTCTGTGGTCCATCCGTGTTGGTATTAAAGAATCTTGCAAGTGTATCATGGTGTCACAAATGAATATTTTTCTGCTAACAGTGACTTCAGTGGAAAGACTGGTAAATCAGCAGTTGTTTGTCTTGTTCTTCTATTTTTTTATAGATGTCTCTGTATGATATGTTTTCATATAAGGAAAAATGTAAAACTCCTTCAAGAAGCAATAACATGCCTAACAGGTACAGTATTCTCAATTAAAACAATTACCGGATTTTGAATGTGTTAATAGGCATACTGTTCATAGGATGATCCTTAAAACCAGCGTTCTCCTATGTGAAGTGACAGCAAAAATGTTTAATGTTGAAAAAAAAGACAAGTGTTTAAAACTTGCTGTACATTGCATTATATTTCAAAACTTGAACTATTACGACACTTAAAAGGCTTTGCTGAATTTGTCAAGTTGTGTGTACTTTTAGTGTCACAGGCAAAGCAAGCTTTATTAATTGCTGAAGTGCAAACTTTCTCACTGGTATTACTTCAAATCCAAGCAAGAAAAATAGCAAATGTTGATAAAAATGGAGCAATAAGCAGATTTATATTGGATACTTTTACTGGGCCTGTGTTTTTTTAGGCCATCTTCTATGTGATGGTTGAACCTGTAATAGATTTTAACTTGTGATGATTTAAAATAAGAAATGGAGAATACATTTTTTCAAACAGTTTGCAAATGTCATTCAGGTGAAAAAGTGACAGAGCTGTGACTTGCTCTTAAAGCTAGCAGAACTGAATGTGTGTCTTGTAAGTGAGCATGTAGGTTTCTGCCTTTCTACACTAGTCGAGAAGACAGATCAAGTTCAGGCGCTCTCAGGTCAAAAGAAATAAAACAAGCTTTTGCAAAAAGCAGACCAAGTAATTTGTCTTCCTGGCTTGTGTGGTGCTTCAGATGAAATCCACCTTGCATTTCTGAGCAGTTTCATTCCTCCTTCAGGCAAGCAGCCTGATGCTGGCAGACGACAGGAAAACAGGATATGTCACTTAAGCTGCATAATTGCCACTGTAGCCATGTGAAGAAAAATAATTTTAGGGACAGCTACAACCCAAACCAAGTGTTATTTCACACTTTGCTTAGGAAAGGATGCTCTTACTCCAGCTTGTCTGCTAACAGATATTGCACTATAATCATAGCAGTCTAATTGGGGGTAAATGTCCTGAAGTACATGAGCCCATGGACTGGTAGCTGGGGTGCTGCTCTCTAGGCAGACATGCCTAGTGGTAACATCAGCTAATTCTGCTTACAGCACAGCAGCTGTGTCCTTGTCACTGATGCTTTTGAAGTAGTTAGCTCTTTCTGGCCAGGATTAATGTTACCAGCTGTGGGGAAAAAGGTAAGGTGTTTCTTGTGGGATGCTGTCAGAATTATGACATAAATGGACAAGTGCTGGTAAGAATATGATTTTGTTAACAATATGGGAATCCAGCTGTTGACAGGGATATTAGTATGTTTGTTGCAGTTTTGTGGGAAAAAAACCCACGAATTTCATCTGCCTGAGCTTTGTATGGTAAGAGGCTATTTTTAAGTTACAGGATCAGACAGAGGAATTCTGTTACGTTATGGATGCTGCTGATTCTGCCCCAGCCAGCTAAGTCCTGTATGAGTGCAGCGTTAGCATGAGGTGCCAGACCACAGTCTGATGGTGCTGGTGGAGAACAGGCAAAATAAGTTGGGCTGCTGCTCTCCCACAGCCTTGTGCAAAGTTCCTGAATAAACTGATCTAACGCAGGGCTTGTTTCACTTCTTTATTTTTCTGTTAGTTTTGCAGAGCACTCACGGGTGAAATCTTCTCCTTTGAAGCCCCCAGAACCTGCTGTTTCATCCCGAGAAAAAGAACTAGAGGTAAGTTTTTTGGAAGAAGGAGGATATCTGTGAATTGCAGTCAACCTGCAGACCACAGTCGTCCTGTATTGGAGCAGCTGGCTTGGGCAGCTCTTAATATTACAAAGATGTTTTGCATAGAAGTCCTAGAAGAGGATTTAATTATGTTAACATGGATTAATGTATTGCAGGTTTTTGTAAATTAGTGGAAAGATGAGGGAAGTTGTAACTTTTCCTCTCATGTTTATTATTCTTATGTGAGTGATCTAGAGCTGCTTCATGAGAATTTGGCTCTGTTCTTCACAGACTGCTCTGTATGGCAAGTTGCTGACTGCTAGACAGAAGGTGGCTAATGAGAAGGTAATTCCTCCAGCTGTCTTGGCAACCAATAAGATCCTGGTGGAGATGGCCCGAATAAGGTAAAGCCAGCATGCATACATGTTGTACAAACTGAGAAGGTTGCAAGCCAAGTCGTAAATCCCCTTTCTGCTTTTGTTGTGAGAGTATGCCTCATGGGTAGAGGAGCAATCTTTTCCTGAGGATCTTCATTTGCTCTAACACCTTTGTAGACCACTGACTGGTGTAAGTTAAACAGTTACTGATGTCAGACTTGCTTCTTCCTTCTAGTTATAATTAAAAAAAAAAAGACAAAAAAAACAAACAAACAACAAAACACTAAATGACAACTTTGTCTGTCTTTGTATCCAAACATCCTGTTAGGTTGACCAGACAGGGGAGGAAGGTTTGTTTTCTACTAATCCTTACCTTTCCGTCTGCTTCTCTGTTTTAATGATTTTAGTATTCCCTTATCTTGCTAAGAGTCAGCTACAGGTCAGGAGCTGTCCCTTACTTTGCATGGGTAGCTTTGTAGTGTAAAAGAATAAGCACAATTTAGTGTTGCTCTCAACTACTGAAAGGAAGGGAAAAAATGCTTCATTTTTTTCCTCATTGTATGAGAGGGTATTGTGGGACAGCTCAGTTGGTAATGCATCTGAAGTGCCTTTCCCAGCTACTAAAAGGCATTCGACAGTACTACTTTTGGAATGTGTGTGTGTTTATTCCATGGAAGAGCTCTGGGCTTATGTGCTCGAGGTAAAAGAAAATGAAGACAGATGTGGTAAACTGATCTTCCAAAGTATGAAGCAACAAACTTGAAGTTTTGCTGTGGTGAAGCTTCATGATTCAGAAGCACAAACAGTGAACTTAATTAGTTGCAGAGGCAATGAGGGTACAGTAATAACACTTTCAAGTTTTGACTAACAGATCTGTAGTCCAACACCTGTCATTGAGTCACTTGATGTTTCAAAGCATTGGCATAGGACTTTTTCCATGGCTTTTACTATTCATTCTAAACCAGGCCTACGAATGTTGAGAACGTGAAGAGAATTGACGGTGTATCTGAAGCAAAATCCACCATGTTGGTCCCTCTCCTGGCTGAAATTAAGGACTTCTGCCAAGTGAACGGTTTGCAGGTATGACTTACTAAAGCTTCTGCTACTTTGCAAGAGCCTTAAAGACGCATAATTTGTTCTGCAGTTGTCAGATTTCTCCTTCAGAGTTTGACCTTTTCACAGCTATTCCATCCAAGCATGGCAGAGAAACTTGCTAGCCTTGTGTACAAATAGGCCTCCCAAATCTGAATGTGCTACTTGGCAATGACATTGGGACCTGGCTGATGTTCCAGGTTGCTGTGGTCATCTTGAAAGTCCAGGACATCTTCATAAAGGTCACCCATCTGGCCAGGCTGAGTGTCCAATAGGTGCTGTATTATTGAGAGCTTGCAGCTAGTTGTTATGATTTGGGGCTAGAGGCCAAAGGTATAGTAAATGTTCTTTCACCATGGTCTGTTGACTCAGTAGGCTTGGAGGGCAGGGCCTTGCTTCCTTGAAGTTTCTCCTTAGGAGGCTGATAGAAGAGCTTAGTTTTCCAGCTGTTGGAAACATTCCTGTTGGTTTTCTTCACAGTTGATTTTCTTCTGTCTGAGATGTTCTGTAGAGTGGCTCCTCATTAGTCATTGTGGCGAGAGACACCACTAGGAAGGGGCGATGGAGCAGAGGATTAGAAGAACTATGAAGCAGTTTTGCTTTGGGGATCTTAATTTATATGTAAATATACTGTTAAAGGAATTTAGTCTAGAAAGCGGGTAGAGCAGCAATACTACTTTTCTGTAATGCTTGAGAAGACTCTGTGGAGTCTTCCTTCTGCTTCACAGAAAGCTATTACAATCTAGGAAAGGGGACCAAAAGCATTCCTGGTGTTTGGGTTTTTTTTTTTCCCCAAAATGTCCGTGTTGAGCATAAAATTAAAACAAATGGAGGAGATTCCCATACTAAGCAGCAGACTGAATACTGCAGTTTGTTCTGATGGAATAGTTTTTACATGTAATGAGCAACACCTAAGAAGTTATGTTGACCTGGACAGTGTTTTTGTTTGTGGTTTTTTTTTTTGCAAGTCCCTTGGATAATCCCATGCTTGTTTTATTAAGATGGGAGTATGTGGGTGTCCATCTGGATTCCCTCTTTGCTTTGGGTTTTTTGTGGAACATGGACTTGGGGTCAAAACCAACCTCTGTAGAGATGAATGACTCCATTTATGTTACTCTTTCAGATAACTTCAGATAATGAGGTGATCCACTGGCTGTCACTGGGATATAATTCTTTTAAATCCTCTTTATCTCACTTAGACTGACACATTCCCCACATCTGAATCTAAAGATCAGAAAGAAGCATCTCCCTGGAAGTGTACTAGAGCCCTCTCTCCCTCAGAGCATGTCACGTATGTCCTGTTCCAAGAGAAAAATCTCTCTGTGGTAAGCTCTTCCCTGTTGAAGGTCCCTTCCTTTTTGAAAACTAATGGTGGGGATACTTTGTCTAGAAGAGGGGGATTTGCAAGTTCTCTTAAATCCTCTGTCCAGTGCTGGGGTGGGGTTGCTTTAAAACACTGAGGCAGTATCTTTCCTGGCAAATGGTAGCTCATCTAACTTAGCTCTATGGACTGGTAGAAGTATGAAAAACTGGGCTCGCTGTGATGTGGGATACAGCGAGATAGGATCCAGCTCCCTACTGGTTACAATGCCCACACAGATTGGCAGGGCATCAGGCAAAATTATTGCTGTTACTTCATTGGCCTGTTTCAGAGTCATGGAGCGTGCTTTTCTATTGCATATCCATGTGTAAGACTTGCATGTCAATAAACAAAGCTCATGAGACGATTCAATGCAAAACTAAAGTGTTAAGTATTATCATGGCTTTATAGTTAAGATTTTGGAAAGCTGTGTTTCCTGTTACAAATGGAAGTTGAGGACAAGTTACCTGTCACTTCTAAATCATTGGAAGTGCTACAGGGCATGTGGCTAAACTGGCATCACGCCACGTGCTCTGTGAAGATGAGCCTCATGAGCCACTTAAATATAGTTTTATCTATTGCTTTTTAATGCTACAGTAGGAAACTGAGGTTGCTTTGAGTTTTGCTTTGCCCCTCCCACAAGTACAGGTAAACCTTGTCAGGTAGTCCCTAACTTAAGTGTAGCTAAGGACTGATTAACATGAAACAGTTGTATAATTATATTAATATATAATAAGTGTTAACTTGATGCTCTTGATTAGTATCCACTAATCCTGATGATTAGTATGTGTATTGCATAGTATGATACATAGTATGTGTATTGTCTGGGGGGAAATCGGTAGAAGCTTGAAATCTGTTTTTGAGGAAGACAAGTAACCAGTTTGAAATCGTTCCTTGAAAAGTACAAGTTTAGGTAGATTAAGTTAGATAAAGTTTGAGATGTTTTTCTTTAAGGCTAATGTTTAAAGAGAATAATTCATCTAACATGTGAATATGAGGGGGAATTTGTTTTTGCGCTGTTATCCATGTTCTGCATAGATGTTCTGAATCAAATGGGCCACTGGAAGGTCAGGTGCATCACAGCTACCTAGCAGGAGACATCTGAAGCTTTGACACAGGAATCTCATGAAGTAGGAGCTGGGTTGGTACTCTGACTTAACTGTGAGGGGAGAGCATCAATTTCTTTTGTGGTAGAAATTGCTGGGATTCAGCTGCCACAGGGTGGAAATGGGGTGGTAGCAAGTGTTGTGGCACAAGGGATGTGAGCTATAAGCAGGCTGTAGTGAGCCTTTGAGGTGGCTGCACAGCACCCTTTGTGTGTAGAACCTCTCTTCATCTGAAGTAAGTTCAAGCTGAGATGTTGTACTCAAGCTGAGAAGTAGTAGCCTCAGGATAAAAATGCTCTTTACAGAAAAGAAATGAGACAAATATTAGGAGTCACAAAGTGTTTTGGGGAGCTTTGTTGCACTGCTATGTGCCAGTATCCCCTGATTGTTTTTTGGGAATGGGAGGTTGCCAGGTTGTGAGCTTTCAGTTATATTTCAGACACTTCTGTAATCTCAATTCCTTCTGCCTTTGTTTCCCTAGAGGACTATAAGTGAGAGTAGATCTCTGCCTCTTTCTGAGGTTGGCACTCACCTGTTCCAGGCAATGAAAGCTGGCTACCCTGTCAACCTGGAGCGAGCAGGTTTGACTCCTGAAGTTCAACAGATCATTGCTCATGTTATCTGTAATCCTCCTATTGACTCAGGTAAGCATCACAGCCCTTATCTGAAGCTTCTCATGACAGTGGCATACGGATGAAGGGAATGAAAAACAGACAGCTCTGCTGCTGCTTTAGGTCGAACCCATCATTTCTGGAAGGCCCGTGGCTGTGGCAAGACAGAGCATGGTGGTGCCAGGGTCACTGCTTTCCTTTCAAGGCTATGTTGTAAAATAAGGCAGTTGTGATTCATTGAAGAGCCAAAGAGGGTAGCCCTTTAAAAATCCTTTCATTCAATTGTATGGCTGTTGAAAAGACTCGGGCATCTTTCTTAAATCTGTATTTACTCAAGTGTTTTTGGAAAAAACATCAGCCTGACAAAGTCTTCCTGTAAGTACTGGTGTCTACAAAAAATAGGCTGAATAAGAGCTGTAGAATTTCCCTAGTGCAACTTCTCTGCAAGGTATTTGTTTACGATGAGGAGGCCAAGAAGTGCAGGAAAAGCAGTTCTTCCTTTTAATGCTGTCATCTGGTGCCATGGGCTAGTTTAGAGGCTGAAGACAACCATGTACTGATTTGTGGTTCTGAGTCTGAGTGACTTAAAGTTCAGTCTTGCCCTAGTAGTTTAATTTCTTGGGTTGGCAGAGTTTGACTTGCTAGCTCTGTTACTCTTGTCCTATTGCGGATTCATGCGTCTTTACAGCAGCAGTTACAGGCTCTACCAGACTCTCAGGTTGCTTTCTTTAATTTAGTGCCACACTGGAATGGAGAACTGGCATGGCACTATATTTAAGAAAGCAGAGAGGCTTTTCAGCCTGAGCTAATATAGCCTGCCTCTCAAGAGAAAATGGTTGATAGGACATGCAAGTTAGAGGCAGGCAATTCTGACGTTTTAGACTAAATTTGAGGATGGTAAGTTTGTGTGAGCACGAATGAGGTGGAGATTTATCCCATGAGCTTATGGTCTGTTTTCTTATGAGTCACACCATACATTGTTTTATTTTTTGTCTTTTCCATGCCTTAATCTATCCTACGCTTTAATGAGGGACAACTGTTGTGTTTTACAACATAAGAAAACTGAATAGCGGGCAAGAGGATTAGAAAACAATTAATATTGTATTTATATTTTTCGAAGACACCACCAAAATTCAAGCAATTAGAAAACTTGTTCCTGCAAATATTGAACTATATCTCATCAGGATGACTATTGTATTATTGGAGAAAGCAGACAGAAAAAAGCCTCAGTATGGCTCAGGTGTCAAAAGGATGTTGCTGTGGTCAGAAAGGCAGCAGGAAAAAACAGGAGCAGATCAAGCAAGCAGGGAAGATGCCTTGTGGAGTAAAACAAAGGTTAGTAAAAGAAGGTATAAAACTGGTTTTGTGAAACGAATGTTTCCTCTTTGTAGGAGCAGACTAAAAGCCCTTTTATATTGTTGCTGTTTCCAGTAGTGCTTAGTGTCTCATCTTCACAATCCATCTTTCGCTCAGCTTTGAGTAGGACTGCCTCCCTCTCCTCTGAGAGCAATGCACAGAGCAGAATCAGAGGGTTCCCCTTGCAAAGTATTGACCTAGGGAGGAAGGCTGCCTCTGTGCAGCCTAGCTGTGATCTGTTAAACATGTCACCTGAGTTTCTGTTCCCACGTGGTACTGTCAGCTTATCTCTGCTATAGTAATTCCTGGACATGCAGCCCAGGATGGTCCACCACTGTAGACCATCACAACTGCAGCTTAATAGTTGCCTCAGAGAGGAGGTATGACTGCTTTCTGCTGTGGTCCAGCCCTTTTGGGATGTGGATGCAAAAGGTTCCCTGTAAAATCCCAAATTTACAGTAGCTGGGGCAGTGGAGGAAAAAGAACAAATTCCAAGTTCTCCCCAGTATGAAAACCTTTGGTAAGCTGGATCCTTCATAGCCACAAAGTCCATGTTCTGCCCTTGCCTTGCTTCTGTGCATTGGTACCTGATCACCAACCTGATGTGGCAAAAGTGATTCTCTTAGTGTGCAGAATATGCTCTAAGATAGCAGAAGACTTGAGAGGGTGAAAAAGCCAGAGGCAATGCCTGCCAGAAGTGTCTCTTGTCTTTCATGAGTTACTCTGTTGCTTGAAGCTGCTGGGCATAGCAGTGATAACAAGTGTCATGCCATAAGTGACTCACTGGGGAGAAATCTCAGGAAATAAGGAGCTCTTTGTTGCTGTTTGAGAAAGGCCAGGCTAGTCTTCTGAGCCCTCGGCTGGCCTCTCAGTGTCTCCCAAGTCCCAGTTCAGCACCTTGTACAAAAAGCCACCCTGCACTGAGTGGCTCCTGGTGGGAATGGTAAAAAAAATTCCAAACTCTAAACACTTCTGCTCCCTGCGCTAGCATTTCATGTCTGTTCCTTACAGGGTTTGGAGTTGATTACTTGAACTCTGGCTCAAGTAATTTTTTCAAGCCTTGACATTTTGCCAAATGGATTGTTTCTTGCATCCCTGAGTACTGTTTTGTTTCTACAATATCTGTGTCTGAGCCTTCTTTTTCCTGAAGTTGACCTCCTGGCAGTCCAACTGCGTGAGCTCTAATTATGCTTTTTTCTGCTACTATTAGCTGCTGGAGCTAATAACAGGAATGACATGCTATTAGAAATCAAATTAATATTACGCACGTGACTAGACTGCTAATCCAAGCAGTCTTTATTTACTTCTCCTTCAGAGGATGTCCTGGTTCTAATAATTCCCTGCAGAAAACAGCTTTTAAATCTGCTAATAAATGTTCTTGGATTTTAACAACCTTACGTTACTGCTGCTTTCACAGGGTAACTTGATCAATCCAACACTGAAGGAAGGAGCAGAGAAAACCCATCTGCAAGTGGCGCATTTGGCTTCGGTAAACAGATGTTCTTACTGTAATAAAGCATGCGGTAGACTTGCCATTAGTGATGCTCTCAGTAACACCAAGATGTGTACTTGGATCTAAAAGTCTCAGCTTGGCTGTTCTAACCTATGACCAGCAGGCATTATATAGAAATAAGAAGTTAATACCTCTGTGCCTACTATGCCATTTTTAACTGAAACCTTTGCTGTAAAAACACATTTGAAAACACAGCACTTCTGAGTCAGAAGCGCGTATTTCAAGTTCTCAGAGCCACAGGGATGGAGGAAGTATTCTTCTTCACTACAAAAAAAATGCCCAAGTACAAGTTCCAGTTCCCTTGTTTGAAATGGATGCACTTCACTTGCTCAAATTTTATTGTGGTGAAATGGTTAAGAAATAGCTAGTGATCTCATTAAGCAGAGGTGTTGCAACTCTGTTTATAATTAGACTCATTTACTTAAAAAAAAAAAAACACCCTCCAAAACACAGCCTTTGCATTGAATCTGGTTTGTGCAGACTTAAGCTTTAACACTGTGATACATATAATCACTTCCTTACTGTCACATGGAAAGGCTGTACAGAGYGTGGATGACAGCCAGCCAGGTAGCAGAGGGGCAGCAGGCCATCCGAAGCCCATCGCACTGGCCTCCTGGAATCAGCCTGCCCTCAATCCTGATGAGGAGGAACTGTTTGCTGACCCTCAGCCAAAGGTGAGACTGCCTGTAGCTCTGCCAGGAGCAGAGCCCAGACCTGATGATTTGGGTGTTGATCTTAACAAACCAAAATCCCAGCTTCTGTCTGGGTTCTTTACAGTGCCTAAAAAGTTGGCCTGGATTGCCAGCCAACTTCTCTTGTTAATATCCTTGATATAGTGACAGCATGCTGTTTTTTATTGCTCTTGCTATGCCTGAATGTACCTCTCTCAGCATCAGCCTGCTACAGAAACTTTTTTCCCATCTAGTGGCAGGTGCTTCCAACACCTTAAGAGAATGTTTGGATCCCTTTCCTCTTTCAGGTATAGGGTTGTGTGAGATTGTATGCTGATCACATTAAGGACTTCTGCACTGGTGTTCACATAAACACAAGTTGCATGAGCATACATATAGTGTTTTTCCTAAAGGGAGCTTGTGTGGCTCCGACCAGCACTACTTGCTGTACAGCTGGCTTCAGTTTGAAGCTGGATATTGATGTGAGTGCAAAACATGATGCAGACAAATTGTTATTCATGGTCTGGTCAGTGTTAGGTAGGTTTAACTCCTAAAGAGCACAGCAGCTATCTTACTTGAAACACTGAACATGTGATAACATTATCTTTTTGATTGCTGGTGGTAGCTTCAGAGAATTTCCAGAGCATCAGTTCCAAGTGAAGCCCCATTGTTGTGACACAGGAACAAAGCACAATCAGTGTAACGGTCTCTGCACCCTTCCTGCTTTGGCTGGCAGTCCTGGTGTTGTGCGCACACCTCTTGATGCAAGCACTGCAGCAAGCTCTCTCCTGGCTGTAGATCAGTCCTCCTGATATGTTTCCCAAGGGCACCTCACCAGCAGTCTTGTTCATCTTGAGATAAACATTTAAAGAGATTGGTCTTCCATTATTTCAAAACTGGTGGCTGAAGGATGAGCAGAAACCCATTTATCTCCTAGCTGTAAGCTCTTACAGGAATTCATGGCTCTGTGTTGCCGTAGTATTTCTTCCCACTACAGTGCAAGCGATGCACCCAGCAGTCAGGGATAGCGCCAAATGTTCAGACTCTCTCTGGGGGACTTAAGCCCTGAGTGAGTCCAGCAAAGCTCATGACCTTTGTGAGGAGAGGGAGGGAAGAAAAGGTGCCTTGCACAGTTGGTGACAGATACCCACAGCTGCATTTGTGGGTTTCAGTCCCTTTTTCTCAAGCAGTAACCAGAGAAGGTAGCAGGTACTGCTGATGTCTCACCAGTTTGGGGCATCCACTTGCATCCCCTGCCTGGGCCTGTATTCTTTCACATGTCACCCAGAGGAGCTGCAGTTCTTCTATGTGTTGTCTTGACAGTTGGGGTTGGTTTGTTTGCTTGATTTCTGAAGGTCAGTGTAACACTTCCAGGTGTGCCAGCATGCTTTTGTGTTTCAGGCCAAATGTTTCCCAGCTTTGGTTCTTCTCATTGTTACAGCTTTTTTTTTTTGTGACCCTCAATTACTTGGAAAAGGTGTTGCATTTAAAGGAGACATAAGCCTTCCACTACAAGTGTAGACAGTTCATGACTGCTGCTAAGCATGATATTTCACGGTAGAGCTATGTAAGTTAGTCAGACTGTACCTGCTTGCCTTATGCGAGATGTTTGTTCTCTTCTTCCAGAGCTTGCATCCCCCTGGTAAAAGGAAGGTGCCGGAATGGTTTGGAACCTCAGCGGTGACAGGTCTACCTGTAATCGAGACAAAGAAACCCAAAGCAGAGCCCAAAAAAGGGATTTTTAGTTGAATACAGAAATCAAGAACAAATTTTTACCTGCCCTTCTCCTACAACGAGCATTTTATGTTCCCAGTACCCTGTGACTGCCTGTGCTTTACTTCTCATTGCTGCAGCTGCCTCTTCTCTCTTCTTCCTTGCCTGAGGCGAGAGGGACTGACCCTGGCAGCACCTTTATGCTTTTCACTGTGTGAAATTTGTTATTAAAAAATAAACGAGTCGCCACGTCTCAGTGTCGCAGAGGCGTTGAGCTACCGGTAACCGGTCGCCACGGCAACGGCGAGGCCACTTCCGGGGCGGACCCTGACGGAGGCGGCGCGGGGGCTGCTGGGAAGGCGGCATGGCCCGATAGGCGGGGGGCGGCGCTGCTCGGCCTGCGCCTCGCGCTCCGGCGGGAGGGTGAGCGAGCGCGTGGGGCGGCGGGGGCCCGGGCCCCTGAGGCGCGGGGTGGGGGGAGCCGCGGCCAGGCACGAGCCCGCCCGCCCGGAGCGGGACCCGCCCTGGGGAGGGAGGGGGGAGGTCTCCGGCCTTGCGGGGGGGGTCGGAGGGGCGGCTTTCCCGGGCCCCTGCCCGCCGTTGGCGCTTCGCTCTCTACCACTCTGCCGTCGGTAAACGGGGCAGGGAGGGGCGGACACCCTCGGGCTCGCTCACCGGGCAGGGGGTCGCTTTGCTGTCAAAGTTCCCCCTGGTGTCGGTGACTTTAAAGTTCCTTGTTAACGTCGGGTGCCTTTGAGACAGGCGTTCGGTCTCGGCGGGCGCGGAGCCCCGGGGTTCTGCCAGCCGGCTTCCCCGGCGCTTCTCCAAACTGACGTGAATTTGAGGGCTGGTTCGGAAATCCCATTCTCTGCCTTCAGGTTCTTCTTTGGGGTTAAGGTTGTGTTCTGACACTTTAAATCCCCAGTTTCGTAAAGTCCATGCACAGGAAGAGAAACAAACAAGAAATAAACAACTTTATAAACAGATATCTCTGCTCTTAAATATCTTCTTGACTCTAATATCTATTTCTTGCCTTTTTCCTCCTACTTCTCATACCAGAATTATGGATCCAAGCTTATTGAGAGAGCGAGAGCTATTCAAAAAGCGTGCCCTCTCCACACCAGCAGTAGAAAAACGTCCAGCGCCATCTTCTGATACCTCTTCTTCAAAAAAGAAGAAAGCAAAGGTAGAGCAAGGTGGCTCGTCAAGCTCAAAACAAAACACAGGTTGGTAAAAGTCCGCTGTTCAACAGCTGTTTGGTATTTTCCACTGTCTGCCTCTCAGCTATGGGTTAGTAGTATGAATCAGTCTATCTGTGAATTTTGCTGTGGCTGTTGTTATTCTTTCTCTTAAATCGTCGCTTTTTGTTAAGAAATTCACTTGCGCAATAGGAAAAACCACTTTTTCTACCACGTATACATGTCAGGCCTCATCCTGTGACTTGTTTGCTCTTACTCAGTTGCAGGAATTGCTACTGCCAAAATATTATTTCGTATGAAGCTGAGCTTTGATTTGTGGATTCCAGTGCTTGCTGGACCCAGAGGACAAGCAGTAACAGCGGTCTCGTTCTTTTTCTCTCCTCTGTCTTTCTGGCAACAGAGTGCCTAAAACTGAATTTTATTAACTGTAAGTCATAGGCCATCCATCCATGAGATGGGTTTTGTAACTTACATCTTGTCTGGCTAGTATATTGTAATTAGCAGTCGTTCTTGTTTTACCTGGGAGCTAATCTTTGTTCATGAACACCAGGGCTTCCGCAGGTTTCTGTCTGCTTTGGTCAGTTTCATCATTTCCCTTGGATGGATGGTGCTGATAATGCATCTCTCAATATGAAATAAGCAGTTAATAAAGCAGCACCAGAATAGTGGGAGCAAATGAAAAGTGCAGCACTTGGAGCAGCAGGGAGAGGATTTGTGTGCACACAGCAGCATGCTCTGTGTTTGCTTTCACCGTGCAAGATGCATAACTTGGAGAGCCTTTTCAGTTCTCTGAAAGCACCTGCCGTTCTCCAATGCACTCTAAAGGTCAAATCAAATGTCAGGAGTTACTAAAACACAAAATACGCTGTTGTGCAGACTCATTGCATGCTCATATTTTGAATACCATGCGTGACTCTCTGCTAAACTCCAAAAGAAACAATAGAACTAAAAACAACCGAGAAGAACGTCAAGGACGATGGGAGGAGTGGAGCATCTTCTGTCTGAGGGGAAGAGTAGGGAGTTTCTGTATGTACCTCTGGGCACCAAATAAATTTATCAGCCAGACATTTTAAAATAAATCAAGGGAGGCCAGGCTTCCATTGGTCCCTTTGCCACACTCTCCTCTCCAAATAAAATAAAATTATACTTGCAATATCCTAAACTGCATATCCTGAGTGAGAATGGTTTGCTGGGAAAGAGGGATGGGGAGGCAGGAAGAGGGYGGACAGTTCAAATGTGAGTCTGATCTGGAGGATTTGAGTAGATATGTGGCCAAGCGGCAGAGCAGATAAAGAAAGTGTAATTTCTTTTCTGTGGTTTTGTGGGCTGGGTATTTCTTTAAGTGCTTCTGCAGCTGTCAAATGATTAGCTTACACAAATAGGAACGTGTGGCTGTGAGGAAATAAGCTTTATCTTTTATGTTGCTGGCTTCATTCCAGACAGTATCAGAAAGGTTTCAGGGTTTCTATAACATTTTTATGCAGAATGAGTTAAACCTCCTTTCGTTTTCCCCTGGAGAGTATTTACTAACAACTGCAGAAGCAGCAAGGATGGAAGAAAAATAATGGAGAGCGAGCGGACCAACTTTTTCCCTCTTGTTCTTAGGAATTGGCTCAGAACGAGTGTTCATGCTGGCAAGCGACTGAACAGGTTAAGCAGCCACAAGCAGCACAAGTTGCCCTGTGATGCTGCAGAGTCAAAGTCCTTTGCCTCACACCCCGCTTTTTATTTGAATCACCGGATCGTTAGGTGCCTCTTGGGATATGCGTGTGTCAGAGATGGGTCTTGTGGAGGTGGAGTGAAAACCTGATGTTGAAGAATCCCTGTCCCACCCCCCCAAAGAAATGAAAATTAATATGATCAGTCCTGCTTTTGTGGTGTAGTGACCACAAAGATGATAAATAATGTCACAGTGATTACGTGTTGGCATGGATAGTCCTTGGGTGTGTAGTGCCTGCAGGTTCTCCCTCATTCTGTGATTCTATGACTCAGAGAACCTGCCCTTGTCACTTTTTTKGGGGGGAGAGGCATTGACATCATGCTAATCTTCAAAATGACTGCATAGCTAAATCCGGCCTGTGTGTGAAGATTTGTTGTAAGCTTTCCAGTGAGAATAGTTACTGCTATAGTTATTTGAAATCATTATTCACACAAGTTATTTGAAAAAATTCAAAACTGCCTTGTTTACTCAGTTCAGAATAGTAACTGGAAAATAAATAAAATAGATCACATCTGTTTATTTCTTTTTATTAATTAATAGTAAGTTGTGGTTAAGGTCTTTATCTTAAGTCTTTATCGTAAGACCTTTGTCTTGATGGTCTTAGCCAGCAGCAACCGAGAGCTGAAATCTCCAGGAGCTGTTTCACGACTTAGTTTACAATTGAGAAAGAATTGTCCTGAGGCTCTAGGGCTGTGCCAGGGGTGATCTTTGTCTTCTGTTCCTTGTGCAGACACCCAGCCCCCTTTATAGATCTGTGAAATAAGTAGCTGGAATGAGTCCCACAATTTTTCATTGCGTGTGCTTCTCGGGAAGGTGTAAGAACACGAAGCCAGCGTAGCAGAGRCTAGCCATGTTACTTCCTGCACACTGCTTTCTTGTGTGCAGCAATGATGAGCGTTTTGTAGGAACACTGCAAGTGGCCAGCTGTCCTATTGCTGTTCAGAGTCTTTGCTTTCAGGAAAGAGGCGTATTAATTAGTTCAGTGCATCCCGATGGCTACTCTTGACTCCCTTGAGCAGGACACCTCCCTTTCAGGGCTGACGCTGTCAAATACAGCAGAAGGTGATGAGGCATCTATCCAGTGTCCCTGGCAGTGGAAGGCATTATCATCACTAACATTATCTTCATCGTATGTCTTGGTGTGAACCTAAGTTGTCTTGTACCTGGGGCGTCAGCTTCCATTAATTGTGCTTATAGTTTGATTTTTACCTGAAAACTTTCTCTGCACGTGGGACCGGTACTGGAGAAACTTCACCGTAACAAGTGTATCTGAGATGAGTGGTTGCCGCGGTAGTTGTGTTGTTTGGTGATTGCAGAAGGGAGATTGCTTCTCCAGGTGAATCACTGGACTAGCTGTGCTGGTTAGTAGTGGCCTGGGTATCTTGTGACTCCATCTCACCAACCAGGAAGAGCATGAGTCAAATTAGCAAGTCTTTCATTGTATCCAGATCTTCTGGCACTTAGGCATACTGAACCTGATAGAAGGAGTTTATATCTTTTAAAAAAAAAAAAGATAATTATAGGTACTGGCCATAGCACAAAGGTATTTCTGACATGGGTAGACTGCAAGATCGATGTTGTAGCTTACTTGTCCATTTGGCCATTAGGTCGATGTTGTTTCCCTAATGACAGGAATATTATTTGGGTTTTATATAGTTAAATATCTTGTCCCACATGTAGCTTTGGTCTGGGACATTTCTTGCTCTTTCTCTATGAGTTCAGGAGTGTGAAAGACTTACCGGTCATTACTGATGGCCACACTGTTGGATGCCTTTATTACAGTTGTAACTGGTAACTGCAAAACTTTTATGGTTTTAAAAACTATGGACGCAACGCAGCTACAGAAGAAAAATAGTCTGGTGAGCTAGGGGTCTGAGTGTTACAGGGTCAGTTTGTGAGAAAGGCGTGAGTGTGAAAACTCTGGGATGCATCGGCAGGTTGGTGAAGCAAGCTGAGATTCTCTTGTGCAAAATGAAGTCGCCTCTCGCTGTGCATCCATCCTGCCACCTCTAGCGCAAGGCTTATCCTGGTGTGGCCTCCTTTGTGAAGCATGTCGACACCTGAAAGCTGTGTGCAGGCTGGGCGAAATTACTGTCATTGGTGTGGGAGGTCTGCAACCTGTCTGCTTGTGTTCCTTGGCAAGAACTCGGTCAGTTCCAGTTCAGCTTTGAAAAATTAAGATAGGGATGATATATCCAGCATGTCTGATTCCCTGTAGTGTTGTGGTTACCATAGAGGCCTTGGGGCAGAAAAATGTCCCTGTTTCTTCTAGACTGTAGTACTGCTACAGTATGCTTTTGTGGAAATACTCAGATATTCTGAAGGTAGTGTCTTAGTCACGTCCCGACACCCAGAAGTTGTTAAACAGGTTGAATATGAAGTAAGGGGAAACCAGTTCTCTGGAACTGGAGAAGGGGAGGAAGAAAGGGTCAAATTGTACCACAGGAGGTTAGAAAAGACCGTTTTAGGGATACATTTCACGTTGGCTTACTTTTCCTCCCACCGCCCTCTCTTCTAAAAGCAAGAAACCCGTAGTAAGAAGAGCTGCCGAAGGCAAGAATTCACACGAGCCTCTCCTGTCTCACTGGATCTCTCGCCATTCAACCCTTCTATTTCATATCTTTTTTCTCACCCCTTGTATGTCTTTCCTGTCTCTGTGTGGTTGACCTCAGTGGGAGGACACAGCTGTGTCTTTGCACTATGTACAATCAGGTTGTTGAGCATTTTTATAAATGTTTTCTCCAGTTAAGCCAACATAGTTTTATATATGTTAGGCAACATTTGCTCATTCAGGTAGACAAAGATCTATGCTAGTAACTCAATATAAACAACAAAAGTTCATTTAGAAACAAAAATATTTTCTTCCCCTGTAACATTGCAACAGATCATCCTTCTGCTACTCGGAAAGCCTTTGCCAATTATTCAAGTTTGCATCCAGAGATAAAATGATAACTGTTGCTCTTATATTTAAGTCCAAAAGAAAAAAAGCACGCGACTTGCTGATTCGAAAGGTACAAGAGGCTTCATTCAAGGTGTTAAACGTTCTTCAAGTGCTGATGCTCAGTCCTTCCTACACCACCTCTGTTTCATGCTTTCTGAAGCTGTTCATCATTGCTCTAACAGGATTGGGTTCATTCTCCAAGTCTTTCACAGTTTTATTTTTCACGCAGCAGCAACAGTCTAGCAGTTCGTAGAGGAAAGCCAACACCACCAGAGAAACTACAGTAAAGATGAATATGATCAGAATAATAAAGCAGGCAGTGTTCCAGTTATCATGGAAAGGGTAAATTTTTTGCACTTGAAAGCCCAGATAATGGGAAATGGATGTAGTCTCATTCCAGTGAGTGGTGTTGAGGGTTGCCATTCTTGAAGAGTTGTCTTAGTGTGCTCACTCTCACGGATTTGGGGGCTGAAACAGAAAAACAAAGCTGTTGAGGACTCTATTGATCAAGAACATGCTATGATTTTTATCCCAAACTGTAAGAACTTAAGCTCAGACTAAGTGCTCACACCTCCTACAAACATGGATTGTTGCATACTCATATTTGTTCACAAAAGTATCAAACTCCAAATGTACAACTTTGTGATTTGTCTGGAACGTTTATTTCACTGATGACTGGTCCGTGCATGCATCATGTAGTGTAAGTTATTCTGGAATGAGAGAGCTTTGCTTCTGTATTTCAAGTATATGCACAGGCAAAAAGGTTACAAAGATAATTTTCAAGGTATTCGGTGCTTTCAACAACCTGTCCATCATTAGTCTTGAGGTTGGTACCTGCATGGTGTGAAAGCCCTCAGCGCTCTTTTGGCATTCTTAGAAAAACAAGAGATCCGTGTACCATCCTCCCATAACCGAGTGATTAGAAGAACTTACTACATGTTAATGTCATTGGAGTTTGTTTGCTTGTTTGGTTGGGTGGGTTTTTTTCCTCCTATTTGGGAGAAAGAAAGAAATCACTCTCTAAAAAAAAATGTATAAATTGTAACTATGTTGGAGGATGTTTCCAAAGAATGCAGCTGAACTTTTGGTTGTTCTTCTAGCGCAAAATAACAGTCCTTGTTCTTTAAAACTCATTATTTTAGAATTGTCTATTGGTGCAAACTTGTTAACCCTGCAAAACCCTCTTGACTTCAGAAGGCCAGATTTCCCAACGTGTTCATTCCTCTGCTATTCCTGCCATTGAGTAGAAGTTTGTGCTCGAGAAATCAAAGTGCTTCGTTCAGCTGCCCAAATGGCACTGAGCGCATTTGGAAATCTCGGCCCGTTTGTGGTGCCGTGGTCATTAGGTTGGATAACAAGGAAAGCCCAACCCTTTCTGAGGAGTTCTGATTTCTTATTTTCAACTGCATTCTCTGCTTAACTGCTGGGAAAAGAATGTCGTCTTTGGTCCAATACTGTCCGTTTTTACCCAGCAAAAGAAAAGACAGCTTTGTGGCGTGGGGGAGAGAAAACAAGAAGTTGGCTTCAGCAAATCTGCCTTTGGCGCGAATGGTATTGCTGTCGAGATGTGCTGTTTTGGAAAGGCCATTGCTCGAAAGTGTGAAATTAGGCTGTGCCTCAGTAATTTCTGTGGTATATCTAGAACAAAAAAGCAGTTTTGTCTGTCTCTGAATTTCTCTGTGAATTATGGTTAAGTAGGCAGATGAGGTGTTTGGCAACAACATCTTCACAGTTATGCGTCTCTTTTTCCCCCGGTTTCCTTCTTTCCCTGGCTTTGCCTCCCAAAACTGAGGGAACTTACGGTACTTTTGGTATATAGTCTAATGTAATAAAAAATGTCCAAGGAGCCACAGTAGCTTCTGGGTACCTGTCGTAGCGTGCTGTAGGATGCTGTAATAACCTTTAAATCCTTCAGACAATTTAAAACTGGGTGTGGGAGAAGGAAATCGGGTCAGATCTCCATATTTCCTTGAGGAAATAGCAAGGAGTTTTTGAGTGAAACGTGGTGGTGAGCAGCACTGGCGGGCCAGCCTGTGCCTCGCATGTAAGCCTGTCGGTGAGCACATTCCAGCTAAGGGGCAGCTTGCAAAATGTGCTTTTGTCTGCTGGGGTGCCCCAGAAAACGTGGGATTATGGAAGGGGAAGAGAGAGAAAAGATAGTAACTTTGTAGGAACCTGGAGTCTTGTTTCCATGCCTCAATGAAAGATTTTTTGCTTTGAACATAAAGCAAAAAGTGAAAACTTAGCTATGTTCATTACAAAATGGTCCTGGCTACCGACATTTAGTTTAATTTCGTTCAGTAATCAAAACTACAGAACGAAGGGGTAATGCTGATGTTTTGTTCATTAAACTGTGCTCACAGGTAATGATTTAATGAACCTTGCGTATCCCAGAAATAATTCTGCAATTAACCTGTTTAGACAGTGAAAACTACAAAATGCCTGAATAAATGGGAAGTGACAAAGGTGAAGTGTGATGGTGTCTACTAAAACAGATTACTAAAAGCAGTCTAAGCACCTGTCATTATTTTTGTATCATTATTAAAAAAAAACAATATTAGGAAAACCAGGATGATGCAGCCAAACCAGCTTGTGATTTATGTCTTATTTTTATTGTTCAAAAATATTATACATTTTGTTCTTTATCCTTTTGTCTTTAATGGATTTAAATTGAAACGGAACAGCTTTGTTGTTGGGAAGATACCTGGCATTGGCATTTGATACAGACATTTATTGGAGCAGTTGCAGTAACTTACTGTTTCCTCTGTTAAATCTGTAACTGAATACACAAATACGTAATTGAATACACAAAGTATGACTGAGATGGATAGGATTAATTAAACTGTTTGGTTTTGGTTGGTTTTTTTTTCTTAAATGAAAGTTTACAGGGCAAATCAAAGCTAAAAATACTCCTGAGTTGAGTCGGGTCCTGGCTTTGAGAGCGTGGCTTGGTTTGGTCATGGTCTAGAAAGGAAACTCAGCTGACCTGTTTTATGGGGCTAAAAGTCAGAGGGTTTTTGGAGGGGTGGTCAAAAGACTTACTTGAAAATCTGCGAGAGAGAGAGAGGGCTGAATAAAAGGATTTGGAGTCCCCTTTGAGGGGTAATTAAAACAAGCAGGATTTAAATGTCTATTTTAAATGGCAAGAGAATGTCCTTGGGAAAGGAGAGTTTTGTTTTGAACTTTTTAAACAGTTTTCTAAGACTGAGGCTTTTGTTGGAATCTGTTACACATAAGGTTGCTCRCTCTGTAAGGCACCAGGCACAAAAATTAACTGTTTCTGCTGATAGGGAGTTTATTATTTTAGTAATTGTGATCAAGATTAGTCAAAAGAGATCAAGATTTGGGGCCGATGGAGAGGCTGGGCATGTCTACATTGCGTAGCCGGGACCCTTTGCCGGCACAGCTCTCCGCCAAGGCGGTAGCTCTGATCCCGAGAGGAGGGGAGCATCTTTGGCACGGCATGGCTCCCCAGGCAGGAGTCCCTGCTGCTCAGCTGCCGGCGCAGTGCAGCAGCTGGTCCCTTCCCACTCCACAGCCACCATTAGGGCAGCGGTTTGCACAGCGTAGAGAAGCTTGTCTTTACGCAGGGAGGTGGAATTTGATGCCTGTGCAGGAGGTGGTTCGTGCTTCTTGAGGATGATGATGATCTCCTCTAGATTTGAATGAGGCGAGGCAGATAAATATCAGCTACTCGTTGCTGTGATTATTAAAACACAAGAGTGAAGTAGGCGTTTCCAAGCCTTTAGAATTAACACAGCACTAATAAGGTTAGCGTCTTTGAAAGCTGTCAAAAATAGTCTGGTTTCATGCAGTTTTTACTTATTTTGTAATGGCACAATTTAAATTCATATTGTAAGCCAGTCTGATTTGAATGCAGTTCAGCTATTGTGTGTATCCAAAATGCAATGAGTTAAATATTTAATGAATTGGCTTCTGTAATATCGGTACTAGGTTTTAATTTAAAAGTATCATCGTCTTTAGACACTGCAGAGGAGCAGCTTTATTTGAAATCATATTCATGGAGCAGAGGGAAATGACTGGCAAAAAATCATTTCAATGCAGTACTGAGGAAGTCCTGTTTAAGAAACCACTGAATAGACATCTTGGGGTAATAGCATTTACCAATCTCAGATGGATTCTAACCTGTTTGTTTGCATTGTATTGATTGCTGCTCCAGTATTTACGAGGATAAYAATATACAACGGGATTTTCTTCCTACCCTAACATACCAAATTTCTAGAACAGGTTTCTAGCATATCCGTGAACATAGATCTCTTTTAGGCAGTTTAATTGATATGGTTTACAGAATACCCACTTGGGAGATACATTTCTTAAATTTCAGGTTTAGCTGTCTTTGTTTTAAGGAAAATCCTTTCACTGTCATTTCTGTAAAAACATATAGAATCAATTACAAGGAATGTGAGGCTGCAGGAAACAAGCTACCTCCCCAGTAAGCATGCAGTCCATTTTGTTTACTGAATCTTGGCTTGGTGYATTAGCTTTTCTGTAAGATGGAGTGGTCATCAATTTTCCATTAGCGCACAGATGGTGAAAGTGCTTGTCTGATAGTGCAAGACAAGCTCCTCTGCGTTCAGCGGAATAAAATCCTGCTAAACCTAGAGAAAAATCATTCTGATTCTAAGAAGCTTTTTACAGGCTTGTAGGTTACAGGCATATTTTCTTTCAGTAATCAAGATAAACCTAAGACAATGTTATAAAATGATACACACCTACCTCTTGTCTGAAAGGATGCTGAAAGAGCGCTGTTCTGGTCCTTTTTTTTAATGCAGCCTATGGCACAGCCAAGATGGAGCTTTCCTACCATTGGCCAGAGCATGATGCTGCTGACAACTTCCTTTATGCTCATTTGCATCGAGCCCTCAACCCCAGGAGTAAATCATTCATAAATTTGACTCTTACTGTCTTGAATAAGAAACAAACCCCTTCCCACTCTCGTTTTTGGGATGCTCTTTGTGCATGATGAGCTTGTTAGCGGAGAAGCACGCTGGGAGCGTGCCGGCAGCCGTGACCCCGCTTTGCTTTGCGCTGGAAAGCAGCCGGTCAAACCCTGACGTTTGAAGTGTTAATATCTGCAGATTTCCAGCCGTGTGGTTAGATTTACTTGTCATGAACTGTAGCAGGCTGTAGCCAGGCAGATTAAACAAGATAATCTTCTTGATTCAGTTGACAGAACAAACACATGATAAGTCGTCTTAACTATGTGTTGTACCTCTGAATTTATTTTAGTCAATTTAGACCTCTCGTTACACGTATGATTTTTTTTATTTATAAAATATCCTGCATCAACATTGATTTTTAATAATAAAAGGGGACCCTGTAGGGGAAAATCCCTATAGGCTGTATTTTCAGGGGGAGCTGGCTTTTGTTTTTCTCCCTTTTTCCATCTTAATTTCGTAACCAGAATAAAATGTTCTTCTGTAGCTGGACTTGTACTGATTCTTCTATGTTAATTTTAGAATTGTTGTGCTATATAAGGCCTGTAATACGATGTCATGTGATAGCTTCACAGTTACTAGTTGCCGAGTTTTAAATTTGACGTTTATTCCTTCAGCATTATGTTTTTTACTATACTAGCACCAGTTTCCATGAAGTCTTCCCAAAAATTATTGAAAGTGGATTTGTTTGAAATTTGACTACATCCAAAATTCCCACTTTGTAGTTGCCTTTTATAGTGACTTACAGATCAGCTTAGAAGTAATTGAGATGCAGTGGGACAGACATGAAAAAAATTCACCTGAAGCCTAGTGACTTCGGAAACTTAATTTGGAGTTTCCTGTGAAGAACTTGGCAAAACACAGTGAATGTAGCAGACTTTCTCTAAGCCTGCTGCGTACTTGGTGGAGGCGATGGGTCTTTGTCGAACATCTTAGGTGCATTTTCTAGAATAGGATGATCTTTTTTTTCTTTTTTTCTTTCTTTTTTTGCCACCGCAAAGACTTTGCTTGGCAGCTCTGCTCACCACCCGCTGCAACCTCTCCCTCAGTTAGTGCACTAACTTTAATTGTTCTTTTCTCTCCCYTGACTGATTTTTCCACAGAAATAATAAGAGCTCAGTATCTCTGAGATACCTACTGTCCTGTCAAATGTGATTAGAAATCACCAGTGGATTAAAAAATTCCTGTGGTGATGAAGAGGAAATGCTCTTTTTCTGGAGTAGCTGAAATTCTGAAAAGCCGTTACCATTAAGTTTGAGCAATGTTATGCTGGTAATGGGCCTGTGGCTTTTGATAGTGGTTTGTGGATATTTCTGTTTAATGTGCTGTGCTAATAGCTAAAGTTAATAAAACAGTCATTAACAACCTTGGGAGAATTTTTGAAACAAACTTTACACAGTAGCAAACCTCACGATACATTAAGACAGAAGCAGACTTGACAACAGAGGGGATTCTGAATTGTTGTTCCACTGGTGCAACACACCAAGTTGAATTGTTTTGAATTTATGTTTGTTTTTTTTAATAAATTCTCTACTAGAGCTACTTTTTTAAAAAAAAAAAAAAAAGCCTAGCACAACAAGCACAGCCTGCCTTTACCTGGTGTGTAGCTGTTGAATACCTTTTGGGAATAAGTGAAACTTTCTGCTCCTATCTCAGCATCATGAAGCTCTCAGTAGAACCAAGGGTTGGGCAAAAATGCAGTGCATTATTTCAGCATGAATTAATGTAGCGTAAATGATTATGATATGTTAAGCCACAGAATTAAACATATACTCGTATGGTAGTAATGCTGCAGTTGCTTGCTGTTTTCTTAAAGGTCAGGTCCCAATAACTTTATATTTATGGAGCTCTGCTCAGAAGTGTTCCAGAGCCATGTCTGTCGACAGGTAACTCTGTGGGTCTGGATCAGCACGTGTGCTAGCACRGAGTCCTCTGAGGGTGACCGCTCCTGCAACACACATTTCTGTTCAGAGTTGTGATTCTGAAAGTTTATGGAAGCAGAGTGAGAAAGAGATGGAGTGCATATCCAACAGGGTGTTGYTGAAAGCATCGTTTAATTGCTTGTTTTCTCCTTTTGTAGATCACAGCAATGGATCATTTAACTTGAAAGCCCTTTCAGGAGGCTCTGGCTACAAGTTTGGAGTCCTTGCTAAAATAGTGAATTATATGAAGGTACGCTGTTTTGATGTAAAATTATAATGTTTTTAAATACTTTAGTTATTTATTCTCCTGTGGTAGCTGAAAGATGCTGAGTATTTCAAACTCTAAAATTCTTTTACTGCAAGAGTGAGAATTTCAAGAAATTGCTTGTTAAATTCGAAATGCTGTCAGTAAACAAAATGGTCAGCATATTGTTCCATTACTGAGATCCTAATTATTCCAGGTCACTTTAAAACCAGGATAATGKTTTTTATTTGCAGTAGAAATAGGAATTGCAAGATGCTGTCAGCTTTTAGGATTCATGAGCTATTTGTCAAAATMATGTGTAATTTGGTGCTTGACAGATGACTGTCATCAGTCTCAGCTGGTACTAATTTTTTTTCCTCATATTCTCAAAAACCCTACAATTGAAACTCATATGCTATGTGTACTGTGTCTATCCTGGTTTTGCAAAAGTTGTATTGTCATTACATTATACCAATTTTAGTTACTTTATTATAATTGAGTYGCTGAATAAGTACAGAACTCTAATAGAGCCTATTTACTTTTGCAGACTCGGCACCAGCGTGGTGATACACATCCATTAACCCTAGAAGAGATTTTGGATGAAACACAGCATTTAGATATTGGACTCAAACAGAAACAATGGTTAATGAGCGAGGTAAAGAAAACATACATTTAGATTTTAATTAGAGATAAAGGATTATGATAAACCTGAATTATACACATTTATTTAATTACAAGCTCTATAAATATATAATCCCCTCCTTTAAGAAACTACAGTGATTCACATGTCTGTCTGTTTTGTACCTCATGCTGTTGAGGTAACTGTGAAATGAAAACTATTCTGACATTTTTAAGGACCTGTTAGAATTGTTACACAGAGAGTATATTTTATGTCAAGTGAATTTATTAATTACTAACTTTATATATATATTTTTTATATGTATTTTTCCTTTTTCTTAAGGGATTTCTTTTAAAAAAATTGCAAGCAGAGAGCTCTTCCAATAACAAGGATGTTAAATCAACTAAACCAAAGGAGTATGGCACAAAATTCATAGGCTAGCAGTTCTTTGTTACTTACTGAAATGAAGAATTCTGATGTGAAATTTACGTCTGAAATTGTGGCGTAATAGATCTGCAAATTCCACTGCTGGAGTTCATTAGTCTCACTCTAGATGCTAGCTTTCATTCTTACATATTCACTGCAACTTGCCACCATATTCATCTTCATGCTTAATTGATCTGAATGTCTTCATGGAATTTCCAGRTTAAGAAATCAGCAAAATACCGTATTTGGTATTTATACTTGATTGGCATACCTGGTTTTGCTCAGATCATATTTAAAATCCTTGCAACAGAGTAGTAAAGGCTGTTGAGACACGGGAAAAAAATCTCTGCATAGTAAAACTAAGATGGTTTTAACGAATACAGCCTGTAGCATTCCTTTGCTACCAGTACTAATATTCTGGGGTACAGAAACCTCCAATCTGGCAGCGTTGGTTGTGATGGAAGCTTGACTTTGCTGAAGTCTTTCAAAAGGTAGCTCCAGGTTGTTTCCATAATGAACCAGAATATCAAGGTGGAATGAAAAAGCTCCTCCCAAGAAGTGTATATAAAATTATCACTGAATTGTTACTGGATGAGAAAAGGTGAACAAATACCCTGCAGCACCAAAGTTACTAACCTTCTCTGTTACAGGTGTTTTCTCCCTCCTTTCTTCTTTCTGTGTCTCTTCTCTTTCTCCTTTCAGGGTCAGGCTGGCATCTGCAGAAGAAACTAAGTAGAGTTGCCCTCTGTTGCAGGTGAACTTCCATTGTGGTACTGGCTGCACAGCAAAAATGATTCGGAGCATACCTTGAATCATTTCAGTTGTCCATGAACTTACGGTCTGCTTCACTCTGAAGCTGGTATCATAAGTAAAATCCTACTGTGCAGGTCTGCTCTTCTCAGTTTCTTCTACAGCTGCTGGTGCCAATTGACAGCAGTTGGGGAAGACTGACTCCTGTTTTGTTCATCACAGGTTAATGCCTTTCACCTTTGTGACATCCATATGACCCAAGTTTGATATGCCGAGTTGTGCGTTCGCACTTTATATTCAGCCAAAGCACACTTTCTTGCCTTCCCTCTTCTTATTTTCATTCCTTTCTCAAAAAGGAACGTGTGGGGCTTCCTGCCGTAAGAGGCTCCATGGACCTTCGAGCCCAAAGGCATTAAGTGAATGGTGTTAAGCCTCCTTTGGTGCTTTGTGCTTTATGTTGTGGCGAATTATGCCTAGGCTGGTGCATCTAGGATCCAAGGATTTAAAACCCGTTTCAAAATCAAACCTCCAAACTGGCAGCTATAACATATGGCTGATGTGCTGTAGCTGCTCAAAAGCACGCTAGAAAAAAAGTACTAGCCTGTGCTCTTTTTAAAGGTTTAAAATTTATGTCCCTATTACAGGCTCTAGTCAACAATCCGAAAATAGAAGTTGTAGATGGGAAGTATGCTTTCAAACCCAAGTACAACTTGAAAGATAAAAAGGCTCTGCTCAGGCTCTTGGACAAGCATGACCAGCGAGGGCTGGGAGGAATCCTTTTAGAAGATATTGAGGAAGGGCTACCCAATGCACAGAAAGCTATAAAGGTGAGTAGCACGTGTCTGCGATTCAGTGAACCCGTTTCGGTTAGCTTCTCAAAGGGGAGGTAGAGGCTAAGAGAGAATTTTCTCATGAGTTGTTTCTGTTCTTTTGATAACTCAAAAGCTATTTCGGAAGATCTGATATTGTACCTTTTTCTGTATTTCGTCCTTTTTTTCAGATTTGGCCTGATGTCTCAGCACAGCTGTCAAAGCTCTTTCTCACAAAAGAGTCTTGATCTCCCGTATTCCAACTGTAGGCATTTAGTTCTGCTTTTATACCTTGATCTCGGTCCTCCATATCTCATCTTTAATTTATTAGTGTACTTACCGTCAGCGTCCGCTTTGGATGCTTTTCATTGCCAGTTACTTTGCTGCTTCTCTAATTTGTTGTGGTTTTTGTAGCACAAGATCTGGGTCTGTTGTTCAAGTTGGAATSCTTATTCTTGGAAATCAAGTGATTTTGAGTTGTTCTTTTGCATTTGTTTTCAAGGCTTTAGGGGACCAGATCATCTTTGTTAATCGCCCGGATAAGAAGAAAATTCTTTTCTACAATGACAAGAGCTGTCAGTTTACTGTGGATGAAGGTAGGTGTTTGTTTACATATGTTTCCGTAATAATTGATTTGAATTCATCTTAAGCACCTATATGTATAAGCAGTCTTCAGGTATAGCGGTCTTTTAAGGTGGTAATGAAATATTAGATATATCCAGATGTCAGGAGAATGGTTTATATTAACATGAGGCTAACAAGACTATCGGGTGCRTTCAGAGGTAATATCCTCTTTTTTATAATGGATACATTGGAACATGGCACCAGGARTCCAACAATTCTCTTCAAGTGTAGTGGTACAGAAGAGACTAAAAATCACCTGACTGTGACTAAAATGGCATCTTGCTGTTCAAAGGGCAGCCAGAAAAAACCCCAAAAGAATGGCTTCTGGGTGCAAGTTTGTTGGGTTTTTTCCGGTTTATTAATCATGTGCTTTTTATTGGTGAACGCAACAAGAAGCCACAAATGGAACAGAACAGGGAAGCAAACCGGGAGGAGATGTGAACAAAAGTCCCCAGAAGGGGTAGTCTACAACTGGGAGCAGAGAGCAGATGTGGGGTAGTGCTGCTGCCTAGAGCTGGAGTAGATTTGGGACTTCAGAAGTTCAGCATGTGTTTTCTGTCTAACAAATAGTGGCAAAATCCTCTGGTGCAATGTGCTGTTTATGCACAGAAATTAATTACACAGATCGAGGTGTTTTCCAGTAATGACACTTATGCCAACATCAGATGCCTGTAAGTACAGAAAGGAGGASGCAATTTGTGTCAAAAGATCTTATTTTAAATGACTCAACGGCACCGAACACTTTCTCTTGTTAATATATTGTTCTTGTAACATGCCACATAAAGCCATCTTATCATATAATGTCGCATTATGGTAAGAGAAAAGGAAAGAGTTTTGATAGAAACTTGAACTGCTCTACTTACAGGACCATAGGACAAAGCATAAAGCTCTTTTTTTCTTTCACTAGCTCAGAGGGACTCTTTATTTTCAATAGAATTAAGCAACTGGAAATGTGTTTCATTAACTTACTTGTTATGTACCACACTTCTACTCTCAATAATAATAGCTTTCTTCCACAAAGATAATTAAGTAGATGTGACATCTATAGCATTTAAAAATGTAAAAATTGTTTCAAAATATTGAAGTGAATCTCTTTTTAAACCATAATTTCTCTCACTTCTTGAGAGTGGCAGTCAGAACTATCTGTGAAATGCAGAATTACAAGCCTTTAGTCTGCATTCACTGGGGAATTTCTAACCTCCCAAATGCCTGTGAGTTTACCATTAACACTGTCATCCTGTTCAGATAGCGTCTCTTCTGTCCATCAGCCCACAGCTTTTAGGGATCTGAACATGGCCAAAACATTTAGAAATCAGTGCTGTTGCAGTACGTGTTAAGACAAAGCTTTTAAGTTTTTAGCAGCTACTGGTTGTATTACAGTCACGATTGCTGATCATTTCTTCTTGTGCAATTTTTTCCAGATAACTGGCACCCAACCATCCTAAAAGAGTTATCAGAGGGAGATCTCTACCCTGTTGCTCTTAGTTTGTAATAACTCCAGGATTAACTGTGAAATTTAATAAAAGAGACCATTTTATTAAGACGTAGCAAGAGACATCTGCCAACTCTTCATCAGGTAGCCAGTATAAATCCAAGGCTGTTCATATACAATATATTATATTTTAGCACAGATCTGTATTTAGGAACAAGCAATGCAGGATATTGCTATGAAAGGGGGAAAGAGATTAAAAAAACCTCTCTAAAACCCCTTGAAACAAAATGTTTAAGCCATTTGGCTCAATCTCAACGAAGGAAGGCATTTAAGCCTGCAGTGTCTGTAATGAAGGGATCAGTAGTGTGCAGTATGTTTGCAGTTCAAGGTGGCTTTGCTTTCTTTCATCCGCAGGTGGCAGCATGTTCTCATCTGATCAGAAAGTGATATTTTTTGTTGTTGTTGTTCTGTTCCTGCTGGTTTGGGTTTTTCTTTTCATGTGGATGATGAAGCTTTGTTCTGAGAGGGGGCAAGAATACTTTCTCTTTTGTGAATTTTGTGATCTGCCTGCATATGCCACAACTTTTAAAACATCCCTGAGTGGGTTCACTTACTTATTGCAGCTGGAACGGGTCCTTTTTCAAACCGTGTTGTCCTGTGATGAAGAAAACTCATCCTTCCTGAGCAGTTTTGCTTTACGATTCTTTCCAGAGCACCAGAAGCACGTTTCTTAGGGAGTCATTGGCAGAACTGTGTGCATACAGAATGAGTTACGACACGTTTCTGCATTAGCAGTGCTATTTCAGCTCATTATCTTCAGCAATGTTAAAACGAAGTTTTTAGAAGACTGCAGAATAAGCCTTGAAGTGTTGTGAGACTCTTTCATCTAGCAGCTGATGACAGTTCAAAATATGTTTCTAGTTTAATGTTTATCCTTAGAAATAAGGGCTCTGCGCTCCTCAGTGCATGATTCTGCCGTATGACACTCTCCAGTTTCGAACATATGTTGGCTGGGATTAATATCCTCTAAAAGTTAGGCGTCCTCTCCCATCGCTGAGCTCCATCAGTAGTCAGCAGAGAAAGAGGAGCTGCCGGGGCAATTTGGAGCTTGCTGTCTAAAGTAGCGGGAGGAACTGCTTTCTGGCAGTGCCTACCTCTGCCCTTACTAAAGTTTTTTCCTGGCTGAAGAAGCTTTTCTTTCTCCCCTTTTGAAAATAAATCCCAATATACTGCAGGAGTGGTGCAGTACCTATATATCGTGATCTCAAGGGTACCGGAGAAGGTTTTTGCAGTAAGGAATGGCTTTTGTTCTTCCTTTTATGTGATTAGCCAAGGAAGGTTCAGATTGCATGTGTTCCTTCTTGACTTCCTGACTAATTAATCTTCTGTCAGTAGTGTGTAGCTGAAAGCGTTTATAAAAGCTGGGCTAGATTTCAGGTGCTTCAGCCAAGTAAAGCACTGCCTTTTTGTGCTGGGGCTAAGCACTTTGCATGTGAACCAAGCTTTCACCCCGTGCCGGCTGAATGCTGAAAGGCCAGTCTGATTGCTTAACTGTTAGAGATGGTATCTTTCACATCTGAATGCAATATAGGAAGTATTTTAATGCCTAAAAATTTGGGTACTTAATTATACATGTTTTTAATATTCTTCTGAAGCACCTTTGAAGAAATTTAAAGAATGGCCAAAGCCTCTTAAATTTGACAGTGTAAAAATTGCTTGGGATCAGTGATGACATATGGCTCTGGCTTTGAATTCCAAGATGGTCCAGGGGCAGCACAGACTTAATATCAAGCACCTTTTCCTTCTGGTATAAATCTAGTACTGTGCTCCCTGGGACTGTTAACGAAGCAGGACTCCATCTTCCCCACTACTCAATTGTTTCTTCCCTTCTGCCCTGTTATTGTCTGYTCTTGTCCTGTGCTCAGATTTTGGCTCAGCTCAGTGAAGATTTTTAAGCTATTTTTCATCTCTGGCAGATTTTATTACCAGTATGATATAGCAGTTTATCTCCAGAAGCCATCTCAACCTTTTTGCAAGAGCAGGTGAGGCAGTCAGAAGTGCAGGATAAGCCGCACTGAAATCACCGTGCAGCCATTTACCCATGACTTTGTTCCTCAAATGTAAGCGTTTATAGAAAGGGAGTGTGCTAGAGTATAATCACTCAGGGAATGTCAGTGCAAATTGTTTTCGTATATGAGGCACCTCRTGATGCAGTAAAGTTGAGGTAACTGTGCATCCTTACCCCTTGGGTATTTCGGAGAGAGAAGGTGTTTGCAAAATCTTTATTGTGCTGCCCTCTGCTTTGCTGTGTGTTGGTTACTGCTGGTCAGAGCTCATTGTTTTAAGTCTGTGCATGCAGACATGATGGTGAAGATGTTAGCAAACATCTAAACTGGCCTTTCAATCAGCTCGTGGTCTCATTCCCTCCTCTCATTACTTGAAAGACCAGAAGTTAACTATCTGGAGGAGCAAGGGAGCAGCCTGTGAGTAGTGTTTATTCTGTCAAGCTTCCGAGTTAAAATATTTTAGTGATCAAATTGCAAGATACTGCATATAGGATTTGTTCATAGTCCAGGCAAGACACTGAGCGCCTGCCTCAGGTACCGGGATCACAACTTTCTGCCTCTTCTGGGGAAGATCTGCTTTGGCATCAGGACTTAAAAGCTCTGCTGAAAACACGTGTGTCTCCTTGAGGGTTCACAACACCTGCGTTGCTTTGGCCAGAAACTCTTTGGAAATTTCTCCCCAGGAGATTTTTCCTGGGCTCCGTCTTGTCAGAGCAGCCTAAGCGGTAGGAGAAATTGTCAGCTTGTCTGAATGCAGCCTGCTGTGGTCAGGTGAAGCCTTGCTGTCTTGACTGCTGGACGGTTTTTTTCCTTCCATAGCTATTATATGCTTGTTTTGGCTGATCTGTCAAATAGTTTAGCGGCTCTGATAGAAGAGTCTCACCTTCACCGTGCTCTGATGCTGTAAAGATCACCTAGTGGTTGACAGGACATTGAGAAGGAAAATTGAATTTGCTCTGTAATTGTAATGGTTACGTGCGCTGCAGGAATGCATGCATCTGAAACTGTTCTCCATGCCTGGCTGAAGCAGGCCAGCGTGTGGTGAGCTTTCTGCTCCAACAATCCCCTTCCCACTCCTCACACCAGTACCRAACTCCCTGTGCCCTGTCCACAGAGAAAAGAAAGACACTGTAAAAAATGGATCCGGTATATTGAAACCATCTCTAGGAACTGCTTTCTGTCACTGTTGTCTGCTCTTCAGACACATCAGCTCATCACAGCATTTTTCTTTCTGTCTTCTCCCCTCCCCAGAGACAGGCCAGCCCGCCACATCCTCCTGCCTGGCCAACCATAGGTGTGGACACTGCTCCAGAGGGTGTGGAGCACAGCAATCGGGTCGTTGTGTGCCATTTCTTCCTCCCTGGCCCCTCTCATGAACCACTGCTTTTAACAAGCAGTGACCCCCTTTGCTTGGAGCCACAGAGCAAAGGCCAGGGTGGTGGTATTTCAGATTCTCCTCAAAGAAGGTGGAGAAATCTCTTTCTATCTTGGGTCAAGGTACGAATTTTGAGGTGCAGAAATACCACAGCTACAAATGTGGAGGTTGTTTCTTGAGAGCTGTAGTTATTGCCAGCTTTTCCCATAGGTTCTCATATTTCAGAGAGGATGTCACAATAATTCAGATAGCGTATTCCCAAGGTCTAAACTTTCACTAGCTGATGGGAGGATAGTCCTTGGAGACTTCTGAATAAATCTGACAGGTAATGTGGACATGGTTCAGTGCTAGCCWGACAGCTGCTCTCTTTATTCAGTTCCTCATTTAGCTCAGTGTCTGGTGTTACACCGAATCGGTTTTGTGATGCGATGATAGATGTATCTCCTTTTCCCTTTAGATGGCACCCTAAATGCAAACAGCTAGTATGCACAGCCGTCTGAAGGGTGGCAGCTCTGAATGCTTCTCCGCCTTTATCCTGTGCTTTTAGTTCTGAACCAATCCTTTAACACGGGGTATTTCCAGGGGTGGGGGGGGACCGTGTTGTTGTGACCCCCCTTTTCCTAGGCAATAAGGTATTTTAATGCCCTACATGGAGCTTCAGCATGGGAAGAAGATTCTTTTGCAGTTACCGCAATCAAAGCAATAGCGCTGAAAGCAGCCTGATTTATGAAGGAATTTTTAAATGGAGTTGCAGAATACTGCACTACAGTATAGTGACTCTAGTGGGGCCAATTAGTGGATTAAATTATCTGTATGTAAAGTCCATTTTAGCTTTGYGGTTTTGATTCTTGGTGATTGTTACGTTCTTATTTCTTGGCCAAGTTTAAAAGGTGAATGTGAAGCTGTAATGATGGTACAACCRCTGCATTACAAGAAATGCAAAACGCCGTGGTTAGATATTAACTGTGATCTGCACTTCTGTGCATGTTGATCCTTGAAGAGCTGACCATTTATTTTCTAGTGTTTAATTTTTCACTTCTGTTCCCCAGAAGAATGTAGACCAGTTTAACCTTAAGCACCTACCCTCGGCCTTTTTTTTTTTTTTGCACCGGGGCATATTTGTCGATATATCATGAACTCTAATAAGGAGACACATCGTCTGTGTTTGTAGCAGAACACTGTAAATAAAAAGACACTGTCATGTAAAAGTTCCGAGTTACAAAGGCTCTCATCTGCTATCACCTCATGYACACGTGCCTGTTGTGCATCTTGGAGGACTGACCTGCATCTCTTCAGCTCCCACAGGAGTCGTCTGTGCAGAGCCAAAGGCGGTATAGCAGAACACAACACTGAAGTACCTCTAACCAGGATCTGTTTAATAGTCATGCGTTTACATGCAGCCTCGTCACTTCACATGTGAACTGCGGAAACATGATTTGAAATACGGTTACTCGTGAAGTGCGATACTGCACTTGCACACCCTTGTGCGATACTGCACTTGCACATTGTCTGATTCATCTTTCCAAGCACCACCGGGTCTCAGTGTCCAGCTGAGTCCAGCTTGGGTGTTCAGGACAGGGAGGGGGCATGAACAGAAAGGAAATAGCTTGAAAGAGCATGTTCTGCTCAGTCCAGAGGATGCAATAGGAGCCTTGCTCAGGCTTCTGCTGTTCAGACGTAATCTGAGCGCTCATCGCTGGGAAATGTCTCTCTTGCATGTTCAGCTTTGATCATAACACAACTTTCTCCACCTGCCCACAGCAGGATTAGGTGAGAGATGATCTGTGATAGCAGGCACCACAAGCTATGCCGAAAGCCCGGAATCACACTCAAAATGGATGAGCAGACGGAGAATGTCTTGACTACAGTGTCAGTCCTTGCATTAAGTTATCTGAAAACTGCAGTCTCAATGATCCCACTGTGCTTTATAGCCTGTATGAGAAACAAGCTGAGCACTATCTCCATGTAACCAACAGTGGTGTTTTGACGGGATTTAGTTCTCTTCAAAAAAGCTGCATTACCAAAAATGAACATTGTTGTTCTTCACTGGCGAAATTCCTTTCTTTTGTTTCCTGCCCTTACTGTTGGCAATGGGAAGAAAAGAAAGACCTGAGACTTAAAGCATGTACTTTCATAGAAAAACAAGACGCATTAGGAAGGGAATTGGTCCAAGTGCAAGAACCGAGTCTGTGACGTATGCCTTCTGTACAGTGCCGCTATGTTTCAGCGTGTCTAGAGCCAGTGTATCTGTGGCAGACCGTCACGGTTTCATCGCCTGCTGCATAGGACAGCTTCTTAAGCATGCAGAAGTTGTGGTTGTTTTGACAACTGTATACTAAATTTATCTGGAAATAAAGGGAAAAATTTAGTCTTGCGTTGCTATGTGTGCCTCGTGTTTTATTTATAGTTTGTTAGCCAAACCTGCTGACAGGATATATCTAACTTACTGCCTGGGGAATGAAGGGAGGTAGGATTGTACCAGCCGCTGCCTGGAGAAGGCATTCCAGAGGCTCTGTGAAACTTTACATGAGGCAGAAAGTGTGCAGGCAGATGGCAGCTGCTCTAATTAAGACTTACTGTCTCTGCCTTTTTTCTTGCTGCTGTGGCTTTTAAGGTATCTCTCTTCTTTTTAACACCAGAGGAATTTTAGTAATTTATTATCTGTACAGCACGGTATGTATTATGTTACAGTGATAAACGAGCTTAAACCCACTGAAATAAATGTCTTGAATCTTCAGTAAATTGGACTATGAGATGACAAGTTTCCCAAGACAATGGCAGCTGAAGATGTGTAAATGAAGTTGCCATTTATGGTTAGTTATTACCCTTCACTAAGATCTTTTGAACTGAGGCTTATAAAACACGTTGACAGTCTACACAGCTATAGAGATGCTAGGCAAGAAGAGAGACTCCGTAGCAAATTAACATTAAGAGCACATGTTGCCTGTGGGTGCTCCTGATGATGGAGTGCAGTTAGCACAGATGAGAATCAGCTCATCTTTTTCCATTAAGTGTTGGGGATGCTTTGTTGTTGTTGGTTTGGGTTTGAGTTTTTTGTTGGTTTTCTTTGGAAGTGCATCCRGCATTTGGAGCCGGTAAAGGCTGTGCTAATTGGGTGCCTGCTGGCGGTGACYGCTGCATCTGTACAGTCACAGGCTGACATGCCAGAATAGTTCAGCATTTGAAATCAAGTCTGTTTCTTTCTTTTTGAGTGGGGGCTTTGCCCAGGATTTGTTCACTGGGATATAAAATGAGGGTTTTCTTGGTGTTTCAGAATTCCAGAAGCTGTGGAGGAGCATTCCTGTGGATTCTATGGATGAGGAGAAAATTGAAGAGTATCTGAAACGACAGGGTATTTCTTCCATGCAAGAAACTGGACCAAAGAAAATAGTAAGAGATAAAATTACAGATCTTTCTAGGAGATCCCCCCTTCCTGACCCCGCAGTGTTAATTCTAAAATATGTTGGTGAGCTTATACACAGCTGCTTTGTGTAGCTTGGGGAAGTGTGACCAATTTTAAGAAGTTGCAAAAAACAATGCTGTAGCCAGCAGTCAGTGTTTTTATAACTTGTTTGAGCCAGTGTAATCCAAGCAGCATCAAGAAGAGGGCAAGTGCCAGAAATCCCTGTGAGCTCCGAAGTGGAAGTTTCTGCTTGAAGCTGTACAATACATTAGGATTAGAAAAATAGTTATTTTTTTGGGAGAAGGATGGGGTTTCTTTTTTAACTTTTTCTGCTAAATAGCTTTGAAATCCTGATGGGAACCGTGTAACGTGCCTCCCACCACACACACACTGTTCTTCAAACTGGATGCAATATACTCATATTTTACTGGGAGGCCAAAGTGGCTGCAAGCTCTCCAAAGATGCTTTCTTCCTGGCTTCAAACATTTTTTGTTTGACATTTAGTTGTGTGTGATATACCATCTCTTTTCTCTTCTGCATTTGGCTTCAAACTGTCCTTTCATGAGAGCCCTTCCACACAGGACTTGTTCTTGGTTTCTGGTAGTCACGACACTAGATGCTTTAATGCCTGTCGTCATGTAAGCACTCCTCATGGATTCTTTATAGGCTAAATGTGTCTTTGAGCATGTAATTGTGGATAGAATTATGGGGCATGTACCTGCTTCTGTAGCTGTATGGGAGTGTTTGGAAACTTTACTTATAAACGCCAGCTTTACTACTGTGCATGGGATACGRAGGCTCTGCTCTGTCCCTGGGGTCATCTCCCTGCCTGGATTTGAATTGAATGCTGTCGCTTCTTGCAAAAACAAGTGAGCACCTTCCCCACCTGCCCACCCCTGGTTCAAGCAGGGTTCTTCTTCGCAGAAGTGATGACTAGCACAGCGTCACACGTCAGGTCAGAGGTTGCAGCTGGAGGGCAGTTCTTTTGACTACTGTTTATTTCTTCTTGTAGGCTCCTATTCAGAGGAGGAAGAAACCAGCTTCTCAGAAGAAACGTCGATTTAAGACTCACAATGACCACTTGGCTGGCGTATTAAAAGATTACTCTGATGTCGTTCCTGGCAAACAGTGACCGGTTGAATTCTGGAGCAAACATGCATTTTTATACAGGCTTTTTGCCACTCGGGCTCAGTGTCTGCTTGCAGAAAGACTGACTGTATATAGTAATGTGATGTGTTTCCCCCATCCCAGCAACTGCGGAGATGAAACAGGTCAGTTTAAGAGCAAGTACGAACTACTAAATTTAGAGTTTAATTTAATTAGCTAATGGGAAATGTGTCTTTAAGTAAGAGGTTCTCACTAGTTGCCTCTTGGCATAGAGTGATAAATGGTGCTCAGCATGTAATGCAGGAGTTCCTGTTCAGTGCTTAACTCTGCTTTTACATTGCTTAATGGGTATTTACCTGGAATTACTTACAAGGGGCTTTCTAGCAGAATTGAATACAGCATTTTTTTTACCTATTTCAGGAAAACCTTTTCCTAAAATCACTGCAGGCAAGTTTCTTTCACAGTCAAATACACCCACGGTTTGTATGCTTCTTCCTTGCCATGGGACTGAGCTTTACTGAACAATATCTGAGGCTCAAACTCAGAAAATCCCTCTCCCGAATTCCCAGCAGGCTGCAGGATGGCAATGCAGCTGTAGCTTCCTAACGCTAATCAGAAATTGCCCTCGGCGATTTCTCGTCACTGTATTGGATGCACGTGTGTTGCACAGTTCTACTCTATGGAAAGGAGGGAAATAAAATGACAGTGTAATACTGAAGCAATTTTTTTTTTTTAAAGTAATAAACTTCCAGTGCTGGTTTCCAGTGTTGCTTCCTTAAAGAATGAGAGAATCAACATCTTTTGTGCTTGTTGCGTTTTTCTTTTCAAGGAGGTAAAGGAATCTTTGCTATATTTTTATCTTCTCAATGACTTACTGTTCTGGGTTAACACTGTCATCTTTTTTTCATTCTTGGTTGGGGAGCGGGGAGGAACCACCTTAAATGGAAGCTCCCTGTAGATGCCTGATGTTCTGTGCAGTACAGACTAATGTGGAATGTGGCCAAATTACATCTGCTTGATAACTTATTTTTATGTACTGAACCAGAGTCAATCAATGCTGATATTGTTTTCATGGCACTGCGGGAGAGGAGCTCTTTCTCTGCTCTTCTGGGGTTAGGATCAAAGATAAAATAGGTGACACTGATATCGCACCAACAGTAGATTGCTGCTACGTGCACATGAGCTGTTGTCTTGCTTGATGTACTGGGGGTTGAAGCAGAGGCAGTCGGATCTGGACACATGAACAGATGAAGAATAAGGCTTTGTTGCTGTCGTACTGAACAAGTTATGTCTGCTTGGGGAAGCGCAGGAGGAGAAATACAGTTCTGTAAGTGTAGCATTTATCCTCCTGGTTTTAAAGACTGCTCTTTTGAGAAACAGACAATACTTTCAGCATTGCACGTCAGCCCTGTTTAAAGGATTGCTAAATGCCAGTAGGAGGTTTCTTCTATTATTTTATATATTTTTCTTCATGCTTTTTAAATATACATGTAAAAAAGCTTGCTGCTCCAGCTGGTTTTGAAACTATTTTTCTTTCCTATATCTTCCAGGTCAGCACAAGCAATTCCTCTTGGAGCTTTTTAATTTTCTGTTATAGCTCTGCTTTAAAGCACCCGCAGCAAAACTGTTCACCTCTCTTCTGTCACCTTCGCTCAAAAAAGAAAAAAAGGTTCCCTTCCATCTGCTGCGTTTTTGAGCAGTGATTTTTTTGGTGGTGGTGCTTGGACGAAGGCAGAGCTCATACCTTTGGGGGTTTTTATGGGGCAACTTCCCAGGCATCTTACATAGTGTTACCCTTTCTCTATGAACCAAAGCTTGCAAAGCAGACTGTAAGGTAGGATACCTGTTTTGTTTCTCTGCTCAAGTGATTAAGATAATAGGGGAGTCTAAAGAAAATGCTTCCAGCTACTTTCAAAGATGAAAAATATGTTAGGTCAAAAAATAGGAGAGCAGGAAAGGAAGATTGACTACCAGCTCTGTGTGCTGTGCTGGCATTGTCAGGCTCCAGTGGTCAAAGGAACAAAATGGTGCAGCTGATGTCCAGTTGAAAAGACTGGATTAGATGCTTTGTCTCACTGGAGGAAGTCTTCTCCTCTGCTGTACTAGCAGAGAGGGCATAATAAGTTTTACAGCTTGTTAGGGTACAGTCTCAAAAATAGCTGAAGGGAAGCTCACATTGGCCCGTTAGAGGTGGCATGGAAATACAGACAAGCAATCGTGAAGAAAACAAGTTCAGAAAATAAGCATGAGCTCCTCTCTTTTGTGTGGGTTTCAGGACTTGGGTTTGCTTCTCTATCAAAGATCCCAGTGGTCCTTATGGGTTTTTTCCAAGACCTCTTCAAAATCAAATGGTGCAACTTGAAAATGTCTCAGACTATATCAACGGGAGTCTGTTTGCTGAAAGCATTTTAGTACCACTCCAGTCCACACCAGTCTCTTCACCAAGTAACGTCCAAATCAGGCTTTTCGCTGAAGTTCAGCATAAGAGTTCATAGCTGTTAAAAACTTGAACCTATTTCATCTTCCTCCAGGGTGTTCTCATGTATTCTGTGTCTGGCAAGATGGTTCTGCCAGTGGCCAAAACCATCATGCCCTCAGCTCGCTTTCTTTGCCAAAATCCTTCTTCCCTCAGTCTGGCAGTGCGAAGGGCTGCTGAGAGGCATTGTGCTCTCTTCTGGGGGCCATGTGCCTATTACTCCATTTTTCTCTTCCTTCCCTGGAAGCGTCTGCTGCTAACCAGGAAGACAAGGGGACTCAGGCTGCCCTTGACAAAGATAGAACATAGAATAAAAGATGTGTAGACGTGGTGCTTAGGGACATGGTTTAGTGGTGGATTTGGCAGTGCTAGGTTAACGGTTGGACTTGATGATCTTAAAGGTCTTTTCCAACCTAAATGATTCTGTGATTCTATTTTAGTTGGAAGGGACCTACAATGATCATCTAGTCTATGGCAGGCACCTTTGTCTCATGCATTTCAGGAAGGCTCTTTGGCAAACCCGTCTCAGTGTGGTCTTTACCACCCTGCCAGGTGAGGACTTGCGTCTTCCACTCTCCCGAGGCTCCTCAGGTGATGCGTGTCCTGTCCAGCAAGGACGTTGCTCCCTCAGCTCCAGGATTCGGTGTGTCGATCCTGGCGGGGCTGCCATTTGAGCCTTTCTAACCCTCTGGGGCAATGGAGGAATGCAGGCACTGATGAGCAGTTCTGATGCAACATCCTTCTCTTCTTCCTCTGCCATATCAGCCAGGAGCAGAGAGGCATTCAGCTGCCACCCCCTGTGATGCTGATGGACATACGGACAGGGCCCTGGGGAAAAGGAGGACACTCTTTCTCAATGATGGGAGCTCTCCGAGATATATCTTAGCTGTCTACATCATCTTTTTGCTTGCACAATTGCATCTTGAGCCTGTGGCTGCAAGGACAGTGTCTGCAGCAGTTGCTAGAGCTATTCCCAAGAGAACACAGGTCTTTTAAGGTCTGCAAGCAGCCAGAGATGTGCACTCGTCCTCTGTTTCCCCCTCAATATTACACTAGTTCATCTTGTTGGGAGGGAGGTGTGCTGATTCCGCCGTGATGACACTGGAGGAGGAGGGAGCCGGTGGGGTAAGCCGGATCGCATCGCTGATCGCTCTTCCTCTCTAGCCAGGCGTTGCTGGTCTAGGATTTGCTTCTGAAAAGGTATCCTTGTAGGCCATCCGGTAGCAACATCAGCRTACCTGCCTGTGGGGATTGGAGGCTGCACTGGCCTTTCAGGAGGAGCTCATTAGGACTTCTTTGTGTCTGTATATATGAACCAGACCTTTTATTTCGTCTGCTCCTCCTCACCCCCAAAATAAAAGCACTGTTGTTTTTTTAAGGTACAGGTTGAATAGCCCAGGGGTGTCACACCTCTAAACATGGAGCTCTACTGGCTTCTCTCCTAAAAGTTGCTCTAACTGAAGAATTATTCCACCTCCTCCTCCTTTACGATGATCATTCTGGAAGGGGATGGAAAACAGCAGGATTTTGTATGGTTGAATGAGAAAACTGACATAAGGCAGTGTGTACTAGAGCTAATCTATAATTCATCATGATCATTCAAGGCTTTTAGAGAGCAGAGGAGAGAGAGGCAAGGGAGCCCTGACAAATGGTGTAAAGACCCTGCACGTGGATGTAGCCAGCGAGGGCTGTCACTTCCGATGAGCACGGGCAGGCGGTGCGGGGCCACCAGGGAGAGCTGGGCTGCCGGTACCTGCTGATGAGGAGGGGCTGCGTTTGCAGATGACTAGAAGCAACTATGGTACTGACATCTCATTATTTCCAGCTTTGTTGCTTGCTTTCCGGTCGCTGCTAATGTACCAGGCCCAAATTCCTTTGTGTGTTACTGCCTCGGGGGCCTCTGGCAGCTACTGCATCTAGGGGAGGATGTCCAGTAGGGTTGAGTGATTACTGTTGACTGGTTAAGACCGGCAAGACTAACTGCTACCAGCCATCAGGGAAAGGAGAGCTTGGACCCCAATCTGCTGGTACTGGCTTTCTACTGCTGGCAAAGTCAGGGATATGGCTGGATTGTCAAGGCCCGCCGCTGAGTTGTCAGCAAGAGAGGGATCAGCCTGAAAACAGCATTCCCGGCCACCTCAGGTAGCTGGCATTGCTATAGCACTGCCCAGCCTGGCTTTAGGGGTGCTTGCAAAAGGCAGCGCCACACCGGCCAGGAGCCCTGGGCCGGCATTTTGTTGTAATGCAGAAGGCCAGGTGGTTTGGGGCTCTATCTCCTCCCAGGGGAGAGAGGGTCTGCTTCTGCGCTGCTTCTCGGGTCTGTTGTTCTGGCTCCGTAGGTCCGTTCGTAACCGTGTCTGTCTTGTCAGTCCTGCGCAGGCTCTCTGGACACATCCCTGTAAAGCAGATAAGGAAGAATGGCAGTTCCCCAGAAGAGAGGGCTTGTCTGGACACAGCAGGGCTTTTGGCAGGAAGGCAGCTTCTCCATCGTGCTGGGCATTGCATAGCTGTAGCTGCTCTCTTCCCGAACGAGGCGAACGCAGCCTGCGCCACTCTGGCAAGGGCCAGCAGAGCAAGGGAAGCAGTTGGCTCTCTGCTCAGCACTCCGGAGGTCACAGCTGGAAACTGTGTCCAGTTTGGGCCTCCCCCCTCCATTCAGGAGGGGTGCAGGGATGCTGGGGAGGGTCTGGCTGGGGCTCCTGGGCTGGTCAGGGTTGGGGGCAGAGGGCCTGGGAGGAGAGTGGGGAGCTGGGACAGCTTGGTGTGGTGAAGAGGTGGCTGGGGGCATATCTAATCACAGGTATAGCGATGTCAAGGGCAGTTAGGAAGGTGATGTGGTCAAAGTCTTTTTGGCAGCTGTAGCAGATGACATAATAGGGGAACATGGGAAGTTTGGCTTGGATATTAGGAAAAAAAAGCTGGTGGGGAGGTGTCTCCATCCACAGAGGTTTCAAGCATCACCCAGACAAGATTAGGCTGCCCAGATCGCTCATTGGCAAGAGTCCTGTTGCAAGAGGGAGGTTGGATCAGAGACCTCCTGTGGCCCCTTTTATCCACGTGCTCCTGTGGGTCTGAGCCCCGGTTCCTTCGGTGCTGCCGGGCTTGCTGTGAGAGCAGTTCTTGTTTCTTGCTGCTTGCTTTCTGCTGCTTTGGTTTGCAAGTGTGTGCAGTGGCCTCTGTGTTACCCAGCAGCCCAGAAAAAAACAGCCATGACTCTGAAAACACGTCAACACTTCTGTGGTTGGGACCCACGTGTTGGACTCCACCAGCGTCATGGGTTGGACATTGTGCAGAGTGCAAGCACAGCGGGGGAAAAGGATGGTTAAGGCAGGAGGCTGTCCTTCCATTAAGTTAATTTTTTTACTATACCTGCACTTCTGGGCTTACATCCAAGGCCTGAAGTACTTGCGCGATTTCCTCCTGCCTCCATCAGTTACAGTGTATTCTCTATTCCCTCCTGAGCTAGTTATTAATTATGGAGACTGCAGAGATGAAGTCCAGACTCTGCTAATGGTTGACTTCCCCGTGTTTTAGAAGCAGGGTTTCAGGGATCTGCTAATGGTGTTTCTTAGCTTTGCTTTTTAAGCTCCACCGTCATCTTGGTTTCCAGCCTGAGCATGGCAGCGAGGCAGATAACGGTGTTTAAATGCTGGCTGAAGCCTGGCTCTCCAGGCAGCTTGCACTTGCAGGGCACGCATCTGCGGCACCCTGCTCATCTCCCTGGGTTGAAATGTCTCTCTGGTGCAGGCACTGCCTGGCCTGGGGTTGGCTGCCCTGCCTCTGGGCTGCAGGCACGGCCCCAGGGCAAACTTCAGGCTTTTAGGTGCACTGTGCAATCCCCTGCGTGCGGTTATCCCCATCCTTCCCGGGGCGGTGGGATGGCCGATGCTCTAGCTGCATGCTTTCCCAGGTGCATGGAGCCTTTTTGTGCTGGCAGGGAGCACAGAGCAGCCTTGCCCAGCAGCGTTGAGGCAGTGCAATGACCCTTGCTGGCTGACGCCTCTCAATTTCCCCAAGCTTTGAGAATCGGGGAGCAAATCCACGCTGAGCGCTGCACCCTCGCCCTGGCCCCAGCTGTCCTCACAAAGCTACCTCTTTGCTCTTAGCCGCCGGCTTCCCTCCCAGCCTGTGTCTCAGCCTCTAAAGCTGCCTGGCCAAACCCCAATGCTATCTCATCTTTCCTCTCCCTGCCTTGTTATTCCTTACCCCCCCTCTCCCGAGGAGGCCCGCAGGAGCGGGTGCTGGGCTCGCTCCTCCTCCCTGCCCCATCCAGGCTGCGGGTGCTGCTGGCCGGCCTTGGCGCCGGCTCTGTCTGCCCTTTGCTCTCCCTGCCCCGGCTGGCCTGTCTCCATTCCCGCGGCACGATCCCCTAGTCCCTGCCACTGCTGCACAGGCTGCCTTCCCCCCCCGTACAATCCTCTGGGAGATACAGCTCTCCTTCTCCCATCTTGTTCCCATTCCTCTGCTGCTCAGTTGTGTCCATCCAATGTGGGGAGTTAGTGCTGTGTTTTCCTCCAAAGACCCTGCCGGCCTTTTTCCTGTCTTTGCTGTTGCTTCCAGCCTGCTGCCCATCAGCGGCCAGCCTCGGGGCAGCAAACCTCTGCGCAGGGATGCATGGATGYGTAGGAAGGAGCCACTCGCATCCCCCCATCCCCAAGCATAGCCTTGGCATTAGGGGTATGGGGAGAGAAAGACTTGGGAAAGTGGAAACAATGAGAATGCGAAATTTTCTCTTTTTGATTTTTCCAGCTCTGCCTGTTCGTATCCCCTGGGACTCATCCCTGGTATCGGATGGCAGCGCTGGCCCGGGAGTCCCTGGTCCCGTTTTGCAATCTCCTGGTGTCAGCCAGCAGCTCGGGCCTTCCTGTAAGTGCCCCGACAGTCACGGGGAAGGAATGTTCCCCCGGCCGTATGGGGAAAGGTCACGACGGGCAAAGGGGATGCTGGGGCCGGGCGAGCGGCTTGCTGCTTTCGCCCCTTGCTGCCGAGGACAATGCCGATCAGCACGGAGGCGAAAATGTTTTGGCTTACGGGGGAAATTTAAAAAAAAAAAAAATGGTTCAAGAGGTTAAATATTTTCGGCAAGGCCCCACTTCCTTTCGCAGGGCAGATCTCGGAGCAGATGCTGTGCCCAGGCACAGTCCAGGAGGATGCGTGCRTGTTTCATCGCTTTCTTAGCTGGAGGATGTTTGGTGTTGAATCTGCTCCCGAAAGCATCTGTATGTCTCGCTAAAGCGGTGCCTGCGACAGCGGTGTCGGCCAGTTACCACCACTCTGAAGAGCAGTTGGGCTGAGCAATACGTTTGCGTTGCGCTCACAGCTTGTCGCGCTCTCTCCACCTACCCTGGGCCTGCCAACAAACCTCTCCCCTGAATGCAACTCGGAAAGAAAGCTGTGACTTGCGGTGGCCGCGGGGGGATTAGCATTCAACATTAAGGGCTTAACTCCCCAGCTCATCCCTGCCAGACGGGGGTTTCAAGTAACACCACCATGCCTTTTTCTTCCGCCCTCGACAGTTTGTAGCCTGCTTTAATAACGTCCTTTACACACCATTCTCCAGGCTGTGTTTGCTATGCTGAAGCTTGTTCCTGGTACTTTGTTTTCGGAGTCTGGCCTGTTGGCTGAGGCTCCTGGGGACGCTGGTCACATTTATTAGGGCGGGGGTGGAGCGGAGGAAGGAGGAAGAATTTCTAGGTTGGGCTTATGAACCGAGTTTTTCAAAATTCTCAGCGTGTTAAAAAAAAAATAAATAAATAATCTGGCCCTTCGTCTCTAGGTTACATTTGCCTCTGCTGCGGCTGAGCTCATGGAAAATCGCAGCCTAGCTCCTGTGCTCAGTGCCAAGATTAGTAGGTTTAAAAACTAACCGATAACATCTTTGTAAACTTGGAGTCATTTCTTTAAAGCCTGCTGATCCTTCCAGCCTGGATTTTGGAGCTTTCCTAGAGAYCCAAGCGAGTCAGGCGGGACGACGGTATCTGCCCTGAAAAATTGCCCTGTCCCTCAGCTTTTCCTTCAGATACCCCGAGGGAGGAAGGAGGCTGCTGTTCCCTGAGGCCCTGAAGGGCGTGTGTTGAGATCCTTCTCCCTGTTCCTAACCAGATACACAGCACATGACGACGCTCTGCACGTAACTTACAATAATCACTGGTTTTATTTTTAAAAAATTACAATAGAAAAGTACCTTTAAACATATTTCCAAAAGCAGAGTAGACAATGTGGAAGCTTCTCTCCTCTCCACAAGACAAAGTACAGGAAATAGTTTGCTAAAAGAGTTAGTCCGTCGCTTGGAAACGCTGGTATCGTTCCTTTTAGAGCCGCTCAGAGGTTTGTCTTGGAATTGATTTCTTCTCACGTTGCCTTTATCAATCCCACTTTTTACAGAAGACCCCAATGGGACAGTTTCCTATTGCACCATCTCAGCCCCTGCCCCGCCCCGGCTTCAGCAACCGAAATCTCAGCCGTCTTATTTTGGCCCACCCACAGAATAAAAGGAAGGAGGAAGAAAAAGGTTATGATGTTTAACAAGGCCACGGGCACCCTGTGTCTTCAGTGCCGCTGGGAAACCAGCTACGGCGAAGCCCGGGCAGCGGCTGAGCTCGGTGTACTCTGCAGCAGGGATGGGGTGGGTGGGGAAGGCAATAAAAGGAGAAATTTTTCACTCCTTTTGCAAGAAACTGAAATCTGTTTGAGGTTTTGTTTTAGTTTGCTTTGCTCTTTCTTTTTCCAAATTCCTTCTGGAGCAAGAAGGAGAGACTAGTATGTCAAGCGGTCTCTTTGCTGGTACGCTATCTCTGTAAAGGTTACAGATACTGCCCCAAGGGTGTTAGCAGGCTCCCTTCTTGTCTTTGCACATGGAAACATGGAAATGCTACACAGCGAGCCACCGGACCGGCATAACCTTGGTGCTAAAACCCCAGTTCAGCCCAGCGCTTTGGCGTAACGGTAGGCACATGTCTAAGCCCCTCGGCTCGCTCGGAACTCGTGCCCAACCTCGAGTAAGCTGGCGAACCAAGGGTTTGTTTTCTTATCTCATACAGCAGTTTACGTTGCCCGTAACAACTTCAAGCAGTCATGGCAGGAGGAGGAGGCAAATTGTCACCTTGCTACATGTGCGGGCTGCCTCTGCCCATCCCTGATCCGAGCCGTTGTACCATGCCGAAGCTTTGCACAGCAAGCTATTAACATAGCCCTAAGGTAAAAAAAATCACCGTAAGAAAGTTTCTGATTGTCCTGCCTGTTTGTCATTTGGTACAACTGGGAAGAAAACGGTAATACTGTAAGTGTCCGCAGACGTCTTGCCAACACAGCCAGAGCACAATTCCTATGCCAGAGGGAGCACAATTCCTACAAACCCAAATCATGCGTCTCGACATCTGCACGCACGTGAACATCATGCCTTCGACATGCAGCTGATGGGGTGGGGGGATAAAGACTCTTAATTACACGCATTCGAAAGTCAAGCACAAAACCTGTGGTCCGACCCAGTGTAAGATTGTCCTGTTTAGGAGGTTTGGTACAAAAATACTTGCTCTCATTTTGCTTTTTTTGTAGTCTGCTTTCCTATGGTTCTGTTTGAAAAGACTTTTCAAACACTACAGCAATGCCTGTCAAACCGTGCTTTCAGAAGTAACACACTCTTTCTTACAAATATACAGTGTAAAAGAGGAAAATATTATTACTAGGTATGCTTTTCGTTTTTCTTCTAGGAGAGCAGATGTGTGATAGAGGCTGTGGGAAAGTCTTGGAGGAATCCAAACTTGTGTGAGGTTTGTTTTTTTTTCAAGCCTGTAACAACAGAGAGAGGTGTTAAAAAAAAAAAAAGGCAGCCGCAATCTTGGGCTGAGGCAAAGCGGAAAAGGGGCTGTGGTTAATCTCTTCTTTCGTGGGAAGCTCCCGTGCCGCAGCCTGGGCAAGAGGGAGGCTTGTTTTGGAAACTGGGTGAGGAAGAGAGAGCAGCCCGTGCCGGGACCGTGCTCCAAGGACAGTTGTTTAACTGGGAAAGGGCAAGGTGGGAAATGTCTGCAGGGAGAACTGGGGCTGTCGGCACCCCGGGGACAGTCGGCTGGGCAGAGGGGAAGGACCCCACTGGTCCCAGTTTGCTCCTCCTGCTGGCTGTAGCCCCGGGGGTTTTAAGTAAGGAGGTACCAGCTGGGAAGCTGAGAGTTAAGTCTGAGCTGAATTTTGCACTTAAGAGGAATTCAGTCTCTGTTGATCCAAGGCAGGAAGTGAGGACGGCAGCGAGATGAGATTACTGGGGGTTATTCAAAGCCGAGAGGCATTCCTCGGCTGTCGAAACTCTCGCCCCAGATAACAACGATAAAGGGGCGGAATGGCAGACCTGTGGTTCGGCCCTGTGGGGCTCGATCCCAGAGGTGTGCCCATCTTGCTGCCCCTCGCGGATGTCCCGCCGGCTTCCTCACCRCTCTACCCCCTCCCCAAAGCAGCAAAGCCCTCGGGGCCGTGTCCCCGTTGTGCAGCCGGGCGCCGTGCTGCAGCCTTACCAGCACACTGTGGTTTTGCGGAGAGCATGCCAACCCAGTAACCGCCTTGGAAGACTCCATTAATACCCACAAGACTGACTGTAGGCCACCATCACACACCTGAGACCTGTGAGAGGACACAGCGGAGGGTTAGGGACGCTGGCAGGGGCAGCCRGCAGCCAGGGGCTGAGGTCGGTGCGCTGTGGGGAGAGGTTATTTTGCGGTGGCTGGGGTCGGCGCTTCCCAAGGGGGTAGTTTGTAGCTTAACCCTGCCCTGATGAGCTCCACGCAGCAAATACAAGGAGAATACAGGCAGGAGAGCCAGGGCGGCTGCAAAATCCTTCGCTGGGATGTGCTGTAGCGCTTCCTGGTTGGAGGCTGGCGGGGAGCCGGGAGGTCCCCGACCCTCCTGTCTGGGCTGAGCCCATCCTGGCTGCCCATTGTGGCTATCAGGGTTGCTGCGGGCAGGTGGACCTGTTCCAAGGGATTCACTCATCTCCCCTTCCCAAATAAGACTCTGCTTACATTTTAGCTGGAAACATTGGCACGGTCCGTATTTTGGAAGAACCACTGGTTCCCAAAGCCTCGCCGCTCCCTATTTTTATCTGCTGGGCCTAAAATAGCTGGTAAATGCTTTGCAGATCCAAGTCTCAGGTCGGCTGCAGCCATGGCCGGTCCTCCTGCCCTCCCCGGGTGAGTGAGCCTCGTGGCCACGGCGCAGGGCTGCGGGTGCTGGGCAGACGGGCAGAGTGGTGGCACGGGAGCGTGGGCAGCCGATGCCGGAGCCTCGCCGCCTCGTTGGGATCCGCTGAGGTTTCTGTGCAGGTGGGTGCGAAACGTGGTGCGGGAGGCTTCCCGGAAGGCATCGGCAGCGCAGGGGGATGGCAGCTGGGATGGTCGGGGCAGGCTGGGATCATGGGGCAAGCGATGCTCAGCATAAACCGAGCCTCTTTTCCCTCTTCCATTTGAATCCCCTTTGTTTATTGATCCACAAAAGGCCGAGTTACTTGCAGAGTGTATCTTCCCGACCTCCCTTCCAGGGCTTTTTCCATCCGAAGAGGTCTCAGGCATAATGGAACCAGCCCCCTCCCTCCTGTGGGGCAGCCGGGCACTTGGTAATACCACGCTTCTCGTTTTGGCAGCCCCCGTACCCCGGGCTGCCAGGAGAGTTTTCGTTAAGGTTTAATGAGATGTTTGTGTTGCACTGGGAGGTGGAGGTTGCCTTCAGCCGGGCGGCCCTGCTGCCRCCGTCATTTGCAGGACTGCGCCATCATTACACCCCCCAGGCACGCATCCTCTGCCGCTGCAACAACACGTGCCGGCGAGCCGCGGGCCTGCCTTTCCATCCTGCCCGGGGTTATTAGGGAAAGCATTGGGATGGATGGTGGCAGAGACATTCCCTTCCCAATGGCAAGCCCGGCGGGGCAAGAAGGGCGCCTGCTGGAAAGCGGCACGGGCGCAGCGTCCGGATGCCCACCCCAAACTGCCGGAGACCCCGAGGGGCGCGTGGGGGGAGCTCAGGGTAAGGGCGGAGGTGGCCCCCAGCCCACCACGCCGGCGCAGGAGGACGGGAGCGGGGAGGCAGCACTCACCCGGCATTCAGCAGAACTGACGGGACTTCCAGCCCTGAGAACCAGCCTCGGAGGGAGGGAGCCAGCGCATCTGCAAAGACAAGAGGGGCACAGGGTGAGAGAGGTGGTGGCCACCTGCCCTGGCAAGAGCCGGCCACCTCTGGGCTCCCCTTTCCCGGCCTTCCCCAGGCACAGGGCAGAGGGAGGTTGAAACGCAAATGGTGCGGCCATCCCAGCTCCAGTTTGGACAGTAACACCAGCTGGGGCTGAGCACGGCCCCCAGCATTGCTGCTTGCAGCAGGACCGAGCCGGGACGGCAGCACTGCGGCCTCACCGAGCAGGAGGTGGGCACGTCCCCGCTTAACACCTGCAAAGCCTGCACGAGATGTGGAGGGGAAAACGTTCACCCACCCCACAGCGACCGCTTTCCCGGTGAGCTGCAGCTACCTGCCAGACACCAAAACCTCGCGGCTCTTGCCGCCTGCCCGTGGGCGCTCGGTGCTCTGCCGGATAATGCCGCATCGGCCCCGCCGTCCTGAGGTTCCCCATCCCGCCGCTCTCTGCAAGACCCAGCCAGCAGCTTCCATTTGGGTGGTGGCACCCCTTTCCAACRCCCCCCCACCAAACCCGCAACGCCGGCAGCCGCGCAGGAGGACAGGGACAGGGACAGGCTGATGTCCCCCAGCCCAGGAGCGCTGCCTGCTTCACCGCAGCACCCAGGGGTGACCGGGAAGGTGCCACCACCATCCTCCCCGCCACGCTGGCTCTATAACCAGGGCTGATAGTATTTCTTTTAACACCATCTAACATCAGGTCTCAGCCTGGGTTTTCCCYCGGTGCCCTTGGAGCCCCCTTATGCCTCCTTTTCCTTCGCTGGCCATTTCCCCGGCCTCCCGAGCGGCGCAGGTGCTGCCTGTTAGCGGTTATTTGACAAGGCAAGTACGTAGCTGCAATAATATTTACCACCGCACTTCTATAAACAGCAGGGCCCAGAAAGCTGGAGGAGTTTCATCCAAAGGCTGCAGCTGGTTTGTATGCCGAGTGCTTTTCTTCGCCCTCCCGCTCAAACCAGCCCCCGGCTGCCTCCGGCTCCCAGTGATGGCAGCTCCGGATAGCCGGCTATCCCAGCTCAATCCAAGTGGGCCGGGGCCAAACGCCTTTCGGATGCAGCTTATCTGGCAAATCTGCTTCCGTGTGCTTGTTTCCTCCTGCTTGCCACCAAGCCGGAGCCACTGGTGAGGAGTGAAAGCCAGGATAATGTCCGACATTGCTACCAGGGAGGCAGCCGCCCATTCCCCCCCTGGCGTGGGGGTCTCTTCCTGGCATCCCTGTGATGCCACTCAAGGAAACACCCTGAAGGCCGGCACTGCACAGAAATCCTCTGCCACCTCCATTTCCACTTCTTCTCTTCTTTTCCCCACTCCTCTCCTGGAGTGGGTGGTTAATTTTTAACGGCCACGTGCTGCCATTGGGGGCCACCAGCGGCGGCAGCCAGCAGAAAACCGCTTGTGACAAGAGCGCCTCGTCAATAAAAGATGGGTCCTCCATTTGCGCTTCACTTCCCCTCTCCTCCYCGTCAGAGTCACTTTGCTTCACACCCCACCTCTGGCAAGCCGCATCCCAGCGATGCTCGAGGGGCGGCCAGGGGCTTGGGAGCCCCCGTCTTGTGCCGCGCTGGCAGCCAGACGGGTTGTTTGGTGCCGGGAGCGATGGGGAGGATGGTCCAGACCTGGCGAGCACCCCCCATCCCTCCCTCCCCGCCTGCCCCTGGTGAGAGCGAAGGTAGGAAGGCAGAGAGAGGTGTTTGGGGAGAGGCAGGCGGTGCTGCCCGCATGCCCCGCTGCCAGCGCTCAGCTCGGTTTGGGTGCCATCCCTAAATCTCCGGGGTGGCGGGGGGAGTGCCTGTTAGCTGGGCAGAGGTTAGTGGTGCGGTGAGCACCGAGGGGAAGGGGGGGTCCGGGGCGGACGGGAGGGTGAGCGCAGTGGTGGCAGATGGGTCTGAATTACCTGGGCGTGCAGCGAAGCGGGATAGGTGAAAGCAGGAGGAGGTAGAGCAGGTGCTAACTCCGCTGGGTACAGAGGGTACGGCCCCCACACTTCAGGGCTACTGGGGTAAAGTGCAGGCACTGTGAGCTCATCTGCAAGAAAAGAAGAAGGAGAGTTAACGGCAACCGCCGGACCGCAGCCCCCGCAACACCATGTACCGGTCAAAAGCACCGCCGGTGCTTCCTTCTCCCCCCAAAGCAGGCGGGAGCAGGAGCGGAGCTTCCCCCGGGGAAGCGTGGCATGACGCCAGCGAAAGCCGACCCGCAAAGCCAACACTGAACTCGCCCGCCGGGAAAGTGTGGGGCTCAGCCGGTGGCGAGCGATGCCGTGGGGCTGGGTGCATTGTCTCCAAGAGGTTTAATTACCCCGGGGATCCGGTGTCGGCAGGCGCGAAGGAGAGCATGCGGCTCATGCCCGCGCACAGCGGCGAGGAACCGGCGTCCGTGCGAGAAATGCTCTTGCAGTAGCGGAAACGGGTATGGCACACTCATGGCAAGACATCGCTGAGGTCTCTGCTGAGACCTCCAGCCACGACTCGGAAACTCCCCGGCGCGGTGAAGCAGCACCACGGGCTCGTCCCATGCACCGTGCCGAGCCGGCGCCGGCAGCTGCCTTTGGGGACCCCAGCCATCACCCAGCATGTGCCACGATGCTTGCAGCAAGCGAGTGCTGCTGCTTCCAATTGGACCTGGCGTTCCCCATCACCACCCCACCGCGGCATCCCTGCTCCCTCCAGCATCCCACGCCGGGGGTCCGGCGTCGCTACATCCACCTGAGATCTCCGCGTAACATCGAATTGCCTGAATAAGGTGTTTTCCTGAGGCAAATGAGGATGGGGGCAACTCCCGGCACCTGCCACCCCAAAACCTGCTGGCACTGCCGTGGTGGCAGGCAGGGGGGGACTGCGCGGGGCTTCCGTGGGAGACCCACRGCTGGTACTTACAGGGCTCCCGGGCGATGAACTGAGGTACGGCGGTGGGGAGAGGCGTGCTGGGGTTGGGGGTGCCCACCAGCTTGCTCTTGGCCATCTTGGTGTTCGCTTTGGCGAACTCCAGCCGCAGCGTCTGGGGGATCTCGGGGTCGAAGCGGATGCCCTGCAGGAGGGAAGAAGGCACGGCGGGTGGGTGAGCACAGCCGCGTGCCAGCCCCGCAGCAAAAATAACTCCCAATTACTTATTWTTTTTTTTTTTCAACTTCCAGCCTTGAAATGAGCTAATTTGCTGGGCCCCGAGGCAGCTCGCATTCCTCCGGCATCTTTAGCATCGGCACCATATTTGGCAGTCGGCATCCCGCACGGCCCAGCTCTTATCCAGAGGGATTAGCGGAGCCAAAAAAAAAAGTTTTACATTGAAAATGAAGACAAGGAAGACAAAAACAAACCAAAACCCGGGGAGGAATTCCAGAACCGGCTCCACATGGTTCTCCCCGTGACTTGTTTTCAGGAGTTTAACTCTGCAGAGGTAGGAGGGAGCTGCTAAAGGAAAGCGAAATTTGCTTTTTCTTTTGCAGTTTTAGCTGGGATTTTTCCTGCTGAAGAAACAGGAGAGGCTGGGAAAGGCATCTCTCGCTGACTTGTATCTAAGGCTCTAATCCTCAGGGTTCGAGCCCTCCCGGCTGGCCCTGGGAAAGGCGAGAGGGATGCAGCCCCCCGGGAGGGAGGATGCAGATGAGAAGCAGCCGCTGAAGATCGGCTGGAGGGATGGGGATGCGGTGGGGCCAGCCGGCGTGGGAGATGCACATCCCTGGGACGGCAGAACTCGCAGAGTATCTGGGGACGGGGAAATGAGGGGAAAAAAAATCCCCAAAAAATGGAGCGGCCGGGTGCACTCACGTTCAGTGCGTTCTTTGCTGCCTCTGCCTCGGAGCGGCTGTCGAAGCTGACAAAGCCCACGGGCTGTGGAATAAGAAGAGGAGGCACCATCAGTCAGGCTGGCGGGGAGCAGAAGGGGGACCCCCCTGCCCCGGGGACTGGCGGTGCCGGGAGAGGGTGGGAGCACGGCATGGGATGYGCGCCCCGTTTTGAGCAGCTTCCTACCTGCTTGGAGGTGAGCTTGATGAGAGACCCTTCGTACCCCTGCAAGAAAACAATAAAAAAGGGTGTTTGGTGGATATCTTTGCGATTCAGCTGCCCCTTGGAGACGGAAACCTCCCGCATCCATCACCCAGCAGCCCTACAGCCGGCGGGCATCAGGCGGGCACGGGGGGGAGCCTGCCAAGGCTCAGCACCAGCGCGGGGACTTGCTGCCGCTGGATTTTTGTACGGATGCTGGATGCCTGATAATATTATCCTTCGTGTTTGAAAAGAGCTGGTGTCTGGGCTGCAGGTCTGGCAGGGTGAAGAGACTGGAGAGGTTTGCATCCAATGCTCTTCTGCTGCTAAATGGGGTGCAAGTCAACGTGCAATTAAAACCGTGGTGCAATCAAAGCGCCCAATGCCATTTTCCTATGGTTTATTGGGGGAAAAAGGCACAGAAACTTATTTCTGTGATTAAAATGACCAAATTAGACTTTTTTGGGGGAAACCAGCAGGCTCCCAGATCCCACCAAGGTTGGTGGGGCCATGGGGATGGGGCAGTCTCGCCTTCCAGTCTGGTACCTTAAAGGGTCTGAAGAGCAGGTAAAGTTCCCGGGGCTTGATGTCCAGAGGCAACCCGCTGACGAAGAGTGTCCTCACCTAGAAAAGAAGAAAGGAGGTTCCTGGGGACCCTCCCTCATCCCTAACTCAGGGATACCCCACATCTCCCACACCCTTAGGCGCTGGCACGCCAGAGGGACGATGCCAGCCGGAGGGGAACCTCGTGGGCAGCCGAAAGGCTTAAACCACACGTGGGGGATGCGGCATTTTTGGGAGGGGCATCCCCATCCTTGACGTGACTGCAGAGCAAGCTGCTAAAACACCATGGAAAGGGAACCGAGACCCATCCTCACTGCACCGAGCGCTCTCCGGATCCAAAAGGCTGCCAGCATCCCAGCGCCTTCCTACCCTGGTCTAGCAAACAGGATCTCTCCTGGCATCCCCAGCAGAGCCCTTACTCTGCAGACAATGCCTATTGTCTCTGTTTAATTGCAGCAGCTCATTAAGGACCGGGAGAAGCAAACCCCAACTCTTCCTCCTGGAGGAATGGCCCTGTTTTGGAGGGGGCTGGTTCTAAGCAGCCTGTCCCTGATTTATCAAAGTCACCTTTTAAGGGGGTTTAACTCTTTTTGGGTAGATCTAACCTTTGCCATGGTGCAGCATCCTCAAAGCCAGGGCAGCTCTCAGAAATCCTGCTTCCACCGACCCCGAGGGGGATGTGGGGCTCCTCAGGGACGGGGGACGGGCAAACCCCGGCTGGGCAAGACCCATGCCGGGATGGTTTTGCTTTACAACCAGCTCGTAACTGGGGGAGCGGTGTGGGGCAGGAGACCCACAGCTGGATCTGCTGCTGGTCCCCCTCTCCTCATCCCTAAAATTTCATCCACTTTGGTGACTGATGGCCGGGGGCCCGCGGCAGCCTGGGGCTGACGACAGCCCCAGGGGGCCCCACCTGGACCCCCTCACCCATGCACCCTGCCCACAGCCCTGGGGCTGTATTTAGGCTCAGACCCCGCTGGGTCTCAGCCCTGCTGTGTCCCCGTGGGTGGGTCTGACCCTGGCTGCCATCACCCACCAGCTCTGCTCTTGCTGGGGCACCCGGGGACGCTGCCCATGTTGGTGGAGTCCCTGCCTTGCCGTCCCCCTCGGCTCCAGGCTTGCTTGTGAGCCAGCCCCGCTCCTTCTGCTCCCATAGCATCGTACCAGGAGGTAATCTGGAGGATTTGATGGCTGTAGCTTCTTTTTTCAGGCACTCAAATGCCTTGTGAGAGCTGCTCCAGAGGGGCTAGCCCAAGGTCACCCACCCCTGGGTGCCAAGCTGCCAGATTTGGGCTGGAGCAGGGGAAAACCTTGATATTTTTATTTTTATTTTATTTTTTGACTAGGCACCCTGCCCGCCCCATTCCCTGGGACAGAGACATGCCAAACAGCCAGAAAGAGCCAGCTCAGGCCTATTCTTCCGCTGACATTTCTTCTTTCTCTTGCAGATAAGCTATCTACCCCATCTCCCAGCCTGGGAGCAGCAAACATTCCTGCTTTGTGTAACAAAACCTCTGGCTGACCTATATCTATTAAATAACAAAAGGTACTCGGGGCCGTTTGCATATAGCCTTTGTGTCAACAGCCCCGGTGACACCCAGCGCTGCTGGTACCCCTCGCTGGGTGCATGGGGGCTGCCAGAAAACAAGCCAGCCATGAAAGTACGGCCATCCCAYGCTTGACTCCTCCTGGAAAGCAAGCCCTGCTCCAGCCAGGAAAGGATGCTCAGGGCCTTGGCCAGAGGGATGCTGAGAGCTCCAGGCTGGATGGGATCAGYGCAGGCATGTCCTCACCCCTTCCTGAGCCAGGGCTGCAGTTAGGCACAGCCCAGTAGCCTGTCCCCTCTACCGGGACCATCCACTGTGGGCTGGAAGCCACCCCCAAGGCACATCGGGCGACCCCTGACAGCTTGCTGCCTATCTTCTGAGATCAGGGAGTGATGGAGCATCCCAAGGCATTCAGTGCTGCACCGTCTCCCGATGGAGACACTGCACGGATTTCTCCCCACTGGGGAGGGATTCATCCTGAGGAGCTCCCCTTGTGTCCATGAAATTCAGTGTAAAGAAGGCAAATTTATCCTTTCCTAAGGAAAAAAAATATTCCCCTTCAGACAGGTCCGCCTGAGCACGGCTGCTATCCGGGGAATCGGCTCACYGGACACATCCACACTCCCAGCTGGGTTTGCCTCCCGAGGAGGCTGAGCATCCCTGCGTAGTCCCCCCTGGCTCCAGCATCCCTCGAGCCTCCGGTCCTCCCCAGCACGCTGGCTTCCCGCCTGCCCTCTCCCGGGGGAGCTGCATGAAACCAGAGGCGTCGGAGACAGCTCCAGGGGAGAACCCGCCGCCAATTTGCTGCGTCCCTGAAATCCAAACCCCTACGAGCCCGGCTTGCCAGATCATTTAGCCCCGTAGCCGCATGGCGGAGAGATGGGAGAGATAAAAGACCCTGAAAAACCCTCCGAAATTCGGCCTCGCAAAGGAAGGGCTTCTCTTTGGTAATGACTTGTTTTCTTTGAAAGTTCAAACGTGGGTCGGCCAAGTTTTAAACCATAAAATTATACAGCGGCGAGTGGGAGAGGGAGAAGGGCTCCAAAGGATCCCCCAGCTGGTTTACAGCCCCAAAAGGATGTTTAGGGGGAGGGAGGAGATACGAGGTCATGGGTGCTCCCCATCTGCACCCCACAAAACGGTGCCAGGTACCCAGCCAAAGGGACGTTTGAGTAGGTCCTACGTAAACAGCGTCCTTTCCCTGGGCTGTGTAACAAGCAGGTGAGAGGATTTGGGCTGCGTTAAAACGAGGTGGGACTGGGAGAGAAAGGGATCATCCTCGGGGATAATTCCCAGCGGGCTGGATGGATATCCTCCTGCCAAGGGAAAGATTTTAGGCGGAAATATTACTCCTGCCCTTAAATGGAAGAGGAGCTTCAGCCCGCAGGGAGCTGCTCCAGGCTTTCCTGTGCCGAGAGAGATTCCAGGGGCTCAGCCTCCATCCCCTACCAGAAATGCTCCCAGGGCAAAATCCTGCCCTTGAGGCAGGGAAAAAAAACCTTATCAGAGAAATCCCTGGCCAGCAGGCAGGTATATGTTCTTCCATAGGGAAAAATGACCCCTTTTCAGAGGTGGATCGGGTGAGACGCGTGCTCCCAAGTGTCTTATGGGACGGGGCCAGACCTACAGCTCCTGAGCAAGGATTAGTGAAGGGTGCTCGAGCATGGCGGTGGGATTCCTGCAGCCCAAACACCCCCGGTTTAGGACAGAACTGTTTCATTTCAATTCTGCTGCACAGATATTTTTCAGAGTTTCTTCTCGGTGGAGTGTCCATCTCTCCTTCTTGTTACAATTTGGGGTGAAACCAAAGGTTTCTTCCAGGTCAGAAGTGCTGATGTTTGCTCTGGGAAACCACTGGCCATGGGTGCAGGACCTCACAGGTGACCACCACCTTGATTTCCTTCAGCGGGGATGACAGCTATGGGACCGCATGAGGAGCACACGATGTCCCCTTTCCACAGTCCTCCTCTGCTCCTGCCGCTACTCCCCACAGCTCCCAGATTTGCCAGGGCCACTGGATCCCTCCTCTGCCACCTCGCTCCTGGTTTGTCCCCTCCTGGCTTTTATCTTCCCTGCGGAAAGTCTTCTCCCAGCCTCTGCTACTCTCCTCTCCCTAGGAAGCCATCTCCATCCCACCTCTCACCTCTGCTCCTCTGCATCCCACCATCACCTTCTGCTGTCCCTCAAATACCACATCCCGTCTGGGGCAATTTAAGGGATGCTGGGACGGGGTTGCTGGGACGGTCGGGGCTGAGGACACACGAGGAGAGACGGGTACCAACGCCAAGAGGGGTCTCTAGACCACAGCTCAAAAATGGCCCCAGCATGGAGAGGTCCATGGCAGAGTGCCAGCAGCCCCCCTCCTCCTCCTCCTCTTCCTCACATGAAGCCACATGAAGGTAAGCAGGGCACCAGGGAGGCATTCGCCTGCCTTGGACCCCCATCGGCCCGTGGCACCCTGAGGGATGCCGGCTGCCCCGAGGGATGCCGGGCACCTCGAAGGATGCTGGGCGCCCCGCCTGCACAGTCACGCTCCCCTGCCCCTGCGCAAACCACCCCCGGTAAACGTTAACAGGCCGGGGGGCCGGAGGGGAGAGACGGATGGCGTCCGGGTGATTCATTCACGAGGCATTTAATCGCCTCCTTCAACCCCAGCTCCCCGTCCACCACCTTCAGCGGGGGCTCGCTTTAATTCTCTACCAGCCGATTAGCCGCTTGACTGCCCGCCGCCGGGGAGGCARCGCCGGGCAGCCGGACCCCGGTGGGAGAGGGAAGGTGATGGCACAGGGCTGCAATCCAGCCGTAAAAGAGGGAAAGCGGAGCTTCACCCCCCCGCCCCCGCCGGCAAAGCGGGGTGCTGGCTCCCCCGCGGCGGGGTGCATTCCAGCCCCGCGGGGATTAGTCCTTGCGTAAATACTCTCTCCGCTAATGGAGCGTCCTCCTCGGCTGGGTTTAGATTACCGAGCTGTGTGTACACACGCCAYCAACCCGCAAAACTCCCCGACATAAACAAGGCTGAGGCCGAGGGATGCTGGCTCCTCTGCCCCTGGGATGCGGGAGGACTGGGCTCAGCCTCCAGCCCCGCCACCCGTAGCCATTTCTCCAGACTGGTAGCCAAACATCCGGCGAAGGACAGGAGGAGAGGAGCAGCCCTCGGGGAAAAGCGAGTCCGGAGCTGCTGGGGCTGGAACGAGGAAGCAGTGGAGGAAAAGCCAGCGAGAAGCCAAGGGAGCAGATGGGGGATTGCAACAGAGCGGGGGAGTGGCGGGCACGGGCGGGGGTCACGCACGGCCATGTCCCACCCTCCGGACCCGGCACTTCAAGGAGGGAAGGAAGCAGGAGCACAGGGGGATGCGACGCAGAGGCCAGGGGGGCAAACTTTATCTATCCACTTGGGCACCTTCCCCCCAGAAACTGTCTCTGGGGTCCCCTCCCCACGTCTCGGTCCCCTGGGATGAGGGATCTGGCATGGGATGGGTACGAGGGCCACGAGCCGGGCTCTCCGCTCCGCTACCAAATAAGGCCTCCGTCGAGCCTTTTACATGCCGTTCTTGCCCGGCCGGAGTGACGTGACCTCCTTTCCAAATTGCTCTGCCCCCCCGCCAGGCTCCTCCATGGGGAACCCCACTGGCCCACAGCTCCCCTACACCGGGGGTCCCCCCCATGGGGGGAGCCGACAGGGATGGGGAAGCTGCCCCGGGGTGGCAGGAGCAGGCAGCGGGACTCCTGCCAGCCCGGGGAGGAGGCAGGAGAAGCAGGGCCGAAGCCAGGGTTTGTCCCACCTCGCAGCACCCTGATCGACCTCCCCGGGACAGGTGCTGCTTCCCCCTCTTTTTCTGGGGGGGGGGGCACGAGGCTGGAAGGCAAGCTCCGGGGAGGGGAGAGGTTTGCAGGGTGCAGTAGCTGGGCAAACCCCTTCCCCTTCGCTTAAGCAAACACTCGACAGCACTGGCTTTTCCAGCTAGGGCTGGGAAAAACTYGTGCAGGAAAAATACCTGCCTGGCACCGGCGGAGCCCGGCTTGCAAGCATGAGCGGCCATCGCCCTCCTAACATGTCCCCAGCATGGCAGGGGAACCTGGCACCTCGCAGCCGTCCCCTCCAGGGACTCCTCATGCCCAGCATCCCCCTGGGAAGGGCTGCATCACAAGGTCAGGGGGTTCCCAAGGACCAGCGGTGTGATGGCCGGCCCCTCGTCCCCCGGATCCAGCGAGGGCTGCCTTTTGCCGGCGCGGCACACGCCATGCCGCTGGGAAAGGCAACAGGCCTCCATGGACATCTCCCACTGCCGAGCCACATCGCCGCATCACCCGCAAGGGCCCGGCAGCATCGTCTGCCCTGCACCCAGTGAGGCTGCCCATGGAAAAATTCCCCATTATTGGAGTGCTTTGGGAAACTTTGGGAAGTTTCAGGCCGGAACTGCCTCTGGAATAAAAAAATCAAGGTAGGTGACAGCAGGCGAGCAGACCTGCGGTGCATCCCAGCGTTATCTATCAAGCAGAGACCCCACGGAAAAGCTGGAGGGGATGTGCCGGAGCAGCCCAGCGGGTGAAAGGCGAGGAGGAGAACCTATCGCCTGCTCTCACCCTCCCAAAGTCCAAATTCCCATCTCAAGGTCACGGGCAAAACCAGGAACTTCGCAGTTGTGATGGAGAAAAGCCACTCTCGTCCCCGTGGCAGGGCGTGGGGTTTGTCTCCCGTGGGGACGAGAGCGTTTTGTACATCTTTGGGGTGAGACCCGCTGGAAGCGAGACGCGAAGCCGGCTTGGTACCGGTGCCGGCGTGGTACCCACCCTCACCGGCACCCCGCAAGCCACCCAGCAGCACCGAGCACCGGCCCCGGGGGTTGGGGGTGAGGCTGTTTTAGGACGCCCCTCTCCCACCACGGAGCTGCATGTCTTGAGTGGGGCTCCCCTGCGCTGCGCCCGGAGGTCTGTCCCGGGGAGGCGGAGGGGTGTTTGCGGGGAGACCCGGGGGGATGCGGTGGCCCCACCGGGGGTGGGGTGTGGATCCAGGGAGCGGGGGTGCGCTGCCCGCCGTTCGTTCCCCCCTGGGTACCTGGGGCCGGGGAAGCCGACGGGACCCACCCCCCCGGCGCGGACTCACCCCCCCGCGTGGGGTGCGTGGGCACCCGCGGAGCGCTGCCCCCGGGGATCGCGGGTGGGGAGGGGGATGCCCGACCTCCCCCCCCTCCAACCTCCTACCCCCTCCCGCCCCCGCTACCTCCTCCTCGGGCAGGCCGGTGTCGGCGGGGCCGCCCTCCCGGTCGGCGGGGAGGCTGCTCATGGTGCGTCCGGCCAGGCTCCTCGTCCCGCCGGCGGCAGCCGCGTCCGG
>JASVER010000042.1:3344799-3575909 GCA_030449065.1 Oceanodroma leucorhoa
GGGCGGGAAATGAAAGACTGGAAAGAACGGGTGACCTCAAACCGCAAGTTGGCAGCTATTAATGCAAGTGCTGGCAGCCACCCAGCCATGCCATTTGGCCACCGGCCAGGGGGTGAGCAAGCTCCCGTGGCCCCRGTCAGCCGAAAAAACCCGCTGCAAGCTCCAGCACGCCGGTACTGCYGGCCCCTCGGCTCATGGCCACCCCAGCTCCCAGCCGGGGGAGAGCCCAGCCCCAGCCCCCCGAAAACAGGCAGGGTGGTCTAAACCGCCGGAGAAATTTTGCAAAGCTCCGGTGGGGACAGTGGGGACTTGGGGAAGACCAGGGAMACTGGCGGCTGGCACCTGGGTGTGGCATGGGCCCACCCAAAAGAAGTCAGCTTCACCCGGTGGGGCAGGCGAAGGCAGGGAGCAGGCAGCAAAAATCCTTGTGCCCACCAAAAGAAAACAGTCTCCCTTCGACATCCTTCATATCTGGATAAAACTGGAGAGAAGCAGCATTTTAMAGAGATTTTAAAAGAGGTGGAGCCCCAAGGCAGATGTTACCAGAGGCAATGGTTTCCGTTCTCCAGTAGAAATRGGGAAGGGATGGCAGAGAAGTATATCCAAAAAGGGACCTCTTGCTGGCCGTATGTCCTCTGCTCTCACTGTCACCGTATCACACCTTCCCTGGGGGAAGCCCAGGGACCTGTGTGGCCAGGCAGATGTCACCCCCAGATGTGGCCAGGCAGAGCTGACCATGCCACAGTGATCAGGCAGGTGTGACCCTGCCAATGAGAACAGGCAGATGTGGCCATGCTGATGAGACCAGACAGAGATGTCCATGCAGAGGTGGCCAGGCAGTTGAGATCAGGCAGAAGCGACCAGGCAGAAGCGACCAGGAAAAGGTGGCCCTGCTGGTGTGACCATGCTGATGAGACCAGGCAGAGGTGACCATGCCAATGAGACCAGGCAGAAGTGACCAGGCAGAGGTGACCATGCCAATGAGACCAGGCAGAGGTGGCAAAGCAGAGGTGACCATGCTGATGAGACCAGGCACAGGCACAGGTGGCCATGCTGAAGAGACGAGGCAGAGGTGACCAGGCAGAGGTGACCCTGCTGATGAGAGCAGGCAGAGGTGGCCATGCTGATGAGACCAGGCAGGGGTGATGAGGCAGATGTGACCATGCAGAGGTGACCAGGCAGGTGTGGCCCTACTGAGGTGGCCATGCAGAGGTGACCATGCCAACGAGACCAGGCAGAGGTGATGAGGCAGATGTGACCATGCTGATGAGACCAGGCAGAGATGGCTAAGCAGAACTGGCCATGCTGATGAGACCAGGCAGAGGTGGTCAGCAGATGGCAGCTGGAGCCTGAGGATGGTGCCCGGCAGGGGCGTTCAAGGCCTCCCACAGCCCAGACCTTGGCATCCCGGCACCCAGCTCAGGCACGGGGTTTGCACCCAATGCCACGGTGAGGAGCGGCGGCTGTGCCCAGCCCTGCCCTCTCCTCGGAAACCTCCTCCTGCCCATGGAAACTTACAGCATCTTCTGCAAAAGAAAGTAAGAAAAAGCACGGGAGACCAGCGGCAGGGAAATTATTACACGGTTTCCACGGCACCAAGTTCCTGCAGTGATAACGGCATTATTTTTCCTCCTCCCAAGTGGAGGAAAGGTTTCAAGGGGAGCTGAGATGCCGATGCTGCCCGAAGTACAGCAAGGCAGCCGGCATCCTGGCCGCTCCAGAAACACCAGCTGACTTGGATTTTRTGTCCTGCTGTTTTAGGCCCAGAGCCAGGATCCATCCTGAGAAAATGCCGCACAATGCAACAGAATAGATGGCTGTGTAACCCCAGTTAAAGATAGCTCGGCCACGGCCTGGGTTCGATGACATCCTTTTCTGTAGCAGCATGCAAAGCCCATGGAAGATGAGTTCAGCCTGAAAACATTTCACCCACAGCAAAGTGCTTTCCAGAAGGAAAGAGGTAAAAAAAAATGGCACTCGTACCTCATGCTGCGCCGCAGGTGTCTCCTGGCTGGGTCCTTTGGGCACYGGGAGCTGCATTTTGGGAGCTGTTCGTGCTGTGGAAAGGCAGGGCCCTGATGGCTGGCTCTGGCCTGGATCCCCTTGATGCACGTACCTGAGGTGTCCCCCTCCATGGGCCCCGGACACCCCGGCTGTGGCAGTGAGGGCAGGCAGAGGCAACCCCATCCAGCCATGGCAGGAGAGGGCTTCTGCCCCTTGTCCCCCGCGAGGGACAAGGGATGCCCTGGCAAGGTGCACGCAGCATTTATTTCTTTAAAAGCATAAGTTATATTCAGGCAGGAGCCGGCGTGGCTCTGAAGAASAAGAGGGCCAAGGGGCAGTGCCACAGGGCACCCCGAGCACCTGCCCGATGCCACCGGCTGTGACATGGGCACCCCATGGCCGGTGCATGATGCTCGCTGATGATGCACCACGCTTGGGGCTGTGTCCTGGAGGGATGCTCAGTAGCCAGTATCAGTGGTGGGCGCCCAATGCCTCATCCCAGGGCAGCGTGCCTGGTGCCACCACCCAATTTCAGTGCCCAGTATGGACTGCCCAGTGCCCAGTACCCTACAGCCAGTCCCTGATACCCACTGCTGATGCTCTGTACCCAGCGCCTGGTACCCTGCATCCTACACCCGGTGCTCCATCCCGGAGCCGCGCCGCGGTCCCCGGTGCCGGCAGGTGCCGCTGTGCGCCCGGCGCTGGCGGGGGGCGGCGGCGGGGGCCGGGCCGGGGCGGAGGGCGGGCRGGCAGCGGGGCCGGGCGGTGCGTCCCTCCCGCCGCGGCTGCCAGCGCCAGCGGCACCATGGGCTGCTGCTGCCGCCTCCTCCTCGCTCTCCTCCTCCTCCCGGCAGGTAAGCGCTCGCCRCCGCACCGAGCTTGGGGGGTGGTGGTACCGGGGACCCCCGCTGCCGGGCTGGGAGCGATGCGATGGGAACGGGGGRGGAAGGCAGCACCCCCCTTGCCGGGGACAGCTCGGCTCCCTCCCGGCAGAGGCAGGGTGCCCGGAGATGGGCTCCGCAGAGCAAACCCTCCCACACTGGTCCCACTCACGCCCCCCGTGCCCACGGGCACCCCGACACCAGTGGGGCCGGGCAAGAAACGTTTCACTCCTTTTTTCCTCACCCCCTGCCCCGCAGAGGAGTCCCCAGCTGGGTCCCTGGCTGGCCTGAAGTCAGGGCGCAGGAAGACAACTTCAGGGGACCACCAGCATCTCCTTGCAGGCAGCCCCCCTGCCCGGACTGGAGCTCACCCCCCAGCCTCGCATCCCCCTTCCCAGCACGGTCCCTGCTTTGAAAGAGCTTTTATCGCTCACCCTGGCCTTGAGCAGAGGCTCCTGCACACCCAGCATTTTCCCGACCAGCTAAAGGCATCTCCCTCCATCTGCCCCCCCATATCAACCTCCCCATCTCATAAAAACACCCGATTTCACATCTTTCCCCAACTAAGACAGTCAGAGGAGACAGTTCAGTCCCTGGCCAGCATGACAGTGAGCACTTTCAAATGACAGCAAGTACAGGTTATCCCTCCATCCGGSCTGGGTTTTTAATAAACAACACAAAGAGCTGCTTGCTCAGAAACATGAAAAACACACTTGCATAACCAAGCGAAGGGGACGCACACAAGGAGAAATACATCGGGCAAAGCTGTTGTTATTAAATTGCTGTCAGCTTGCAGCAGAGCAGCGCAAAGGGACAAGGCTGGGTGAGGTTTTGAGCTCCCTGCAAAAGCCTGCAGCCAGCAGCCATGTCCCCAGAACAGCAGCTGGGGAGRCCATGGCTGCAGGAGCAGCAAACCATCCTGGACCACGTCAGCTTGTGGGAAATCTTGCCCTATTAAGTGACCCCACTAGTGCAAGAAAAGAGAGAGCTGGCTAAATCCTCCTCCTTGTAAAGGGGGAGTTTGCCAACAAGCTCTTGTTTCTGTGCTTTCCAAGCAAGCGCATTTGGGAGAGATGGGGATGAACCTATGTTTTGCTCCACAGGGATGCTGGGGATGCTGCTCACCTCCTTTGCGGGCCTCTGCCTTGGCGAGCCACTCGAAAGCGGCCAGCCTCTGCTGGGAGTCAGCCCTCGGCTGTTTTGGGGTTGGGAGGCGGGTTTTTCCCAGCACGCGGGCCAAACCCAAAGCTGTTCCCACGACCATCCCTCTCTAAAGCCCCAATGCCAGCGAGGCTTGGCAGAAGAGCCAGGAAAGATTTCCCTTGAGTACAGTCCCATGGCTCTCGGGATGCTCCCAAACACTCCCAAAGCCCTGAATCTTTTGGATGCTTTCTATGTCTTCCCCCCCCCCCCCTAGAAATAATACTTAAAAAAAAAATATATATATCTCACCCATGAGAAAACAAAAAGCATGATTTAAATATGCTTCGAGCTCATTCTTCAGGACTTAGTGATAGAGATGACGTCACTAGGCAGGAGTAAAATAAGGCTGGGCTTTGCCTGGCTACATAATGAAATAATAGCATCTCTCACAAGGAAGCTTTTATCCTATTATTACTTCTTACTCTGAATGTAAATTCAAACCTGCTTTACTTTCCTGACATGATGCTTGCCCCCATATGAACACTTGGTTGCTGCAGCCCTGAGCCTGCTTTCCCCTTTAGCAATTTGCCCTACTCCCCAGCCAGCAGCCAAGATGTTTTAAAGAACCTGCAAGAGGCAGCTTTCAGCTTTAAAGACCTCAGATGCTTCTGCAAGGAGCCCCTGGGGACAAAAAGCTGCTTTTTGGGGCTCTCCGAGCCTGGCACCGTGGGCTGCTTTGAGCTGCCACAGAGACAAATCTTTTATCATTCCTGGCCCTGCTCCCCCATATGTGAGCTGAAGGACAGGGGAGATGGGTAATTAATTATCCCCTCTCCCAGCCCAAACAAGCAAGCAACAGCTTCAGCCTCTAATACCAGAGGTTGCTCAGAAATTCCTCTGCTGAACCCAATTGCTTCCCCTCCTGGGGAAGGCTGGGATGGGGCTGATGCATGTTGAAAGCTGCACCTAGAAGCAGTAATTAGCAGCTAGCCAGGAAAATTATTTAGCTGATGTGTTGTCACTTGGGCAGAGCTGCTGTTAGCAACACACCTGGCCAGCTCAAGGGCCATATCCAAGATATTCACCTGGGAATATGTATTGTGAGGGGGCTCGAGCCCAACTGCACAGGCAGGCAGGGCTGACAGCAAGCAGGTCCATCTGCCAGCCCCCCAGCCCCAAGAGCTCACAAATGGTTTCTCCTCCCATGGTGTAACATCCCAGGGAAATAAGCACAGCATAACACATATTTGCATGTTTCACAAATACAACATGCAATATCTAAAGTATTTTTCATTTAAATCAAGCAAAAATCATTTTAGAAAGAGCTGGTGCTGTAAACTACTGCTCTGAATGAGGGCAAAGCTCACACCAAGAGGCAAAGTTCCCACACTGCCCAGCAGCCTCATTCTGCCCAGCAATCAGCTAAAGCCACCATGAGAGGTGACAGCCTGCCAACACACCCCAAGGGGTTCACAGGGCCCTGCCAGCCAGGGGTTCTCCAGGAATGCAGAGGCTTTCCATCCCAGGTCCTCATCAGACACCTCTGGCTGCACGGGTTGACCAGTAGCCACAGGTTGCTTTGTCACTCTCAAGGAGAAAAACCTCTAAATACTCTTCTTCACCTTCTTTTCTGCTATAATTTCATTGTAACTTCAGGATCAAGTGCTTCATGAGTTGAATAATTAAGCAGCAATTAGCATGGGGGGGGGAAACATCATGTTTTCTTTGCACTGAGGGTGGTGTGGTCATCCAGCTCTGCAGCTGCTGTGAAGGGTGGGTTTGTTGTGCAACCAACAACCCTTGCTGCTGGGTTTGGACATTAGGGCAGTTGGTTGCCTGAGGAGGACTTGGACACCAACCCCAGACTTCTCCAGGCTGGTCATATCAACCATCATGCAGGTGACCATCTTGATTTTAAAAGTTGGCATTATCATTTTTAGCTGTGAAGAGCAGAGACTGCAGGATGGTCAAGCTGTCCGCCCAGTTCCTCCAGAGCAGTCTGCCTGCRATAGCTTTCCTCAGGGTCTGAAAAGTGTGCAAGAGCAAGCCAGGCCCCCATGTTAGCTCCTTCCTCCCATGCAATAGCCTGGAGAAGAGCAGCTGCTGCTACCAAGCCAGACCATAACCCACCAGCCAGCAGAGACCTCACTTGGAGCCTCTCCTTGCCAGCTTGCCCAAAGCCCCCAACTTTGTGTTTAGCCACATGGATTTTGCTCTTGCCTTTTGCAAAAGGCAGGACATGCATCTACAAGAGATGCCAGTACAACCCCTACATCCAGGGAGGTGGATACTGATGGGTTTCCTCAGCAGCAACCCCTGGGGGGCTGCATCCTCAAGGAGGGCTGCCAAGGGACATCCCCAGGGTGCCCTGGCCAGCTGCATGTTTGGGACAGCCTCTCTCCCAGGGATGGGGCCTCTGGATAGTGAGGGACACATGGAGACAGCACATTGATTTCCATTGCATAGCTGTTCCTCTTAGCTACAGAAAGCTTCAGGCTTTGGAGCGATTAGACCTAAACCACTTAAAAACCATGCAGCAGAAGAAACCAATCATGCAGGAAGCCATCTCAACTCACCAGTAAAACAGAGCAACTGCAGATTTATTTAATATGATGGCCTTAGCTTCTTTACACATTTGTTGGATAGCTTTGCCTATTACCTRTTGATGTTTATGGCTCCTAGTTTTCCCAGTTGGTTTCTTCCTCTTCTCACAACCAACTTTATACCATCACCAACACAACCTGGCACTGAAAAGAAAGGTGATACAGCAGGAGCCAAGCAGCCAGCAAGGAAGCAGCACATCACCCACAGGTGCTCCCACTGCTGCTAGCATTATAGGTCACCAGCATCCACATGCAGTGGTAGAGCTTTGCTACAGACCTTGAGAGCCACCATGTTGGCCCCAGTTTACTCATTGAAGCTCAACAGCAGCCAGAGATGTCCCCAAGAGTTACCATTTCCCAGTACCAACCCATCTGGCTGCTCCCTCTGGGGTAGCATGGAGAGCTTGTTGGGTCTGAGACAGAGCTTAGACCCTGCAGAGCTGTTCCCAGACCACTCTACCATCCTTATTTCTTGGGGATAACAAGGCAGGCTGTGCAACAGTGCCCTAGAAAAGCAGAGATACATGTTCAAAGCCCAAGACAACCACTGCATCCTCCCTCTTTCTTCTCCCATACCAGTGCAGAGCTTAGTCAGACCCTTGTTTACTGCAGATGGGGCCCTCCAACCAGAAAGCAGTGAGCAACAGTAAAGCCTAAATTACATGGTGACAGAAAAGGTGAGGCAGCCCGGTGCTGAACAGCTTGAAAAACAAGTTAAACCCAAAGCAGAAACCAGTTTTATTTAGTTTTAACCACCACAAGGAGACCTTTTGCCATCCACAGCTACATACTACCAGTTCTGTAGCTAAAAAGCAATAGCACAGCAAAAGTCACACCTGAGCATGAGCAAGGGGGAAGGGAACTGCAGAAAAACAGCACAAGGTATGGGAACCCCCAGCCACAAAAACCAAAGCCAAACCAACAAGGTCATGGAGAGGAAGTCCTCATCCTATATTTCAGCATAAATTGTTTTACTGCTCTGCATCACTTAACCTGGCAATAAACCAACACATGCTGCAGGACCAGAGAAGTCAAGGTTGCTCTATCATTATTACTTGGTGAGAACCAACATAATATAGGACCTGCAGAAGATCAAAAAAGATTGTGCATTATAAAAGCCAGAGTGAGCCACACCAACTTACCTTGGCTTTTAGCATCTAGTTGCTCCCTAAAAAAATTGAAAGAAGAGCTTACCTCTGTACATATGCTTTCCTACACTAGTACCATAATTTACAGTTAATTATCCATAATGTTTTTCTTACACTGTGCAGAAAGAACACAGCTCCAGCCACCAGTTTTTATGTCAGAGCCCCAACTGTGCTAATAGCCCCTAATCACCCTGAGGAGCCTCACCTGGGACCCCCCATCCACACGCCCTCTGCCCATTGGGCCGGGACCTCAATTTAAGCTCAGGCTTTGGTTCTAGCTTCTTGTCTYAGTTGTGTGGTGGCTGTATGTTTATAGTGTTGGGTGGCTCTTAGACTTGTGTTATGTGTAGGTAGTCTCTAATCTCTTTTTTGTTTTGAGTTGATGTTCTTATGCTGCTTATATTTGTTTCCTGTGTTAATCCCAAACTTAATGTATCCCCTTGTCTTGAGCAGAAGATGGGGCTGCATCAGCATCCTTTTTTGCCTACTCTGGATAGGTCTTGTGGGTATACAGTGAGGGTGCTATGGACTTTTGCTTTAAAAAATAGTATGGTTCTTAAGTATGTTCTTGGTCATCTGCTTTTGTTAGTATCTGCCCTAGAAGTAGCTGCTGAGCTGGTGTGGGAAGTGATACCCAACCTTGCTGCATGAGCACAGTATGCTGTGGGTGCCCACCAGATCTCCTTGTTGCAGTGGCTTCTTCCTATGTTGTTACATTTATTGTTCAGAAAGGGTGGTTAGATTCTTCCTGTAAGTACAGTCAGCACAAGCTGATGGAAGGGAGAAGAAATTATATTCATGTTACAGAAACTGTTATTATACCTGGGCCCTTGCTGCTAGAGGAGCATCCTCTGCTGTAGCTGGTGTATGGGTGCCTTAGTTAATTCAGGCATGTGGTGTGTGGGTTAGGTCTTGTGGACCTTCTGGTAGTTACATCAGATGTGATGAGTCATGAAGTGAAGCTTGTTAAAAGCTCCATCTCTGCCTTATCAGTGGATATTTGTTTGCTGTGGCATGGCTGCACTATCTAATGTCATTCACTTGGGCTGGAGATGTTCTCTTGTTTTTTTTTATGCTGTGTTTCAGCTGACAGAACAACTTAAAACCTTGCTGCAGTTGCTTCTGGAGTGCCTGAGAAATGCATTGCTGGAGGGGCTGCTAGCCCAGGTCAGGCAGCTGTTTCCCAAGCAGAGCACAGGGAGTGTTCAGCTTYTGCAAGGGTGAGACCTCCACCTTTGTGAGGCTTGCAGAAGCCAGGAGAACAGCATGCAAATAGGAGAGGGAGATAATCCATCAGGTGGATGGTTCATTCCTTGGGTTGGCAGATGTTATGTTAGGGTTAATGTTCCTTAAGAGCAAGAGATTTGATTTATAGGGATTTGGGTTTTTCTTTTCTTGGCTGTTTACCATACTCCTAGGGAAGACAGCCGAGAAAAAGGACCTTTCAAGGCTCATGTGGGGCTGCAAAGTATGATACTACTGTTTTCCTAGGCAGTTACCTTGTCCTGGCAGTCCCCTGCCTGCCTCTGCTCTGAGCTGGATTCCAGCAGGGTGGTCAACTGCCTTAAGTAAATTAGATGGGCAAATGCCTTAGGGCTCAACTATGCTTGGCATCCTTTGATAGCTAACATCCTTCAGTCCCTCTGACAACCCCTGTTTAAGGTTATTTTAGCTTTTAAAGTCATGTGATCCTAAAAGAAGTTTTCTAGTGGGTTTTTTGTTCCTTATTCCAGTGCACTGCTCTGGTTCCTGCTCACAGCTGTGGCTCCTACAGACCAGGTGTCAGAGAAACAAGGAAACCCCCACCTTGGCTTTTCTTTTCCTTCTCAAATGTGTTGGTAGAGGACTGGGCTTGCAGACCAGCTGGGTGCTCTTCTGGCCACCCAGCTCCATGGGGACAGGCAGCACCCACCTGCGGAGCAGGCTGTTCATGAGCTGGGTGCAGTGGCATGAGGCCATGTGGAGCTATTAGCGAAGAGGGTCCTCAGCCAGGTCCTCTTTGTCTCCTCCTCCTAACCCCGTTCAGGAGTAGCCTGCCTTGCCTCTGGGATCCTGGCTGGGCTCTTCCTGAGGTGCATAAGGCCACAGCCTGTGCATGAGGGGGTGATGTGCTGTGGGTGAGAGCTGGACCCCAGGGCAGTTGCTGTGTCCCACATCACCCGATGGAGGTGATGGCTTGGGGGACCAAGGGGCTGGCACAGGCAAGGTTTGCTAGCAGAGATTAATGCAGCACTATTGATTTGGAAATGAGAGCTTGGCTGGCAATGACCATGCAGGAGCAGGGGCAGATGAGGAAAACCAGGGCTGAGCTGAGCAGTGTGCTGCCTTCGGCCRTGCTTGCTCTCCTGGGAAATGTCCCTGTGACTTGTGACCTGCTTGGCTGGGAGTGCTCAGCTAGCAGCCAAAGATTGTTCCTGCATCCAGTTTGGGCTCACCCTCTGAATTTATACCCCTTAGATACTATCAGAAACTTCCTGACTCATCCTGGCTAGCAGTATTGCCAGCTTTTTGAGGTCCCTGTTGGTTTGACTCTGAAGTTCAAGCAGATCATGAGAGCTCTGCTGACCCAAAGCACAAACAAGCAACATAAGATGCTAGCATAGCTTTGCAGAGAGGTGGTAAGCTGCCTGTGTCCAAGAGAGACTGGAAGCATCTACGTTTACAGAAAGTAATAAACTTTCAAGGTACTACCAGCCCCTGGGGGGTCCTGCAGGGCTTGATGTAATGGCATCATGTGGTGCTACGGGCTGCAGAGGCTGTCTGCTACCTGTTGGAGAAGTCACACATCTGCAGTGCTAAGGTGTGATGGAGAAAGGATTATTTTACAGAAATACAGATAGATGTCGAACCCTGATCTGAAGAACACCAAGGGTGAGGGGATGCTCAGTCCAGGTTTGTCAGCACTTCCAGCACCTTCTGCTACCACATGGCAGCTGATTTCTGGCCTGGTTTAGCCATCTCCAGTGCAGACTTCTTAAAACAGTTGATGAGTGCTCTGCTCAGGGCACGCATGAGGTGCAAGCTACTCTTGGCAATGCAGTGTCAGGTCAGCTGGGCACCTTCAGGCAGCACTGCAGAGATTGAGGGGTTTGCTGTTGCAATAGCCCTTGCAGTGATGATGCCTTGCATCACTGCTGATGCGGGAGGCTGACTTGGTGTTGGTGTAGCGTGTGTGTGTGTAATAACCCAGTTATCTGAGGTCAGAAGTGTGGGTGCAGGGAGGCTGGCAGAGCTGGGGCAGGGCATGCTGGGCCAGAGTACTTGAGTTCTTCACCCATGCCTTTGTATCAGCATATATTGCTGCTATGCCTTTCCACCCATGCATCTCCAAAGCAGACCCTGTGGTCTCTAGTAGAGACCATGCCTTCTCTTGCATAAGGCCCAGGATGGCTGCAGGGTGCTAAATCCTTGAGAAAGAGCCTGTTGCTCAGTGTTCCTCATGAATCCAGCCAGGGATTTCAGGTCCCACCCACAGCTGTGCTCTCCCGGGGTTGTGGCTGTGGTCTTCAGCTCTTGCGGTGTGGGAGGTTGTGGACTAACAGTACCTGCTGGAAATGGCACTTGTACCTTCTTTCCCTTAGAAAAGGGGATGCAGTTTCAGCAGCCTCTCTTTGTACTCTGCCACTTGCCCCCAAAGTGAGTGTGTTGGGAAGACCATATGGAGATGCTTCAACCTGGTCACGAAAGGGCAAGGGGGGGGGGGGGGGGTTACCAGTGTGAAAGCAAGAAGGGCATAAATCAACACTTGCACCTCAACATCAACATGTTGAAGAGGCAGGTTCTTGCAGCTTGTTTCTGGCCACTGAAAGTGGTGTACCAAATGGTGTTGGTCCCTAACAGATGTTGCTGCGGGTGCTTTGCAGGTCCCACCACACTGGCATGGGACCTGCCTGTGCTGTAGGGGACCTGGCACTTGCTGCCTGTGGCACATCAGTGTGGAGAGCTATGTAAGGGGATGGAGTGGCACAGGGAATCATAGAATGGTTTGGGTTGGAAGGATATTTGGTTTCATGGTGTTGCAGTGCCTGAACTGAGCAAGGGAGCCACCAGCCTCTGCAGGGGAAGGGGACACGATGAGTGGGGACCCATCAGGTTTGTTGGATGGAGCCAGAGCTGTGGGCAGGCTTTGTCCTGGTGAGATGCTGTGGGTGAAGCCAAGCTGTGAAAACCAGTGCGTTCATCTGAACTAACAGCTTTTAAGCTCAGGATTATCACAGTAATGCAGCTCAAGTTCACATGCCAGTAATTCTCAGGTATTAACCACGAAGCCTGAGATGTAGAGATCTTGGGTTGAGGAGACATCAGAGTGTCCTTTTGACAGCAGAAACTTTGCAGGAGCCTGGTATGCTTTGGAAAGCTGGGAAGGAGGAGGTGAGGATGTCTGGGTGCTTCTCTGCTGCTGTGGTTGGGCTGGGTGTGGAAACCACGGGTGCTGAGCCAGGTGGCTTATTCAGTAACCATCTCCTCTTCCTTATCCTGAGGTCTATCAGCCTTGTGCCTCAGTAGACCAAGAGCTTTAGGAGGGTGAATGCTTGGAGATATCTCCAAGTGCCTGTCCCTGGGAGAAGAGCACCCATGGCTTCAGTCCCACCTCCCAGACCCTCCTGCTTGGGAAATGGGGTCCATCACAGGGGCATCTACAGTGCCAGAGAAAAAACTGGGTCAAGCATGCCAGGGACTTGTGCTCCTAAATGCCTTGGGCTCTAGTAGAAGTGGTGCACCAGAGCTGGATTTAAATCCCTGGCCAAGCATATATTTGCAATTTCTAGACAGAAAATGCTTTTGTGAAAGGTGTGCTACATACCCAGTGCTTGCTGCAATGAGCTGGGAGTCCTGAGCTGAGATGTCCCTTCTGCTGTCCTCCTCCACTGAAGGTGTGTCAGTTGAGTGAAGCTGTATTAGATACCTGTAGCCTTCTGTTTGCACTGATGGCTGAAAACACCCAAAAACATGGTTTAGTGAGTCTCTGCTCAYCAGTGCTGCACCCCACCACTTCTATGCACAGACACGAAGTGTTTCCATCTCTCCTTCAGCATAAGGTGCTGTCTGTGCCCTGGGAGCCTTGTGCCTCTCCTGGGTGCTCAGCAATGAGCGGCTTTGTTGGAGGAACCCTGTGTTGCACAGCTCCTGCTCCCAAATTTGGGTCCTTACCACACCACTTTTTCTTGATGCAGCTTTATGTGCAAGAAGAGTCGCATGGTGGGCCAGCAACAGCTCTGTTCCATCTAAAACACATCTCTGGTGCAGGTTGGGTCCTTTCTTGCTACCTTGGTTGTCACCTGCATGGGTGGCATTTCAGTTTGGCTTTGGGGGGACAACAGATTTGGCTGTGGTGGTTGAAAATGTCTCCATGGGGGGTGGCTTGGTGATGGGGATGAGCGCCTTATGTGCCCACCAGCAATGCCCAGCCATGTATGATCTGCAAGCTCCTGCTCACAACGAGCTACCATGATAGTTGTCTGTCCTCTCACTGCTGTTGTTTCTCACTTAGAAAAGCACCAAGCTCCTGTCTCTGGAGCTGAGGTGGGAGTTTGGCTTTAGGGTTCCCACAAAATCAGCATTTCACTGAGGTTTTTTTGTCCTCCACACTCACATAATTAGTTCATTGTGGCTTATTTGCGCTGGAGCAAGTTCTTGCTCTTCCAGTGCTGGGCTTGGGATGCTCTGGGGGTGTAAATAACTCAATGCATGGAAATAAAAATTGCTCCCGATGTCACTTAGCATTGGCACGCTCTTCCCTCAGCCCAACTGTGCCGAGGGAGCGAGCTGCTAGCGCTGGCCCAGTGCTGAGTTTAGCCTTGGAGAGTAGAAAGTGGGGGGAAAGAAAAAGCTCCAGCAGTCTCCTGGTGGGGATAGAGGAAAAAATGACTCATGTTCATGCTAAGACATGGAGACAAATGAATGAATACACAAGGAAATGGGTGAGAGGAAAAAGAGGAGTCTTGTGTTATCATTCCCAGCTGTGTGGTGGTTGCTGTCGAGGAGGAGCTTGCTCCCCTGCTGCTTTGCTGGCTGCTGGGAGGAGATGCTGGGAAGATGGAGGGGGTGTTTGGGGATGGAGGGGATCCTAACCTTGGGGAAAAATGGTGCTGACCCATGCCAAGGCAACAGATCTGGTTTAAACCTCACATCTAGCTATGCAGGAATATTTCCTATCTCTTTATTTTAGATGGCTTTCAACATTTTAAAAACAATAAACTTATTTCCAGCTTCATTCCCAAACCGTTTAGTGTTCACCCAAACCCCAGGTTGACCCAAGGAGTTCCCCGTTATTAATACTTCTTTGTCTCACTCCTAGGACTGGGCGATGACTCCACAGCATCACCCCTCACCCCTGCCAGCTCTCCCTTCCCCTCGGAGGGGATCCCAGCAGGGCAGAGCTCCAGGGATGCCTTTGTCCCCACGCCAGCTCCTGGCCAGCCCTTGCTGCCCATGTCCATGGGACCTGCCGGAGATGGGGCGTCCTCTGGGCTGGTGGAGAGGGAGGGCCACAATGCCACTCCTGCAGTGGCACTGTCCTCTGCTCCTGCCTCTGTCACCGTGAGCTCCGTCACTGCGGCCACCATGACCATAACAGACAGCCCATCCATAGCCTCCAACCCCAGCTCGGTACCACCAACCTTGGAGACAGCCACAGGTCTTCGGACAGCAAATACTGCCAGCTTGGCAAGACGCACGATGGATTTGGGGGCAGCTCCCAGTCCCACAGGTATACCTGCATCCTCCTCCTCCTCCCTCCCCACCAGTGACCTGTACTCATCGCCCGTGACGGTCTTGTCCCCAACGCCTGTCCTCATGAGTCCCAGCACCACCCAGCCACCGGCGCTGACCAAGGACGTCCCTTCCCTGGGGACGCTGGCCATGGCATCAAGCCTGGCCATGGAGCCAACGGCCCCCCCAGTGACTGTGATGAGCCCCACCACAGCCGAGGCCACAGCCACCGGCAAAACCACCCTCTCCACCGGAGTCACCATGGAAGAGGTCCCGCGAGCTTTGAGCGCAGGTGAGCAGTCTCCATATGCATATATAGATATAACGTCAAGCTCAAGGTGCTTAGATAAGAGGGGCAGACCCCCTGAATTGGAAGGGAGGAGGTGGTCCGAGAGCACCATTCAGCAAAAGCTGAGCTTTTCTTGGAGGAGCCTATGTCATTTGCTCCACCGGTGGAGACAAGGAGTTATACATGCCAAACCGCAGTTGCCTGGAGATGTGAATAAAATCCTTAGTTGCAAATTTGACTTGAAACACTTAAGGATGAGAGGAAACAAGTGCCTGGACGGTGGGTGCAGCCTGAGTTAGGAAGATGGAGGTTCTTCTTCTCCCGCTTGGAGACCTCACTAAGCTGATACTACTGTCTTCTTCTGCAAGCTCAGGTAGCTTAAAAGCGCTTCATAAGGCCAGAAAAGACAGGGCCTTTTCTAGCCTTGGCTCAGCACTAAATGCTGCCTGGTGCTGCCTGATTCTCCTGCATCAAGGAGCAAGTCCATAGTCCTCAAGCAAAGCCCAGCTATGTTTTATCCCAAATCCACCTGCCCTGCCTTTATGGGAAGGGGGTCATTGCAAAAATATAGGGGTGCCCAGCGTCTTCCACAGGAGCTTTGGGAAGCAGTRAGGGAATGTCCCCCCCCAACCAGAGATGGCTGGCATGGGTGTATCAGGAGCAGCCAGGGTGTGGGGTGGGTGCTATGGGGCTGGGACTTGGGGGGGCTGAGCACTGCCCTTTCTGATGGACCCTTCCTCCACAGGGAGCATCGTGGCCATAACCGTGACGGTCATCGTGGTGGTGGTGCTGGTTTTTGGGGCGGCAGCGTACCTCAAGATCAGGTAAGGCTGTTTTCGGGGTGCCTGCCTGGTGGGGTGCTTGAGCTGGGCAACCCCTGAGGCTGCAGCCCCTCTTGCCATCGCAAGGGTGATGCTCGGGGGCAAAGCCCGGGGGAGATGCTGTCCCCAAGCCCAGCAGGGTGATGTGCAGCCTTTAGTCCCAGCACGTCTATATTGCAAAGCAGAGTTTTTCTTCCTCATTTTACAACAGCCTCACTCAAATGCCGGAGACGCTGTTCAGCATAGTCATAACCAGTAATTATCCCTAGGGCAAGCTGCTGCCACGGGTCTTGCCGTGACTTAGACAATAAACAGCAGCACAGCCCAGCGCTGAGCATCTGTAATGAGGCTTTGCCGACAACCAAGACGAGCAAAGGTCTTGATTTAATTCCCTGGCATGTCCCAGTCTGGTTCAACGGGGCCAAAATCCTGCCTGGGCTTATTTTCTGTCCTGGTGCATCCTGCTAAAATATCCCAAAGCTCAACCTAGTGAGGACTTGAATGCATTTTTTCTTTCGCCCCATGGTAAAATAACTAATAAATGACCAAAGCAACCGGTAACGCCGGGCGGTTTGCTTTCCCTTGGCAGGCACTCCTCCTACGGCAGGCTGTTGGATGACCACGACTATGGCTCCTGGGGCAACTACAACAACCCTCTCTATGACGACTCCTAGCAGGGATGAAGGAAAAAAAMCAAAAAAATCCTTAATTTATAAGCGCTTCTGCAGCAGAGCATCCGCTGTCGAGGAGATGCCCGGGTGCTGAGCCACTGCTGCGGGCAGGATTACGGCGGGTCCGGCGGATGACAGGCAACCGGAGGGTGGGCGTGCAGCGCCCACAATAAACCTGAATTTTGGCCTTTGCGTAGGAAACTCTGGGTCCTGGGGCACGTCAGCCACTTGGTTTGTAGGCAAGGGAACCCAAATTCCCCAGGGGGAAGGGATAGGGGGAGGTAAAGAGAGAGGATGGAGGTTCAGCCAGCGCCATGGCATCCTTTGAAACTCTGCTGCTTGGGTGGGTGACATAGCGGCTGCTGAGCCAGAACCAGCAGCGGGCTTTCACATGCCCCTTCCTCCGAAATCACCTCCCTGCATCGCCCCACTGTGAAATCCTTCATCTCGCCAGGGACCATGAGCAGTTACGGGGCCGCTCCATCACCCTTCCCTTTCTTTTCCTGCAGGTGCTTCTGTGCAGAAGCTCATAATTTCTTTTTTTTTTTCCATTTAATTGTGTTTTTTTCCCCTCAAACACAGCCTGGGAGCCTGTGGGAATGTGTATTGACCACCCACGCTCTCAGGCTGAGAGGTGCCCCATTTCATATGTGGGTGCTTGCTCCACAGCTTTATTTTTAATCCTTGGAAAATCTTGGCCACTAAAATACAGCAAAGTGGTTTTTTTAATCCCCAATTTATGCGTTCAGCTACTAGCATGCAAAGCCAGGGGGTGGCTGATGGCAGGGCTGGTTTGGGGAGGGGATGCTCACCCCAGCCCACATCCCCTTGCTCAGCCACTTCTACCTCTGGCTAAATCCCCCGGCAGTGAAAAGCAAAGCACTCAGCCCGTGTTGCCTTCATAAATAAATTGGCACTACATGATGCTGAAAAGGTTTGGGGCATCCCAGCAGGTCCCTGGAGCTGGTCACCATCACCCCAGAGGCTGTAGATCAGCTGCTTCCCACAGACCCTYGGCATGACTGAGTTTCTGGGGTGGTTTTGGGGAAGGCAAAGGTAGAGATGCCCCAGTTTGCAGCATTTAATGTCCCTGCTCTTAATTACTGACTGTTTTCTGGCATGGGGAGGGCATGAGGTTCATCAGGGTATCCTCCAAGATACTTCTTTGCTGAAGCCCTAAAGCAGCAGGGCATTTGCTGGTGTAGGGAGGGCAACCAAGAAGCAACTGCCGTTCCCTATGGGTTGCAAACAGAGGAGGCAGGAGAGGCTGGAGCTGCCATCTCACCTGCAAAGCAGGTGATTAACCGGCGTCGGCAGGCTGGGAAACAGGCTCTATCGTTCACCCCGGCTGCTAAATGAAGCGTCCCGGGGAACATCAAAGCTCAGGGTGTTTGCATGATTGCTTCCCGCAACGGTTGCATCATCTCTTGATTTTAATCAAGTGAGTGTAATAAATGCGGCCAGCACCACAACAGCCACCTGAAAAGGTCAGGAGAAATGAGGACATCTCCTCCCGCTCCGTTTCCCAAAAGGAAACACAATCATTATGCATTTTCCTTTTCCTTCCTAGCCCTTTTTAGCCTCTGCAGTGGGAGGCAGCTCATCCTTTCACCTCCCTTTTTATATTCACCAGCATTCATCGGGTGGCTGAAGCCCGGCTCAACAGCAAGACTTCAGTGCGGGATTTGCTGGCACTAAGCCTACCCGCTAAGCTGTGGATACCGAGCTGTTCCTCACCCTCTTTTAGTTCAAATGGGGTAGAAACTGAGAATAAAGCAGCGAACGGTTGCTGCACCTTCAGACTGCAGCCAGCCCAGGAAACTGTTGGGGCTGGGAGCGTATACGGGGCGAGATTTATGGTAGGACTGCTCTGTATCCCACTTGTCCTCTTCCCTGGTCAGCATCCTGCCAGCTGCTAGCTATTCCCGCCAGGCTCCGGAGAGACGGGATGCGTTTAGGGAGGCAGGGGAGGAGAGCGGATGCGATGTCGAGGCAGGAAGCACAGCGGCGGCACAGGCTCCGAAGATGCTTGGGATGAGCAAAAACTCCCTTTCAGCTTTTTGGCAGCCAAAAAGAAGGGAATTAGGCCACCTTGGCTAAGAAAAACCACAAACTAAGTAAAAAAAAGCAACCCCAGCGACTTTCTCTGAAATAAATTGGACAGTGCGGTGCTGCACTCGCCCTTGCTGAAACCATGCGGAAAAGGCTCTCCCTCACCCCTGCCAGCAAGAAGTCGCCCATCGGGGAGTCCCTCTGCTTTGCTTGGCTTTAACACCCCTCCTGAGCTACAGCTCAATATTGTCCAGCAACAGCAAAGAGCAGGTGTTAAAAAAAACCAAAACACCTCAAACTATTAAAAAAAATCACTCACTTTGCTCAAACGCTGCTGCTAAAATAAGTGAGGGAATCAAGGGAGAGGAAAAGCCATCACCTTCACTTAAAAAAAATATAATTCCCAGGGGAATACAGGAATCAGGTGTCATCTTCTGCAGGACACTGTGGGTTTCTAGGAGGAAGGCTTGGCCAAGAAATTGAGCCAGACCTCATCAGCGTGGGCTAATTCCACATGCAAATTCACGCTTCATCTTTGCATCAGCAGCGAAAACCGGAGACGCCGTCTCGTCCCCAGCGCCGCCGGGCTGCGGGTCCGCAAGGCTGGCACGTGKGGTCCGCTTTCCTGCTCAACCCCACGCTCAGATGCTTAAAATGAATTAATATCTCTTGCCTACAATGCAAGGAAGAGGTGGTACGTATTTTGGGGGATACCCAGGGTGAAAAGATATTCCTTGCTTCCCGCAAGAGCCTGGGACCAGAAACCATCCTCGTGTCTTTTCTTTGCTCCCTGGTGTGGTATAAGCAGCAAGACAAAGCCTCTGCCCCACAGCACTCCCCTAACAGGTAAGGTAAAAGAAGAAAGGATGGACATGGCTCCAGACACGGCTCAAGCCTCCCAGCCCATCACCCGAGCCTCAGGCCTGGAGAAGGGTGCCTCATCAGGGCACCTCTCCCCCGCAGCCGGCCACGAGCCTTTATCAAGACATTTACACCGTGCCTGAGCTGCAGCTTTATTTCCCCCCCAGTGAAAAAGGGCTTCTTGCAAAACTTCTTGTGTTTTTTAACGGTGGGTAGAGAGGAAGGCGTGAGGCTGTTACCTGCCGACTCCAAGCAGCAAATCATAAATCAATACATCACATTCATCCTCGTAGTTTGGAAACAGAGCCAAAACCAGCAGGCTGGGATATGCGCTGCGGTACCACCCCYGCGACTCAGAGCATCCTCCTTAAAACAAATGGGGTAAGCAAAGCTGAGCCAGGCTCCCAGCTTGGGGCCAAAAACAGCCAGGGAAGGGCTTGCCAGGCCGGGTACCGCAGGATACAGCCCATAAAGCTCCAAGGCATCGCTGGGTGAAAGCTGGCATCGGCCTCAGATGAAAGCTACAGGGGCAGAGGCGGGGACTGTGAGCRAGATGCAGAGATGCCCTGACTCTGCCCACATGAGGATGGTGCAAGTCAGCCCTCTGCACCACCGCAGGGATGTTAAATACGTCGCTTTGCAAAGAATAAAGAGCTGGGAGTTATTTCAGCTAACCCTATGTAAAGCCCCAAGCCTCTGTGAGGCACGCCGGCCGCTCCGCCTGTCTCGGACAGCCCCATCACAGCCTGCCTGCCCAGAAACACACAGCCCAGTTCAGCTGCCTGCTGGATTTGGGGAATTTCAGGGGTACCAGGAGATGGGGCCTACTGGARGAAGGATGCTGCGCAGGCAGCTCTGTTATGGGGCAGAGGGAACCGGTGCTGAGACTGCACCAAGGGCTGTCCTGGGTGACCATACCACAGACACGCCAGACTTTGTATTTCATTTATTCCTAATGCATCCACCCTGCGACGTGGATAACGTGTTTATGTGTACAGCACTGTATGCCAGCAAGGGCCAAGACACAAGGCAACCTAAAAAATARCAGATGCACTTGCCAAGTGGAAAAAGCACTTTATTACAGGGGATGATGCCCTCAGAGGGAGGATACCTGTGTTCAAGGTGATGGCTGCAAACACCCCTCTCATCTCCCCACCTCAGACCCTCCAGCTTACCCAGGGATTTCTGTCCTCCCACACTACTACGGCACGGAAAAAGGGGAAAAAAAAMCCAGCCAGGACAGACCATAAAAATAAATACTTTCTTTTTTTCTTCTCTTCTTAAAAAAAAGATGAGGAAGACTSTCTGCCATAACCTTGTTTTATTTACAAGAATAGCAAAACCCCATTTTTCCCAACGGCTTTCCCCTTCAACTTTGGCTTAACTTCATCTCAGAGATATTTTATTTATATAGAAAAAATAGTTCACATAGCTCCATGCAGAACATCCCATTCCCCCAGCCTTTCAGGCAGAGGCAGAGCCTGGCAGCAGCACTGCAGATGACGTGATCCCTCTCCAGGTCTCCTGCCTTGTCCTCACCGGAGAGCCAGCAGGCTGCTTTCATCACCATCTCCAGGCTCCATCTGGTCTCACTAATTGTGCTTTTGTTTTGCTTATTTGTGAATATGCTCATATCTCATCAACATGTTTCCAAGTGTCATCTTCTCAGACTCTTGGTGGAATTAATGGAGTAAGTATTAATGACTTATTAGCAGAGATCGCTTATGAGCAAAGATATCCGCTCTTATATCTTATAAGCAGATGTAAGCAGAGGTTGAAGCCTCCAGGAGCAATAATGCTCATTAGATTAAGTAATTACCCCCCAGGTGAGAGCAGGGCACATTAAGCACACAGCAGCTCAGACCAGAGCTGAAGGCATCACCTTGTCCTTGTACCACATTCCTACAGCTCCAGCCTCCAAGAAGTCACTTCCTGCCAAAAACCCACCAGAAAGTTTGCAACACAAGGATCAAACGTCACTGAATTTGTTTCCATAGCCCGTTTAGCACACGCCACTGGATTGCGGTCGTCTTCAGATGCCGCTCCTGTTCAAAGGTCGGTCATTCTCAAGTACCAGAGGGGAAACTCTCTTCTTCAGGTCTTGTAGCTCTCAACTGCCTCCAATAAAACCACTTGGCCTTCAGCCCATCCAACTCATCTTCCTGGATGCTATAGAAAGATTTGTGCATTTTTATTTTTAGCCCTTTATTTCTTTTTACTACCCCTCCGGATTGGTTGAACAGAGATGATGCTGCAGTTCCCAATGAATAAACAGAGGAAAATTTATGTTCCAAGCCCAGAAAAAAAAATAAGTAAACATCTTGTCAGCAAAACACGTGTGCCCTCTCCCACTTTACTTTGTGCTAGAGGATTTGAAGCTCAAACCAGAGCACCAGCAAGAGCCTGGGAGGGGTCTCCCATCCCATCAGGGCCACAGCAGCCAGCCTGGAACTACCTCCCTCATGGACCTCAAAGGTGAAGGGAAAGTCCAAGCCGGACTAGGCAAGGCCCTCACCCCAGGAAGTCTTGCAGCAAACCATCATTGTAAGCCGCTTGAGGTAGAGGTGAAGCCAGCTCAGTGTTATCAGCCAAGAGCAGCCTCAGGTGCCCAACACAAGCTAAGACCCAGCTGGGGATGTCTTCTGCTGCCCATTGCCCCAGCACACCCAGGGCAGGGTGAAGGTCTGAGCTTTGGCAAACCCACAGCAGCTCTGCCTGGGTCAAGGGACATAGCCAAGAGCCATCAGCCTCTGGTGGGACTTCACCCTTGGGGGAGCAACCTCCCAAGGGCATGCTGGAGCCCACCCACCATCCTGCCGCCTCCACCTCTTCCAAAATCCASTGCCGTTTGTCAGCAGCTACAAACAGCCAGGAGCTCCAGGAGTTTAATTTCTTACTCTATTTTGCCAACAAAGCTACTTGCAAGGACAACCAGAAAAATAAGTGTTGAAGGCCTAACTGTTTCTCGCAAGTCTTCAGATAATCCATTATTTTGCAATTATTTCACAGGTTTAGAAAGGGTTTTTTTTCCACAGAGCACCCAGACTTCTTCCAGCCACCCTATCCCATCTGCTCGGCTGGGCAGCAGCTGTATTACAGGGACCTGGACTTGCAACTCCATCAGCCCTGAGGGACTCCTGTCCTCAAAAACTGTAGGAGATGAGCAAGAGGAGGAAAGTGGAGGGGCCAGCACCCCAAGGTCCCCCTGAGGCTCTGCTACAGCCTCCGCCACACAGACCGGAGCCAGCTCCTTGCAAAAGATACAGGAATCAGTTCAGGTGTCAGAGAGCAACTATTCCATGACAGTGTAAAGTGACAAGTTACAAGTCCCACATGCAAATTCTCCCCCCAATTCCAACTGGGACCATCAAGGTGAAAAAGCAAGGCAATCACCCCCTTTCCAGTGCGGAGGTCCCGGCACACCGCTGGGCTAAGCCAGCCTTGCTTGGAGCTGGAGGGACAGATGCTCTGCCAGCCCTCTGAGTTATAAATAGCACGACGTGACGAGCCTTTCCCTAATTGTGTTCCTTCCAGTTGGAAAGGAAAAACAGATGGTTTCTCTGCAGCCAGGCAGGGGCAAGACATCAGCCTTGGCCCCGGGGAAGCCAGGGCTCTCCTCTGYGGGACAGGGGTTTTTAAGTGTGCATGAGCAAGGAGGAGCCTGCACAGCTTCAGGGAAGGGTCTTCTCCCACCCAAGAGGTGGGTGGCAGCGGCACAGCGCTCTCTGCCTTTCCCTGAGCCCTCCCAGGGATGCCCATGGTAAACACACGCTGCTGCTGCTGCTTCAGTAGGGCTTAGGGTTGAGTTTCTCAGCCACTGCCACCAGCTGAGCATCCGCCAGCTSTGGGGTGCCACCCCAGCACCCCTCCAGCTCCAGCCTTGCACCCACACACCCATCCCTGTGCACGCAGCCAGCTTGAGAGGCGCCCACGGGAGGGGAAGGCTGTACAGGAGGTTTAATATGCAATACCCCTACTTCCCCCCCCAAATGATGTTATTGGATCCAAGGCCATCAGACCACACTTACCTGCTTTCTGCCAGTGATCCAAAAACTACACCAGAGTCATTAAACCCTTCCTTCCAGCCCAAAATTGGGGATCCCCTTTCCCTACTGCTCCTGAGCCATTCCCCCTGCACCTTCCCATGGGGATGGAGGGCTCAGCCGAGCCCCCTGGTCCTGCATCACTCTGCTCATTGGCTTAACGAGTCCCTCTCCTGAGTTTTGCATACTTCAGCAGGCCCCAGCTTTATTAATAGCTCCAGTGACCTTGTTTGTGCCTGCGGCCCTTGYGCCTGCTGGAACACCACATTTTTCCCACAAGGCAGCGATAATCCCATCTGCTCCTAATTTTGCCCTACACCAGCGAGCGAGGCTCGATCTCGGGTGGCAGGCAGCCTGGGAGCTCGCTGCCGTGCCCTGCCGTGTTAAGGACAGCTTTGCAACAGCTCCCTTAATCAGTGGGCAAGCCCTGGCCAAGCCACCACGCTGCCTTCATCCCAGGACCACGATGTCCCTTGGATCCAAACATCCTTCGTGCTCCCAGCAGCGCTCGGCTGCTTGGGCACATCCAAACTCAGGTAGGATGGAGATGGGTGGCACTGTGACTGCCCCAGGGAAGAACCCAAGGTCAATTCCATGTCTCTCCCCTTGATGCCAGCCCACAGCAAGGATGGAAAGCAGCATCAGCTCACCCTTATAGCCATCACACRTCTGACTGCCCCCCAGCCTGCCTTGCATCCCCCCCACAGAAGCTGAGCAGACCCTGCTGCTCCATCGAAGCAGAGGGGCCAGGATGCAGGGGACCAGCCTCCCCAGATGCACCAGTCCCTGGGAGGACGGGACTGAACCCCAGGGACGTGGGAATGAAGCCCACTTTGTGCAACAGCACTGCTCACATGGTGTTGTACAGGACTCTCCTCCCCCCAAAAAAGGAGACCGTAACCAGCATCTCCACAGGACGGGGCAGCAAAGCTCAGCACAGCACCTTCCATACCATATAGCAGCTCCTTGCCCGTCTTTATCCCCTACATTTATCTTTATCACCTCAGAAAGCCATTCGTTTTTCTGCTGCGCAATGCAATTTCTTTCCCTGGCAAAGGGAGTTAAGGGCTTGGTGCCAAGCTAAACACATAATACAGAGGTTCAGCTGGTGGCATCGGGTTCCCCAGCTGCCCCCCTCACTTTGCAGAGGCAAATACCAAAAGCAGGAGAGCAAAAGGTCAAAATCAGCTGGATCCCACCCCCAAGATCATTCTCCTTCTCAACCCAATGCAAAAGTCCAGCTGGGGAGGGAGCTGCTCTTCCAAAGCTCAGCTCAGTAAGGGTTTTCTTTCAGCCTCCTCTTGTGGTTGGAACCCAAACAGGAATATTTCCAGCTGGGATAAAATTAGCTGACCGCTTAGCATCAAATCTTCTTGGTTGTGGACTTGACCAGCACGGTTTTACAATCAGTAACGCAGTCAAAGGCTACTTTGCTATTGAGTTTTCCAAAGTTGGCTTCCCAGCTGCACCACAATATTATTTATCAGCTAAATGAACTGACAGTAGTTTTGCAGGGGGGAAAAAAAACAAACAACAAACCAAAAACCCACACCACAAACAGGAAACAATTTGCTGGTAATGAGCAGAGCGCTCTGGAAATGATAGCTGGAAGATGCACAGAAATTCAGCCTCAACCTTGGCAAGCCACAAGCCTGCGTTGTCCCCCTGGGCCCCCCAGCAGCAGTACCCAACCGTACGTATGTATTTCCTTCAGCCCTAACTGATCCACCCCTCCGTTAGTTGTCCCCACTTGCATTTGCAAGGCCACGACCTCAGCAGCAGCCCTGGAATAACAGATCTCTTTAAATATATATTTCATTGAGCTAATGAACAAGTTGCTGCATCTGTTTCTCCCTAGCAGCTGCTCGCAGGGAGAATTTGCCTGCTCTGGTTTTTGTTTTTTAATTAAGGCTGGCTTACTGCTTCTAGCTTCTGCTGGCTGAAGAGGTTCATGTCCTGCATGGCCCACCATCACCGGCAGCGCTCAGGCTTTCATGGCCACAGTGCTCCTCTTGGAGGGAGAAGGCCTGCCAGAAAGACCCATGAGGTCTGTTGGACCTGGTGAGATAACAGCATCCTTGCCCAAAGGCTCACCAGCACAGGCGTTGGGGTGGCAATGCAGCCCCGCCTTTCCCAAGGAGATGGTGTGGACCTCGTAGTCTCCATTTCTCCACCCACCAGCTCAAATCTTAGAGACACGTAAAAGGCAAGTTACTGCCTGCATCCTCCACTTCCAGCAGCACTTTACATGTGCTCAACATCTCACCACCTTCTGAAGGCAACAGCCACCAGGTGCCGGTGAAGCCAGGCGTGAGACCCATCCACACAGGGAGCACAGATAGTACCTACGACAACCCCGTGTCATGCAAGGCTTGCTTGTGAGGAACGCAAAAAAGAGTGTTTTATCACCTCCTTAGAGAGCAGCAGGAGGTGGGGGCACCTCTACCATCAACCGAGAGCACTCATCACCTAGCCAGGGACACTGCCACACTCATCTGCAGAGACAGCCTGCCCCAGTTTCGGAGCCCATGAAGACTAGACATATCCTCCTCAGCCTTCTTCTGAGCATCCATTCACTAGAGGCTTTTTTAATAGAAGAAGAAATTTATTGTTTGTTCCTTTTCCTAGCTATGCTGTATGCCCTCAGCACATCTCCATGCCACCTCTGCTTCTCCAGCCACCACCCAAATCCCAGCCCCTGCTACCAGCACTGCCTACAGAAATGGTGTCTAACCCAGCATTTGCCATCAATGGACTTCTCGGGTGTCAACTAAGAGTGTGGTCAAGGGATTTTTTTTCTTCCCCTTCCTCTTTGGGAGGAGAAGGACCATAACTGCTTTAATAATACAGAAAAAACAACATTTCCCAGATTCATCTCAAAACCATCTTTTGACATCACATTTTTATCCCATTTACAGTTAATTTAACCCTGCTTGTCCTTTTAAAACCAGAGGGAAGTCACTTCTCAAGCAGTAACATTCAAGAAAGAAGAGCACCTTGAAAACATCTGAGTGGCATCAACTGAACCTTTTTTGTCCTGCTTCTGGGCAGCCAAAAGCACCGTGCCAAGCTGCTGGCAGTCACCGTGGGACTGGAGCTGTTTGGGCAGCAGGGGCCAGGTGCCCCCAGCCATGCCCTGCAGCCCCAGGCAGCAGCAGCCTCCCAGCAAGACCCAGTGCAGCAGCAGCAGAGGTGGTGGTGGTGGGATGAGCTCTGCTGGCAGCAGGCACCCAAATTGCCCTGCACACCCAGGGCTGCTGCTTCCTCCCCATTAAAAAAATACTCTCCATGGCCCTGTTGCCTGAGCTGGGTATGCCCCTACAAGACCACAAAGCTCCGAGATGACAACTCCTCCAGGCTGATACGAGCCCCACTGGCCCTCAGGGCTTACCTGTGAGCAGGTGTCCATCCAGGGAGGGTAGTGAAGCCACCAGGTGACGGCACACATTTGGAGGGTGCTCCAAAGCAGCAGGGAGTCTTGCTAGCAGCTTCAACGGAGGAGCCAAAAGCATCATCCACAAGCAAGAGGAAAGTCCTTCTTACCATCTACAGGAGCTTAAAGTCAAGCAGAGACGTCAGCACCATGGGAACACCTCACTCAATAGGCCTGTGGCAGCAGGGAGTCACGGTCCCATAGCAAACCAGCCCCTTCCCCAGGTCATATTCCCTCAGAGGGACGCTCCCCAGGATCTCCAAGCCCAAACCCCACTCACGCAAGGACGGAAAARACAGCAAGGAGCCAAGCCATGCTCTTTCTGCACTTTAACTTCTGAAGACAACATAGTCCCCCCAGCTTCTCTCATTTTAACAGCAGCCCCCAGGGGGAAACCACCACTTGGTGCCCAGCACAGCCCATATTCCCCCTCACCATCTCCAAAAAAGCACCCCCAAAGCCTAGAAACACCCCCAAYGGCAGGGAGATGCGCCAGCACATCCAAGGAAGGAGGCCTTACCTGCTCCCTCACCAAACACCATACTCCCCCCTCCAGCACAGCCCCGAGGCTATTTATGGGCTCTGGATGAGCTGATGCAGCCCACCTGGCCCCACAGACGGTTCCCCACCATGGGACTCATCCAAATTGGACTCATCCACCCATGGGGGTGGAGAAAGCCAGTCTCAACCCAAAGCGCCCGCTCTGCCATGCACATAGCTACAGCCCACCACATCCCTGTACCGTAGTTTGGAAGGGGCAGGATGGCGGGRGCAGGTTTGGGGTGGGAGAGCAGAGACATGGGCTGGGACCTGAAGAAACTAGATTTTGGCAGCTGCTCTGCTCCTGGCACAGCTTGCTGGGATGACACAAGCTTTTAATGGAGCCTCCTCTCCAGCACGGTGGCATGGTTTAGTCACCGGTCACCCATAAAACAGCGCTGTGAAGGAGTAAGGAGACAAGCGGCATGGTGCTGTCCCGGGCAAAGGTACTCATGCTCTCGCCAGAGAGGTTCACCGATGCAGGAGGGGCTCTGCTATGTCAGATTTAAGTATTTGTGCAAAAACRTAAGCGCCTCCCATCTCACGGGTAGGTAATATGACCTCCCCACAGCGGAACACAAGCAGAGCGTGGGTAATTAACTGATAGTTGGCGTCACGCTGCAGCGGGTCCGACCCGCTGCTCAGGGCCAATCCCAGCACAGCAGCCTGCCTGGGGAGGATGGAGCCAGCCTCCGCGCCTGATCCGGCGCCTGACCACCTGCACAGCAAAAACGTTTTTCTTCCCATTCTGCTGCTGGGCACCTCCAAGAGGGGTCTGGCTCCATCCTTTCCCCAAGGAACGCTGTGGGATGGTAGGGAGAGCCCCCCCCCGTGTGTCCAGCCCCTGCCAAGCTCAGCGGCACCAYGCTGGACTTGGTCCAGCTCATCCCAGCCCTTCCAGTACTGGGGAGCCCAGACTGGGACCAGTCCCCTGCATGCTGTGCCAAGGGGAAGACCCCCTCCCCTCATACCAAAGAAATGTGGAAATAGAGGGGCTGTTGAGACCACTATTTTCATAATAGAGACCCAGGAGTCATCTAACCCTCATTTTCCAGCATTGAATCATAGTTTAAACTCAGATGGGAATTTCCAGAAGGTTCGTGTGTAAAAGGAGACAGCACATCATACATAGTGTAATTTAATAGAGATGTTATTTTACATTTATTTATAGCAGTGAGAAAAGTGCTTCAGAAAAAGATACTCCAGTGAAGGCAAGCTACAGTAACGCTATCATCTGTGCCCTAGTATTCCATACATAAAGGGGCACTGTCAGATCAAGAAAAGCTGTTGTTTTACAGTAGAACAAGTTAAAAACAAGTAGTTGAATGGTGAACAGCAACTGGGCTTTTTTTTTTTTTAATAGATTTTATTTCATTATTGAACACTACTTGCATGTTCTGAAATTCTCGGAAACGAAGAACTTTCTGTAATATTTAAGACTGCAAAACACCTTGGGCAGGATATTACATGAAGGAGGGTGGGAAGGTTTGTTGGAGTTTTTTTGGTTTTCTTTTAAAAGCACTCCTCCATCCTCTCCTCCCAATGAAATCAGATACCATTAAAAGAAACCAAAACCACAGAAAATTGGTCCTCGCACTACTTGAGTGCCTCTATGAACTGCTGTTACTTTAGCAAACATCTCAGGCTTAGCCTGATTAGATGGCCTGACATCAGTCCTACCAAGACAATAGTAGCTCACTTAGCGTACTTAACCATCAAAACATCAAGCTACGTACCTGTCTAAAACCCTACGACACCTCGGCCTTTGTAAGCAAATAAAGCAAAATGAGGAAGATATGGGTATAAATGTGACTGCAGCTGGCAAASGAATCTGAGTGAAGAGACAGCAGGTCAGATGGGTGTCCAGGGTTTGATTTTTAGGCCGTTCAACGCATGTATGCAGGCAGGCCAGCCTTGTTTCAAAGTGAATTCTGTACACACGCTGTGCGTGCACATGCATCAACAAATCAAGCCAAGGGATGCAATTTCTGCAAGCTCACCCTCTCCATCCACTTGCGCCAATGGCTCCGAGGCCCTAGAACAAACACGTCATTTAAAAGGAACAAAATGTACTTGCGTAAAACTTTGCAGATGTCAGCTTTATGTAAAAAGGCCACTCTCAAAGCAACCAATTTTCCCAGCAGCTGCAACCAGAATAGCTATACCTCCACCTCCTGTTATGCTCACAACCTTCAGCTGCCCCAAAACATCTTCTGCTGTGTCAGCTGCTTATTATTTCTCATTTCGCATCTCATTAGTTACTCTCCTAGGCTGTCTCTTCCCTGACTCAGTCAACGGCTCTTTTAAAGGGTGCCATCCTCTCTACAAACTAACCTTCATCGGGCATCATACCACTCGATGGGGAATTTGCTGAAGGGCCTGACTGCGCTGTGCCCCAGGTACTAGGGGCTGGGGGGGGCACAATTACCAAAATGCCTTTGCACTAGCATTAATTAAATCTTGTAACCATTTCACTGCTGCCCTGACAACTTTGAATAAATTTTTACTGACAAGTGTTTTTTTTTCTTAATATAGTCTCTTCCCTGGCAGTCTTCCTCGTCCAGCCGAATGCAGCGCTTATCTTGGTCACTGCTCCTCCAAAGGCAGCCGGCATCTTCCATCTTGGGCAGTATTGTATGATTCACAGTTCTTGCACTTCATGCCTAGGAGATGGAACTGCACTGTAGACCGGGCATTGCAGTCATTGCAAAGGATCTACACACACAGAAAAGAGAGAGAGAGAGGCTTTAGCCTCAGCGGGACACTCRACAACATACTAAAACCATGCTTCTAGCAGCCTCAGAACTGGTTTGCCATTAGGGGGCAAAGCACAAAAACATCTTCCTACTAAAGACACCAGGGCTGATTTAACTTTTCCATTTTTAACTATTCAGATTACACTGTATAATCACAGAGAATTTAGTTTTAGTATGGCAAGGTGACTCCTTGCATAAGTCAGGGATAGACACGCTTTGGCTGCTTCTCTTGATGCAGGGAACCACCAAAGAAACCTTCAAGTGAAAATGAGAGCAGGTTAACAGCAGCTAGCAACATTAGCCGCTCCGCTGTGTGAGACAGGCAAGTGAGCGTTCTTCTCAAAATAGGCAGAAAAGATATTTTTTCCAGATATCCTGACTCCAAGAGTTGGTAGGATGTGTTGTCTAAACCAGAACAGATGCAACTAAAACACTAATGACCAGTCCTGTTTAATTCAATGTTACCTGCAAACAGCAACCAGTTTCACAGTTCTGAGTTAACACAAAAAAMCAGAAAGAAACAGGAGTTTCTATGCGCTAGTCTTGCACAAATCAATAGCTGAATATTTTTGCAGAAAACCCATCATGTTTAGTCTGGAACAYGAAGCTCCAAGCTGTTAAAAAACAAATGTTCTTGCTTTTCGCTATGACAGCACCTAACACTACTGGAGAAAGCAAGATACTTCCGAAGACCAGGCCATCTCTCTGCGGTGTGATACTACAACACTAAAAGGCTGTGGTTTTGGGGCATTTTTTTTTTTCGGAGTGCAGGTGGGGGGTGCTTCTTTGTGTGTTTATAAACCCAGTAGATGAATACTGCAAGCCTACACACGACATTTCTTCATCATTCCCTGTCAGGTTGACTTCTGATCCAGGACGAGTTCCTAGTGCCCTCTACTGCCAGTAATGCAAAGGCACAGATCTGCCAAGAACAGAGACATCGGTGCAAGGCTCATCTCTTACCTCCACCATCATGTTCTGATACTCTGTGGGCATAGGAGTCTGTGCTACTTCATCATCCAGCTGACGCCAGTACCTTGTCATATCTAAAGCCGAGTGCATGCACAAAGGACACCTGTAACCTCTGGCAGAAAGGAAAAAAAAAAAKTCTAAATCAGAAGATGGAGTGGGGCCATGAAACCACTCCACCCAAAAGGACAAGACTCATATCATACCAGTCAAAGAGAAACACCACGAATCAAGAAGTCCTTGCAAACAGAATTGGAAATTAAAAGCCTTAGAGTTGGCTCTAAGTTATTTGGTACAGCACTGGCATCATGACGTTTGCCTCTTGAAGTAATCTGTTTGGACTACAACAATATTAAGAGAAGAGATGTTTAGAAATACTTACTCCTTTAGCATGTCCTCGTAACATGTTCTGAAAGGAAAACACAATGACAATTCAGTAAGAACACCACAATTACTTACTGGTAACACACTTGGGCTGAACAAAAGGAAAAGGCGCACAGCTATCCCCAAACCAGAAGTTAAAAAATATCCTGAGTCCAAGTGAGAAGAAAGCTTCCCAGCAAAATCACGAGGTACTCAGCCAAAACTCCAGAGACAAASCACACCTGATTCCATTCTAAGGTCTTCTAACCTAACACAAGGGAACAGAGTCAACACTATGACAAGGATTGCGTGATTCAAGTTTGCGGAAAAAATGAAGCGTGATGCATCACAAGGTAAGTTTAAAATGGACAGGAGTTGAAGGAAGATTCGGTCTGGAGAGACCTACGTCAAGCACAGAGGCCATTCACTTAGCTCACAGAGTCAATGGGGGGAAAAACAAGAAAGCCAACAGAGTAACAAAAAGCTGCGTCTGTAACACAAGACAGAAACAGAAAGGGTAAACACATGGTAATTATTCCTCCAAAGGTACCCAATGCTATATATTACATCACTTCAAAATCCCAATAAAGCCGGCAATTTTTGTAGCGCAACAGAGTACTCCGTTGTCTTGGGGGGCTGTCTTAAGGAAACAATCTAAAACTTAACCGATGAGCTGCCACCAACCTCTTAAAACCATTGTGCAACTGCTTTCTGCACCAAGGAGGGACTTCTCTACAGGATTCTTGAAATTTAAGTAGTAACAGAAGTAAATTCAGCGTGGGAAAATGTACTGTATGAACAGTACATAGGTCCCTCCACCACCGCTAAAATTTACTGCAGAAGGAAGACAACCTTTCTAAAGAAAGTATTTCCTGATGAAACAGAGACTATCCCCTACCTTGTGGGTCCCTTAGAAACCAGCTGTAAGTAGCTGACACAGACTAATCAGGCCTGTAGTGCCGCTGAATAAATGCCACACACAAGGCAGCAGCTACTCCCCTTTCTCAAGTATATGCAATGCTTTACCTGTGAAGAAGGTGACCACACGGCAGAACATGAGCTCCAACACGAGATGTGTGAATATCCTGTTTTGAGGCAAGCGTCAGACAAAAGACAAGAAAATTAATTCAAACGCAGCCAAAAATACAGCCACGCACAAATCCAAGAGACGAAAAGGAGCAGCTCACCTCCAAACATATGGGACAGTCCTGCCTGGAGACATTTTCAATACACTTTGCAAAGACACACACACAAAAGAGAGTTATTATACTGCACRGATATCTGCATTTTTCTAAATTCTAAAATGCCTTTAGAATGGTAAGAAAAGATGTATGAAACGTTACTGTTTGCATTTAGGTTTAAAGTGCTCAGAATTAACAGGWGGCTTAGCATATTAATAAACAACTTGAAAACACACATAACAAAAGGACTCCCAGAACTCCCGCAGCGGCAAGCAGCCTAGCTTTTCCTATACTGCAGCAGGAACCGGAGCTCAAACTTACRCACTGACAGATCTGCAATGAACAGCTCCTTTCAAAAGAAAAGGAGGAGACCAAGAYGTTTATTTCCTATAGCTTCGACTGCCAGCAAAGCCAGCCCAGAAGCGCTCTGTGTTGCTGTTAGATGCACTTAGAGTACCGGCTGCTCCGTCTGTCCATATGGCCTTGGATGGAACCGAAGCACTATCAGCTTTCATTTTCAAAGTGTGTTTGGTGTTTTTTTGTTTGTTTGTTTGTTTGTTTTTGTTTTTGGTTTGTTTTTTTTAAGATATGGAGTTAATCGGTGTATTCTTACCTTGTGCTTTCCTCGAAGACTCAAGCTTAGGCATAAATTGCATTTTGAACAGTGGAAAAAATCCTCCTTTGGGCCAATCCTGAGGAGAAAAGCGTCAGGYCAAGGCCGGTTCCCTCCTTTCCGTACCGCCCCGCTCCGTGCCCCACCCGAGCGGGGCAGGGCCCGGGCCGAGGGGCCCGCCCGCCCCCCACGCACCTGCAGATGCCGCACTCGGCGCAGTGGTACTGCTTCTTGTCGCGGTCGAAGAGGTGGCAGATACCGCAGTAGTACTCGCCGAAGAGGCTGTGGCAGCCCTCGCAGCGCTGCTGGGCCTGCCGCCGCACCGGGGAAAGGAACCGGGGAGACGGCCCTTAGGTGCGCGGCCGCCCCACACACAACATGGCGGCGGCGCCCCCCTCCCCCCAAATGGCGGCGCCCTCTGGCCCCCRCCACCGGACCTACCTTCTGCAGGAGGCGGCAGCGGGTGCACTGCACCTCGGCCACACGGAAGCGGTCCAGCCGGTGCCCCTCGGCGCCGTCGTGGCACAGCCGGCAGGCGTAAAGCTTCCCGCAGCACGGCGCCTGCGAACGGCACGGTACGGCACACCTCAGCGCCCGCTCCCGGCAGCGCCCGCTCCTGGCACCCCCCGCCGCCCGCCCCGCCACCGCCTCACCCGCAGCAGGCAGCCCCGCCGGTAGTGCTCGCAGCCCTCCTCCCCGCCCGCCGCCATAGCCGCCCCCGCCTCGCCCGGCCCGGCCGCCCCGCCGCTTCCGCTTCCGCCCCGCCGCCGTCCCCGAGACGCCTCGGGGTGCTACGTGGGGCCGGGCCGGCTCCTTGCAGCAGCAGGCCGCGGCAGCACTGTGAACCCTGCCGCTCGGCCCTTGCAAATTAGCTCCCCCSTTTAAACCTTTCTTTACCCCAAAACTTTCTTGCCTCCTAAACCTTCCTTGCCCCCCCTTAACCCTTTCTTCCTCCTAAAAACCTTTCTTCCCCCCCCCAACCTTTTTTCCTCCCTCCCCTAAAACGTTCCTTTGCTCCTCAAAACCTTTCTTCCCCCCCTCCACTAAAACCACCCCCCCGCCCCATCCCCAATAACAAAACCAAAAATCTTTGCCGTCTGATGGAGCATAAGGGACAGCAGGGAGGTTTCCCCCAAAAGTTTTCCAGGAGTTGTTGTTTGCTGTTCCTGAGATAAGGATCCACTGCCAATGGGTGCTGAGGCCGAGCATCCTGGTGCTTGTGCTGGGAGAGGCACACAGACCCGGCTGGGGGCTGCTCTGTCCACTGGGACCTCGGTGAGTTCTCAGTAGGTCAATTTTAGGGAAGTAGCTTGGTTGCATTTGCCCAGAGCTAGCTAAATGGCTGCTGTGGCCAGCGGGGAACGTTTGCTATGGGTACAACTGGGCTACCCTGCAGCAGTTCCTGGTTAGCRGTGAAGAAAAAGCAGGGCAAGTGGAACGGTGCTATCGCCAGTAGGCCAGCCACGCTGGAAAGGTAAAGGGCATGCTGGATGAGCATARTCAGCTGCGTGCTGTCCGGATGCTGCTAAGGGACATTAGGAACCTGTGCTCGTAACTGGTTGCAAGAAACACGATGTCGACTGTTAAGTAAAAACTGATTCAAAAGTCCTATTTTTCAATGCAGGTAAAGCCACCAATACAAATGAGCAGATATAACACCAAGTCCAGGGAAGACTAAGTGAGCACATCTTACATTTATAAGCTAAGCACACACTAGTACCAAGAAATTTGGCATTTGAATATCCTTTTATTTACAAATKTTGATGTACACGTCAAAACACAGCATAGTCACAAAGCTCTAAATACGATGACATTCATACTGTATTCTGCCATGATACATCGATGGGAAAGGCCACATTTTGTGGAACGACAAGTTCCAAAATTAACTACACCGTACAGGGGTGTGAACTGTGACAGCAGCCTCAAACTGCTGGAGAACAGAATTGTGAGCAACGTAGGGACACCATAAAACTGACTACAACCAACTTGAGGGCAGTTAAGCAAAAATGGTCTCATAACAACCCCGAGATAAAAGCGATGCCACCTTTCTCTCCCCACAAGCCACTGTTGAGTTTTACACTTACACATCCCACTCCTCCAAGGGACCTAAAGGACTGATGACTTAAATGAGTTACTGAGTGCCCACAGAAGCCATTTCACATGCCACCTGCATCACAGCTCCATATTTTACACTGATATTCTTCCTTCACCATTAACAGCTGCYAGACATTCACTCAGTGCAGCCAGACAACAGGCCCAGTTAAACACCCGAAAGACAACCACCCAAAGATGGGGACRAAAGCATGGAGGGAAAAGGAATCTAACACAAGGTCACACATGCTGCTAAGCATTAGCAAGGGTTTCAAAGGAACAGCTGGGAACACTTACACATTTAAACCTTGTATTTCTTGCACAAACATTTTCTTCACTGACATTTTGGTCAAGACAAAGGTGCTTTCCAATACAGATCCAAAACATGGCAAATTCAGCAGCTATCTACTCTCTTCACTATTCATTTAAAAAGAAAACCCTCAAGAGGGCAGCAGTTCGCCAAAAGAAAGCCCAGCTTCCTTCAAAATCCTCCAAACTAGCTCCTACCATTGTCACACACCAATAACCACTGTTGTTTTTTTGCTGAGCAACCTCAGAAAAGACCTGACCCTGGGCCAGAAAGTCAATATTTTGGGAGCAGTTTTGCATGCAAGAACTCCAGCAGCAGTGGCAGTGCAAGCTCTGTCCTTGGACTGGACCTGAGCCACTTCCCATGGCAGCCTGCTGCGCTAACAGGAGAGTAAGGGATCCTCCTCTCTCYTGCAGAGACCTTGCAGCTTTAGCACCTGGAAGCTCAGGTGGATTGTTTCCCACTGTTTCAGCCACCTGCATCAAGAGGAGAAAAGCAGAATGATGTTATGGRCAGGCTAACAAAACCACACAGGTACTCCCTGATGATATGCTTCCTTTATTTTGATGTATTACACATCCTTACCTTGCTAAAGCTGTGCAGTTACACCTCTGTGCTTCACACATGAGACAATTTTAGTAAGGTTTCTTTTTTCCCCCACTTCTATTATCAGGATTGCTTCCCATCCCAATGGTTTTTCTTCTTTCTTCCTAGTAGCATTAAGCCATCACATCACGTGAATGTAAGTGCCCAAATACACTCATATAGATTAAGAGCATGTGCAGCATTTGTGCACAGATTTCAGAGTCAGCAGTTGTTCCCTCTCCTCAAAAAGCAAACACCAGAGCCCAAAAGAAAAAACTAAGATGCACAGTTTGCACCTGCATGTTAACAGTATTGCCATGACATGCTCATGGCTATCTGTAACAAACACTGAGTAAGAGAGGAGAGGGAAGCTTGCGGTGCCTGGTGGTCCCTGTAGCCACAGGAAGAATCCTCAGAGGGACAGGCAGCACCAGGGTACCCAGAGCACTGAGCATCAAAGCCCATCTAAGCAGGACACAAGGTTCCAATAGAGCTGGTGAGATTTTGGAGCACAGCGTCTGAAGACCCTTCCAGAGCACCTTGTCTCTTTCTCTCTTTATTATCCCCAACTTCTGCTCCCTCCAGAAGGTGCAGTCCTTCTGCCCAGCCTCAGTGAGCAAAGAGGGGCGATCATGAGAGTAAAAACCCTCAGCTAAGCACTGCAGTTCTCTCTTTCAAGAGGGTAAGACAAACTCCAACACATACAGCAGACTCCCTGGAAGATGCTGAGCAACAAGAAGTAACAATATGCCAACAGAAATAAGCAAAACAACAAACAAAACCACACAATTTTTTCTGTGAGTTTTTTTTTTTTCCCCCAGACAAAATGACTTAGAGAACTGCATGTCTTTCAATGGGCAAGACGAGAAACTGTTAAAACTCCATTTAAAAGCCTCAGCTTAAAACAATCTAGAATGATAAGATGCAATGCTAAGTGAAACTGCAAATAGAGTGGCAGAGTTCAAACTTAGTACTTCCATCTTAAGACTGCAAGTCAACCACACAGCCAGGACTTTTCCTAAGCCTCCTTCTCTCCCAGACTCCTATCTCATGCTTGGAGAGCACTGAGGTATCAACAGCTACAGTAAATAAATTTAGATGGCATGACATAGTTACTAAAAATTTTCCCTAACGTTAAGCTTGACAAGCCCCCCAAAACGCTTTTCTCCCTTTTTTCAAGTTCATTTTCTGTGATGCACACTTGACAGTGCTGTACATACCACCCACTTTCTCCCCTTTTTGTTATTCTATCAGCTTCCTCAACCCCCAACTTCATGAGCTACTTAATTTCCAACACCAATTTTCCAGCACCTCGGCTCAGGAAAACGATTTACCTGCCACAGCCAACTTCAGTATCTGTAAAGAAAGCTGCGTGCTGACCTCCATAAGAAGTCCGTCCTAGCTAGGAGTTGTAATCGAGCATATTAAGTGTAAAAGGATTTTCCCACTGCACCTCCCAACTAGGTAAGTGTTCATGAAACTACCCATTTGAAAGATACCAGAAGACTACACAGCAGAAATTAAAGCAATCAGAAGGCTACACTGCAGAAATGTAAGCCTACCTTTTACAGGCAGGTGTGATCTCCTTCTCCATAAGGCTAGTGCTCAACTCTGGGGAAACTGGCTTCTGATGCATCGGGCATCAAGGTCCCTGACAGCTGTAAATTGGAAAGGAAAAAAAAAAAAAGAAGAAAGGGTCAATTTCCAAGTGTAGTATAAATAGAGAGAACAATCAGAAACTGCCCTCTAGGGACATATGCAATGCCAACATGCAACTTAAATCTGTTCTTTGATCAAATCAGACTTCAGAAATGCTTCSCCCCCGATCCAATACGACCTGCCAAACCTCAACTGGAAGCAAGGTACCCAAAGTGACTGCCTATGGAATTACTTAACTCCCAAACAACACCTCAATGTTACTGAGGAACTAATCTTTAAGAGTTGCAAGTTTTCCCCTTCTCTCCCTATGCCTGGCTCCTAGGCTTTCTCCCTCCCTACTTCACTCAGCCCCTCAACATCTAACACAGCCAGAAAAATTCTCCTCAAAACACATGTCCCTCCTGGTCTCTCTTCAACTCTGGAAAATCAGGCTTACTTCCACCTTGATCCAGCCAGCTGAAATAGCAACAATTCATGTTGTCAGTCTTTGCAGTGAAAATCTAGTATTTAGCTAACCTCAGAGAGACAAATAGAGCCCCATGTTTCATCCATGATCCTTCTCTTTTCCCCCAGCATAAGGCCTCAGGTCCTTTTACTTAGACAGTTAAGAAACCAAGGGAAGTTCTGCTTCTGTTAAGAGTCACACTGGAAATTTGTCAGTCACACAGTTCAGAAAGTCATGAACCAAACAAATACAGAGCAGCACAAACTATTTCATTGCTTTGTTACCTGCTGTGAGGCCAGACTTGGGTTATGGAGGTCAATAGCAGCAAGGGAGGGGACACGGGACTCTGAAACTGTTTTATTTTCCTTTTTCAGAAATCTGGGATGCCACACTACAAAACACAGCCAATGCGTACCATGTTAAGGAAGAAAGAGCTGACTGCTCTAATGCACACTGCTTCCTGCCACTTATTTAGGATGCAGGTTTTATTTTGAGGACATCAAAGCTCATACCTTCCACTCCTCTTAGTTCAGGGAGATGATTTAGTTCTGGCAAACGCACATCTGTCTTGGAGAATTCCCATTTTTTCCTATTTGCCTGAAGGATGTTTTTTTCATTAGTAACCTGTAATCAAGGGCATAAGTACCAGCTCATGAAAATATAGAAAAAACGAAGGTATTTTCAAGCCTAAAAATGCAGCAACACAGCAATGTTCCGCTGTAGTTGGAACTTGTGCAAGAGTAAAGAAAAGACTGTAATGTATGCGAAGGAATCCATTCGCTCAAGTGTCATTTATACATTATAAACAATGTAACAGCCACAGCAAAAAAAAACCCCAATCATCTAAGCGAGACTGCTTTCAGAGAGACAAAATACAACACTTGGAGAATGGCTCGGATTAGTTAGCTGTAAGGCAAATGTTCCTCCTGGCACGGAAAGAATATTGCCTAGGTAGTGAATGCAGTGGAAAGCTTTCCATTTCACTTGTTTTCATTATCAATTTTTAATGCATTTATGACACAACTAAATAAGGCCTTGACCATGTTAAATCCAAATCCTAAATTCTGCTTCAGTAGTGCAGCACATATGATCTACTTTTCCTAGGCAGGCAGGAGGCCATGGATATATTCCATGTCTAATAGATACCCTGTGTTAGACTGCTCCCCCCATTTAAAATTGTCCTCTGACACAAAATATGTTTCATAGAAGATAACTATTAGTAAAGGATAACAGACAACACACCTGTAGGAAAGAAGGGATAAAGAAAATAATATTCCTAGTTGGGAGTTATGGTGAAGGCTGCAACCAGATGGGATTCTTGACAATAAGACACATATTTGAGTTCAGAATTTATTTTTGCTTTGCCAAGGGGGAAAGAGAAACAACTTACTGATGTCAAGCTTACACTGTAATGGCCCGCTGGAGAACGCTTCCGTTGCTTTAGAAGTGGGTTCAAGTATTTTTTACTCTTTTCATCAACTCTGTAATCAAAAAGCCCCCAAACTTTGTATTAACTGGGGTAACATAGTGAATATAAAACCAACAAATGCAAGTCACCCAAAAACACTGTCATTAAATGCCTAGAAAGAAGGCTCACAGGGAGAACACCCTTCGTGAGTGCAGTTAACAAAGAAGTTTGGTCCAAAGGACAAGCCACGAGTCAAAGAAAGGCCAGTATCACAGCAGCGGGCAAACTGTTGCTGTCCGGTAGAGCTTTGCCAAATGCAGAAACGCAGAGACCCTGTGCCTGTGTGGACATGCACAGCCACTCGAGGTGAAGCCGGGCTTTCTTATCCACGTACAAGCCTACACCCAAGCGCTGCTCCTAGCCCTGTCCTGTCCCAAACCCACATCTCGCGTTCCCACATCATCACCCTGCACCTCTCTYGGGACATTACAGTTCCTCAGCACCAGGGACGATGGATACAAGCTCTTCTAGCTCTGCTCTCCTACCTGTAATTAAGGTTCCCAGGCACAGGCCCCATCCCAACCGTAGTGGGAGAAAGGTTCTGGTTGATGGGAGGGATAACTATGCCTGCATTCTTAGCATAGTCCAAGCTGCTGCTGGAATCTTTCAGGCTGGTTTGAGGGCTTATTTTAAATGGGTTGATCGCACTGTCATAGAGGGAGCTCAGGTTGGAGGATCGGTCTGCTCTCTCCGCATCAGCTTTAGAGCACTTCGCCTTTAATAGCTTTGCATGTCTGCTCTTCGGGTCAATGCTGAAATCCTGTTTGGGAAGATAAGCATCGTCCTTCTCTTAAAGTCATGTTTAAAAAGTAGCTTAGAGCAGCACATGTAGGGAAAAAAGTCAAAAGCCTGAACCCTGCATGATTCTGCAAGGATCTGATGGAGATGGAATTTTTTTAGTAGAAAAACTCTGTTTTCCATCAAACGGGAGGAGACTCGTCAGGGTTCCAGCACCCTCTGTAAATAAGTCACCTTAGAATGGGATCAGAAATGACGGAGGAAGAACAACYGCATCCTGTGTCACTTCCAAAGAAATGAAATAAGAACTGAGCCCAATGTCACCTCAAAGTCACTCTGAAGCCTCTTATCCTTAGTATCTGATTGAAAGCAAAATAYGTAATTTTGGAGACAGGGCTTTAACACATGTAACCAACAGCATACAAGCATGTTTTCGTGATTCAACATGAGTTATGCTTTCTAACTGATTCTCCCTTCAGCTCCGTATTTACCAGTAACTGCATCACGATGTAGTTTACCTGCAAGGGACTGGYCAAATAGCCACTTGCAGACTGCTGAACCAAGCACTAGAGCAAACTTGTAGCAGCCAAACAGCTAAAATCAAAGGCACAGAACTTCTACACAACAGCCTGCAGGCTGTATTGCACTGAGTGTCAGAGCTGTGGGGGCACAGGCCTAACATACTGCCTTGAATCGAGTGACAAGGTCTTCAGCRCTGTTCAGACTCACAGTGGCCTCCAAAGGTGAACTTCTCTGGCACATCACACTTACCCAGTCTTTTTTTAAAAAATGAAATGGACAATTGTGCTTATATTTTTGCTATGAACTTAAACTACTGCACATACTTATACAGTGATTTTAAAACATGGAAAAAAAAAAAAAAAAAAAAGAAATACAGGTTTGGAAAACAAAGAGGGACCAACCTGGACACCAAGCATTTTTCTTTCTTCTAAAACATCATCTTTGTCCCTTTTGCTGATTTTTGATTTTTTCTGTAATTGATGGTCTCTCGCATCTTTCTGAATCTTTAATTTAAGCTCCTGAGCAAATCTACGTTCCATACAAGGAGGAAGAGAGCGGAAAAAAAAAAAAAAAAAAAGGGCTTTTGTTAATCTCAGGATCGTCACCAGTTGGTGTTCAGCACAGGCTCCTATAGCCTTTTAAGTAATCAAACAAACCATACCTTTTTAATCAATGAGAAGCCAGCCAAATATGATGTAGCCATTAAAATAAATAAAAATCTTACAAGCACACACTTTTCACATTACAGCAATAAAGGTATTTGTATCCCAGTCTGGCGTAGATGTAGACAGTGAATACAGTGTAAGACTATACTACCCAATAGGGTGTGACACTGGGTGCGCACACTGATGAATTATTGTCATGAGAAGGTAACGAGACAAACGTGCTGMTGCAACGCGTTCCCTTTCAACTGTTCTATTTCCAGGAAGGCTAAAACCAAACAAAACCCAAGACATTCAGCAGCTGTCAGCTCTGCAAACCCAGCGTGCAATCTTCAAGCACAACTGCTTAACTTCCTTCTAAAATTAGCTTGCTCTGAGCAAGAAATGAACTGTTTACCTTTCAGCAAATCCATCCTTGTTAAAGAAATCACACTGCAGGAGTTCAGCACAGGATGGTCTTTTGTCCGGATCAATCTGCAAACACTTCTGTCAAATCAACGTAAACATTAGAAGGCAAATACATTAGAAATGAAACAAAGGCTCTAGCATTTCCGAGTGAAGTAAAGAAAAAAGCTGCAAAACTCACCTTTCTAGGACCTGTTATATTGAGATGGGCCCAAGAGAAACCACTACCAAAGAAGTTTAATGTTTGCTGGCTGCTTCCATTCCAATCACTAATGCTCACAAAGACTCATTGCATAGGGAATACCTGTCATACAAATAGATCACTCCACTCTCAGTAAACCTCCCTTGCTTTCATTTACATTTGTTTGGCTAAGGTTTTAGAATCTTTGATCATTAGGCATTTCAAATACAACCACGTGGTTTTTAAGTTTTTTTAGTTACCCAACATATCGGTGCTACAGACTACTGTGTGAAAGCACAAACACACTTCCTGGTAGGATTCTTCAGAGTCTGTTACAAATCTGTAAGCTTCCTAACTCTCACATAGTAGACACATAGCTCCAAGAGCAAGGGACACMTTTGAATGCCATCCCATCCAAGCCTACTTGCTTGCAGTGCCTCCACCAGCAGGTAGAGGGAGGGCTGGCAGAAAACACTATATCCACACAGCTCTGCTAGCAAGTAAGAAGTCAGGGGCTGTGTATTATCTATCTACAAAGGTAGCAAAYGAGGAGCAAAACTTGTTGGGAGACTTTTCAAAAGATCAACTGATGCAGTGATGTGTACGGGGGACACTTGCAACACACAATCCCTTCTTCATCTTTCAAATCTCCTTGGAAAACTTAATGAATGGGGCACTATATGCTACAAATCCCCCCTGGAGGATATGCAGTAACCATTTTGGCTCTGGAGACRACTGGCTTAGTCTCCCCTGTCACCCAGGACAGTAGCTGTCATATCCTTGGCAGTCCTCACTAAGCTACCAACCCAAGCAGTTGCTCATTGCATGGGTAGTTGAGAGAAAGCCAGTTTAACAGCCCCAGCCTCTTGTTTAGGCTATATTCAACTCCCCAAGGCAAAGGACTAGTAAACAGAGAAAYGTTCATAGTAAATGATCAGTTAATTACCTTGGCTAAATCTAGCACTGCAGCAGAGAGCTTGGGATACCGTTTGTCCAGAGATTCAGCCTCCTTCACTTCAGGCAACCTCATGCCAGCAAAGAGGGGATTTTTATAGAATAACTCTTGGTGTCTTGGAATTAAATTACCTGGAATCACACAAACAAAGCAATCACATGGAAGAAATACAGAATAGTCCCGTGAAACATTTGAGAGGCTGAAATACTGGGTCAGCGCTACTCTAAGGGCTACAGTCTGGGTCATTCCACCTGTGCACCATRAATTAATGCTGGACTCACAAGCTCCTAGCTCCCCCTTTGTAAAAGGCGCTAAAGTACACGCTCTCAGAAGTAGTTCAACACACATCACAGCCTTTCTCCCCACACCTTACTCCCCCCATCAAAATGTATTTCACCCCTTCATTACTAAGCAGGCACTAGGAGCCCAACAGGCTGTTCTTACCTAGGCATTTGGTGATATGGTAGAGCTGGTCAATGTCTGAATCTCCAGGGAAGAGGGGCTCTCCTGTAAGCATTTCTGTTATCAGAGAGCCAATAGCCCACACGTCCACAGCCCTGAAAAACAAACAAACAAAACCACCCCAGCTCAGCACAGCTTCAGTCATCTCTTTAACCTAAAGGCTGAGCCAGGCCAGTGCACAGCACATCTTCAGCAGGTTACAAGCCCCGAGGGCAGGTTTGCCCCCCTAAACAGCAAGACAGCTGTTTTCCAAGCTCACAAGTGCTCTGATGAATGGCAAGCATTCAGCTCTTGAAGTAGGCAAATGCTAGCAGAAGCCTGACAAATCTAAAATCAGGTTCCAAAACCCAATGCTTTAAAAATACTAATACAACATAACACATTAGCAGAATCTTGCACTTTAAAGAGCACAAAGTTAAGCAGCTCCTCTTTCTGCAGGCATCTGCTCTTCAGGCACATTTACTGAAAATTAAGTGTAAGTAATACAGGGACATACATAAACCTGCACAACTGTACTAACAAACCTGTGAATAACACAGTTCAAGTTCTGACCTCGTTTTGCAGCACTGGGGACCCCAGTTAAGAAAAATCTCATTCATCCCACCTCTTCCCTCCTGAAATGTCCATCTAGAATTGTTTGCAGGGACTTTTCCGTCTTCCCTCYATGACTCTAAGTGCACAGGAGGGAATTCTAATCATAGCCTCCTCCAATACTAGCACTGGCAACTGAAAAGCTCCTATAGATGACAGATCAGGAATGCTGAGGGCTCTCCTCGCCTTTTGAGCCAGGAAAGCCTAGCGCTGACAGTAGTTAGCTGCAGAGCGGGAGACAGACAAGGAAGGCTTAAATCTTTACAARTGAATAACCAGGGAATGCTGAACAGCATCCCTTTAACCTGCTTGCCAAGCAGTAGTCCCCTACCTCCCCTAAAAACAGAGCACCCCCTTCCATAGTCCCCACAAGCCCACAACCCTTCTGCAGCCTCGCATGCCAGTCTTACTTGCCATACTTGATATCTCCCACCAGCAGCTCTGGAGCTCTGTACCATCGGGTTGCCACATAGTCTGTGTAAGCTTCCCCAGAAGCTGCTAAGGTACGGGCAAATCCAAAGTCACATAGTTTTACAACTCCCGACTGAGAGACTAGTATGTTCTCTGGCTTAATATCCCGATGTATTATCTGCACAAAGAAAAGCAAGTCAAGGCAAATACATTCCCCATTGCCACACAGTAAATTGACTGGCTCCCCCAAAATAGTAGCTTTCTCACATCCAGGTAGAAAATTACATTTTTGCAGGCATAAGAAACATATGGAGTCTGTAAAATATAACTACGTGCACACAGTCAATGAACAAGTGCCTACCCAAATGCACAGGTAAACACAGAACCTCTAATTTTTGCACACAGAAATGTTTATGTATCTCCGCATATGTTCTGCAGGTGTATTTATTATAGGTATTTTAACAGGCACAATTTATTATGCTTGAAAATCTGGCCTTGACCACAAGTTTAAAAGCTGTAAGTATTGCAAGGGCCATGGGCATGTCCTGCAGTTAAATGTGAAGAGTATTTTAGGAACTCATAAGAGAGAGAGTTTCCCCAACATAAAAATAAATACATAAATAAATGCACATGTGTTTATATATATAGTTACACAACTAGGGTCAAACTGGCAAACCTGTTAGAAATCATTTGAGAACAAAAACATAAAAATACTGAAGAGAAAAGGCAAGCCTACGTGTTTACATACACACTATCAGAATCAAACTTTTGAAAGAGAGACTACCTTCCCCTGCAAGACAAGCCAACCTGCAATAAGGTGCCACCAAGTATTGAATCCCCATGGACTTCTGGACCCTTCCTTTGAAAGGGCTCTCACAAATCAATCAGAGACAGACTACTGGATTAGCTGACATCAAGCTCTGACATTTTATACGAAGTTCAGTCTGGCCCTTCTGCCCTGCCTCTTTCTTGTCAGCCAAAGCTTTATTTCTCTAAGTTTTAATATATATCAAAAATACACGCTTCTGTATCTATTCATTCAAGATTAACTGCAGAGCTGACTTATTGTGCATACTTACATTATGACTGTGACAAAATGCTATTCCTCTCATAATCTGAAATAAGTATTTCCGAACCCTGCTGTAGTCTAGTCCATTTGGAAATGCCTCAAGGTCATCAAGCACCGTGTGATCCACAAATTCAAACACCAGATACCACCGCTTCTTCTTTTTACACACTTCCAGCAGGTTCACGAGATTCTCATGCCTGAGTTGCTGTTACAAAACAAGAAATATTTTACGAGAGCTTGACAGCATATAATAGGTAAACTAGGACCAGATACTTTTAACTGCAACCCAGCTGGTGCACTGGCCTGGAATGCTCTTCTTGTCATGGCACTCACATTCATTTATTCTTAATATCAGCTCACTGGTATTTTAGAATAGGTTTTATTTTTCCAATTTTATTTTATTTTTTTAACATTATCTGGAGGATTTCCACCACTTCATATATGCAGACACCTTTTTTGAAAACTAAAAATAAATAAAACACTGACTAAGGACATTTCATCTTAATGGGGATGCTCAAAATACACTGTTCTGTTGTTGGAAAATCTCATGCGTTCCGCTTCTCACAATATTCTCCTCACATAAGGGGTGACACTAGCTCGTGCCCTGATCTTGACAAGCTTTAGAGCAAGCTTATGTTCCACATGAGAGAAATCTTGAGAAAGTCAAAAAGAACTCGAGAGGAGCATGTGGTTAACACGTGAGAGACAGCAGACACCTAACAGCATCTCCCACAAATACTTGCCATGGCAAAGGAAAATCCAGAGGTCCCCRAGCTAGCAGGAAAGACAAAGCAGGACGGTTTGTACTGAAAAGTTCACCATGCTGCCAAGTATGTCTGACCACTGTGAGAAGAAAAATGGGGCATTTAACCATGACTGGTGAGCTGCAGAGACTCCTTGCTAGTTCCCTGATTTTGCTTACAAACAGCTCAAGCAGCAATAAACACAGCTTGTTCCCATAACATTGGGCTATATCTGTGACTCAAACTCCTTTAGGTGATATTCCCATCTAGGTGACCAAGTAATACTGCGCTACCCTGCCTGCTCCCTCAGGGCAGGGCACAAGGAGCAACRCTAGCTACCCCTTCCAGACAGGATTCAAAGGATCGCTGAAGACAGCTCTCAATGTTTTAAGAAAACTTTTTGCCTCTCCCAACAACCCAAAGCTGATTCATCTCTTTTCTTCCATGTTTCCAGGAAGTTTTACTCTTCTGTCATTCGTTTCTCTAGGTCCTCTTTTAAAAAGTCTCTTACATCCCCATTTAAAAGAAAAACAAAAGCAGCTGCAATACCTTTCTGTTCTACCTAGCTGCCAGTTTATCACCAACTACTCAGTGTCTGTATCTTAATTTTTTCTAATAAGGCTGATCAAAGACTTTTCTTTTAAGCTTCCACCATACCCAAAGCATTTCTGTTGGCACTGCCAGCTTATACAAATTTACAATAACTAACATGTGCCAGAATACAAGCACACTGAATGGATAAAAGGAAAGTTCAGCATTCTTACCTATAATAGTGTTAACAATTAAACAGCTTCTATTAAACTGTGTCTAGTGGATTCAGAGTGAAAATCGACCAGCCAAGGACTTGAAGAGACTTTTTTTTTTTTGCAATATTATGCAGAGGGGAAAGCTAAAGACAGTTTAGAGAAAAAAACCTGCAACTTAAAAGAAAAAAAAAAAAAAGGCAGCTGTATTTTCTAGTTATTTTGTCATCATATTCTGACCAGACAAGAATTCACCTCCAATTCGTTACACATTTGTAACACTGGTTTATCACACACCACTTTAACAAAACAGACCACGCTACAACGAGTAGTTATTTATTAGCTTGGAGCCTAGCAGGGAAATATCATCAGAGCCTGCCTGAAGGTAGCACCACAGCCCAGGGATCACCACCAAGGAAGATGCAAAAGGACTGCAGAGCACAGGGACTTGTAGGGGAAATGCTCTGCCAGCCCAGAGGGAGTGCCAGCCAACCCGCACCTGGGTCTGTCAAAGACCCAGATTTCTTAGAAAGTCTGAAAGTGAGGATTTAAACAAAGATGATCAATTAGAAAAAAGCTCTTTTCTGAAGAATAATTTCTTCCCAGCACAGGAGACCTGAAGAGGTTTTGCTGTTTTCAGCCATGATTAAATTTCTGCCCAACCTCCAGAAYAAAAGAAAAAAAAAAAAATTAGGTTCATAGGGAGCATGCAAGTGAAGAAACTACAAAAAGATTAAATCTCTAGGTATTTATTTTCACTGTGAGAGGCCACACTTACTGAGCTACATAAGGAAATGTTCCCCTTGCTAAGCTCCCATTCACCCAGGAAAACAAGTTAATTCCTGACACACCTGGGAGGTGGTACGTGCTTTGACTCAGTAACTAAGCAAGCCTGGCCAACAGATCAGGTATGATTCAGACTCACACAGATCTGCTTTAAAGGAGTTTGAGGGGACAACACTTGGAGCTGCTGGCTGCGCCTCAAGCTCCAGCGCATGCATTTCTATTAACTCCAAGGGTCTGTATCTCTTGCAGTGATGACTTTTTTTTTTCCTTCACAGCACAGGGACTATAGTCCGGCAGACTTGCGAACAGACACTTGTGGCAACCAAGAGGACGGGAGACAGGCTTGCACATATTCCCACCTCCAGAACACTCCGCATCAGAGGAAAAGCCTAGATGCACTCCAACTGTGATAAGACTTTCCATCATTTCTTCACCAGACACATCACTCGTGTCTTAACGCTTAAAACTACCACCTGTGCCCACACACAGGGACAAGCACTCTTCTGTGCACACCACCTGTGCGACAAGGGAAGAAGGAAAATGTTGCACCTACTGCTAGAGGTTACGGTGGCAAACACAGGGGCTGAAGGTGGTCAAAASAGCAAGCAGAACAACTGATGTATGTCCTGGCACGGAATGCCACCCTGCACCCTTGTCACGAAGGAACGCAGCAAAAAAAATTGGCAGCGAAACAGTTTGGGAACTTGCAAAAGTTCTGTAGGAAGAACAAAGCCAAGAGAGGAAGCAGAAAGACCATATGACAAAACACTGAAGAGCACACACACAAAATGCTGTTTATCTAATTCTCCTGGGTATTTTCCCAGACAGAGTATCTACAGTCCATGAAGGGAAGTACCTTTAATAAACCAATCCACACAATGAGGCTACACCACATAACACTGCTGATAAGAAGCCAACAGGCTGAAGTACAACTGGACATTTAGGTGAGTATAAAGCATCCACAATTGATAGCAGGCAAATCATGCACTCAAACAGGAAAGGACATTATGCCAGCTGGCTTCAGCCTAGGGGCTAGCCATTGATTGATAAGGTTCAGGGAATTTGATACCTGTCCTCCTCCAGCCTCTTGCTGGCAGTACAAGTCTGCCAGGAAAGTGCCATTAACAAAATAAAATAAAGTAAAACTTTCCTAGAAGCATTTTTCCTTATCAGGTAACACCAATACCCAGTCTGGTTAGGCACACTGTCACACATTCAGGTCACCATTCTCCTGCAGGTTTTAAAAGTTCAGCATTTCTTTCGTTTTCAGCAAATTCGCAGCAGTAAGGTACTCGAATTTGGTACACAACACGGGGGGACACAACTACCACCAGGAGGCAATAGAGATCTCGTGACTCCCTTCCTCRCAAGGGCACGTAAACAGACTTCTAATCAAGTCAGGTTTAGCCAGGCAAATCCAGCACAGCACCCAGCCAAAGGGAAAAGCAGCTCTGCAAGGCTACAACTCAAAGGCTAAATGAATCTGGCCATGGCTTAGCTGCTCATGGAAATACAAACAGGGCCCAATCAAGTCTCTTTTGGTTTGGACTTTGTTAGTTATACTTTGCAAATTGTGGTCAGAAGCAATTGTGTTGCCCTTTCAAAACTGACCCAATGTCTTAAATTTACAGCTATCCCATAACTTCACTGGATAAACACCCCTCCTTAAAGGGCTATAAAGGAGTCTCAAGAGGCATCTCCCTCCCAAGAACCCATCAACTCCCGACAGGTAGATCTCACCCACACTCATCAGTTCTAAACAATTAGCACCTTTACTGCAAGAAAAACTCACACCACAGACATGAAGGTTACTATTCCGCTTGAAGGAGACATTTGCCTTCWCGGAGGTATTTAAGCACCTGACTGGGATTCAAAACACACCGCGAAGAGGCACCTGGAGCACGGCAGAGGCTGGACCCGCGCACCGCTGCTCTCCCTCCCCAGGGAACACCCATGCTGAGCTGCACCGCTCCCCTTGCCCGCAGCAGGGCAGGTTGCTGGAGTAATAACTACAGCAGCTTCGAAATAAAAAGGTCACGCTCTGCATGCACCACCTCGGTGCAGCGGCTCGCGTCGGACGTTGTACTGCGACATAAACATCTCCCAGCTGAAGGAGGAGCTACGAATTTAAACGCAAAGCCGTCAAAAATCTGCTTGGTCCGACTTTGCTGGAAAACGCAGGCCTGCTCCCCTCAACTGCCCTCACAGCCCCCTGCCTACCTTCAGCAGCTTGATTTCCCTCACGGCGATCTTCCTCACCACCGCGTCGTCCTCGCTTTCCAAGAAYTTCTTGACGGCGACGATCTGCCCGCTCTCCTTGTTCCTGCACTTGGTCACCACCCCGTAGCTGCCTTCCCCCACGAGGCCCAGCACCTGGTACTTATCCATGGCCGCAGCTTTCCCCCTGCGGGAGGCCGGGGACGGTTGGAAGCTCCGCTAGGCCGCGGCCGGGGTGGGTTGAAGGCACCGGAGCCTCTCACGCCCCGCCCACGGACGGCGGCGGGCCCGGGCCCAACGCACCGTCACCTGGGCAACGGCCCGCCGTAACGCGCAGCCGCCCCACGCGCCCCACCTGTCGTAACAGCCGCACCGCACCCCCGGTGAGGGAAGGCGGGAGGCTGTGAGGGAASGCGGGCTGCGGCAACCGGCGGCACCGGGAAGCGACCGGCAGCCCCGCCGCCGCGGGAGAAGGAGGGTGGGCTGGCCGCCGTGAGGGAGGCAGGGCGGAGGGTGGTCCTGSGGGCGGGGCTCCTGAGGTACGGCGTGTCCCTGCCCGGCGAGGGGCTGAGGCGCTGAGGCGCTGCCGGCGGGAGCCGCCGAGGTTTATTCGGTTATTATTTGCTAACGGGCCCGTCTCTTCTGTGTTTGCGCCAGCCGCCTGAAGCTGTCAAACCTGACCAGGCAGTAACGCCACTCCTCTTGCTGGAGAATGTAACCCAGATATTTTACACTTTTCTTATTAAAAAAATTGTAACTTATGCGGAGAAGTTCAATGGCTCTTCTCAGCTACCGCAAACRGTAAGGTACGGGTGTCAGCTATACAAGATTCCTTGGCTATTAATAAATCATTAACATATTGTATCAAAACCATATCCATTTTTTCAAACACAACATGCTGGAAATCTTTTACTAAAATTTTAGAGAACTAGTGGAGGACCCAGCGAAGCCCTGAGGGAGCCTTGCCTATGTTAGCTGTATCTTCCCCCAAGTAACCACAAAAAAAGGTATTGAGAGCCCAGATGAATAGGTCTACTGATTTAAGGTAAAAAAAGTTGCCCCTGGATCTATTAGACAGGGGTAATTATGTTCATTAATTAGAAGGTTTAAGGCCGGATTCTCCTCAGAAGAAGGGGAAAACATTCTGTATTCAGTAGTGACTGCACAAAAGGGAAGGACTGAGAGGTCCTTTTGGGAAGCCCTTTGGTTGTACTGGGCATTCCCCTTTCCAATGACCTGGTTGTCCACAGTCTGCTGTTCCTCGAGGCCCATTGCTCCTAAAATTTCCTCCTCTGCTTTTGCCTTGAAGACCTCCATATCCCTGTCCCCTCAGTCTAGGATTGCTATTCCTAGGTAGGGCCAAGGTATCAGGAATAGCCAGGAAACAAATTTGGGAATTGATGGCACAAAAGACGCCCGACTCCTTCCTAACAAAGCCAGCCTAAGGGAGTGCCCAAGACGTGCTGGAAATCTACTTGGCTATAAGGAGTAAAAAGGCCTTATAAACCATTCTCCCTTGAGGTTCTTTTCTTAAAACCATTAAGACACATAAAGAACAAATGACTTAAGCAATCTTACCCTGGCATGAAAATGTGCAGTGGGAAGACTGCCGAGATAAAAAACCAGTATGAATTCATTTAATAAATATTCTGTGTCTGAGCAGCTGTGTGCTGCAGCAAGGCAGCTTATGTGGCTAGGAATGTGGCAATGATAAAGGTGGAATAATTTGCTGTAAAATGGATGTCTGTATCAGCGTCCTTGCTGTGCATTTTATTTTAAAAACATGGCAGTTTCTGCACGTTACGTGCAACTTAACACCAGGYATGAAGGTAACCTGTTCCCTTCAACAGGGGCTTCTTCTAGCAAAGTTGGAGCATGCATGTGTGTTTACTGATTGAGACTTAATCCAACATACTCTTGCTCTTCCCACTGTACTCCACTGGAGGAGACAGCGAGTGATGTAGCAACCTGTGATGGCTGTCTTTTGCTGACATTGACTTGACTTGCTCTGGCCATGAGTTGCATGGCAGGAGAAAGCAATCAGAAACTGAAACTACAGAAAAAAAAGACATTCTGTGTGGATATTCGCGAAACAAAGGTGCTGTGTTAAAGARAGTTGAGGGGGGAAAAAAGAGATGAAAGCAACAGGGAGGAAGGAGTAGTTGGAGACCAGCTGTGCCTGTTCAAAGGACTGCAAAGTTGCRTCACTCCTACCCCATCAGGTTGCTAGGAAAATGTCACACCCCACGGCTGTCATGCAAGGGCTGAGTCGCTTCTCCTTTTCTGTTTTTACCAATCAATTCCTAAACATTTCCCTCCACAGTTTGGTGGGCTATATTGCACAGGCTAGGGTACTGTCGAAGAAAAGGTCTCCAATTGCTCTGAAGAAATTTATGAACACCTGYCAGGTTTGACTACTGCAATGTTTCTCTTTGGGAGAGGAGCAGTATATACCTTGACAAAATGCCAATTCCCTGGAAAATAGCATCAGGAGGCATCRTATATTCCAATAAAACCTTTATCATATTTCTCTTGAGTCATGTCGATACATGTCACCCTCTGTAATTCATTTCTGGTTGTTCTTATTTCTCCTTCACCCTCATTCTCACTTCCTATATGCAATCACTGTAATGCACCTTTCAAGGCTGACCTCACATTTCCAGGAAAAAAAATGGGAGCTCAGTTGGCATTAATTTATTATATTCCTCCCACCTTCTACTGCTCATCATTATTGTAGCAAGTGCCTTCTCTGGGTCCCAGTATCTGTTGAGCACCACTAATAGACAGCTAACATGGCAACCAATTAACTCTTCCACTGCTGAAATACCACTTTTGGCTTCGTTAAATGAAAGGCACAAACCACAACCACACATGCACAGCAGACTTCAAMAACTCACTTTGTCAGTGCAGATGGCTCTTCAATTTTATTTTATTTTTCATCATAGCAAACAATATGGGGAACCAGCCTTTCTCACTTACGGACAGTGTCCAGTGTCAATGGGATCTCTATTAATCAGTCATTCCAGCCGCCTCGCTTGCTGTGTGAGTAATGCTGGTTTTTACCATCAGYAACTAACTTAAAGATGACAATTTCTTTTGGCTATAGGTTGCYTTGGGGTTTGTTTTTTGAGTGATCTTTATTTTTACATATATAACGTCACTGTTAACTTATGATGATGTGTGTCGGTGTGGTGCTATAATTTAAAGCCAGAGAGATTGAAGGTGGTGAAGAACAAGTGAGGTATCTTGCTAAACCATATAGTACCTGTGCTCCAGATGTTTGACAGCCTGTTGGTATCTCAATGGCCTTGATCRAGTTCAGCCTTGATAATTTGAAAGAAACCCTTTTTTCTCTCATAACATCATACCTATAGCCAACAGGGACCTTGAACTGGATTCCTCTCCTCAAAAGTGSGATTACTGGCAATGCTTTTTCCTACTGGCCCTTGGAACCCTGGAATATTTTTCTACTTTCAAATGCAGACTACTGTGAGCTCTTCCGATCTTCCATGACCACAGGTTAATGAGAAAGGGGCAGAAGAATAGTCAATAGCCAGAAGAGCTTTCTTTTTCTAAGTATTAAATTGGTAGTCYTACAGTGATCCAGCCCTGTATCTAAACCAATGAATAACTGGATATTTTAATTTTCTAWGTATCTACAGTGTAAGTTAAGACATTTTCAGTATTGTTAGCTGAGTGCAACTAATATGATTTCTTTCAGTGTGGATCCTGGATCCTTTGAATGTGGGGCAATGGCATTTCATTTATATACTATTTAGCTTTTTATACCAAATAACATGTGGCTGTGCTATGTGCCTTCCACACTGTTCGTCTTGCTGTAGCTCYCAGAAATGTTCACCTACAGAATGTCAACACTGTGTCAGTTCTGATTTTGTTTTTCTGTTTTGTTTGCCAGAAATCTTCAGGCATCGTGGTATCTGCCAGAATCACCCATCACAGTTCTTGTAGTTAAGCCTCAGGAAGACAAGTAACGGCAGCCCCTGTCATTTAGATACTGGGTTTTAGATGGGTCACACAAACAACTACTTATTTAATATTTTTGATAATGAAGTATCCAACGACTTAGAGAAATTACGGATGAAGTAGTCTGGTGCCCTGAGTGATCTTCTAGGGCTGAAATTACAACGGTGGGTTTTGGKTTTTTTTAATTAAGGAATTTTTGTTCGCATACAGCATACAAGCTGTAGTGAACATATGACAAGATACGGGATTTCACAATATACCCTATTTCTCTTCATCGCACAAAATGGAAGGGAATAAATTTAAAAAAAAAAAAATCACACCTGTGGCACGTGGTGGTGATGATACAGTTGATCATGAGCTGTTATTGCCTTCTTTCCAAGGCAGTTTTGTGGTAAACTGCCTTATTTTTTTTACCCATCCTGTTTTCCCAGATGACAGAACCTCAACACCCGCTTCGGTTTCACACAGGACCTTTCCTACCCAGTTTACACCCGCAGAAGACAACTCAACCACCTCCACCTCCTTTTACGTTTCTTCCCTTGAGACGACGCCTGGAAGAGAAATAAATACCTTTAGCGACGGTCCTTAAGGTGAAGAGCCTTCAAAATTTCCAGGTTTGATGGGATAAGGTCTTTTCTGTTAGCTACATCGGGTGGTTTTAGGCGAGCGAACGGCCGGACCCTAGCGCCGCCGCCTCCCCCTCCGCGCCCGCGAAGGGGCGGGCCGCCGCCGCCTCCCCCTCCGCGCCCGCCTCCCCCTCCGCGCCCGCGAAGGGGCGGGCCGCCGCCGCCGGGGGCGGTGCCAGCGCTCGGGGCATGCGGCATCCGCCTCTGCGCAGCGGCCGCGGCCATGAGGCTGTGGGCTCGGAGCCTCCGCCTGCCGCCCGGCCCTTTGTTTCTTAGGGTTAGCGGCTGCCCTTCTCCGCCCTCCTCTCTCCCCCGCCGCCCTTGATGGTAGGGGCGGTTTGAAGCCGCCTGAAGGGAGGGGGAGCCGTTGCCGCCGCTCCCCAGGATGCGATGGGGAACTGCTGGGCGCAGTGGTGCTGCGGTCTCTTCTTCCGGAGGGAAGCCGGCCGGCTCCAGCGAGGCGGAGGGTAAGCAGGCASCGCGGCTACCCCCTTTCCCCTCCCCGGGGCGGGGAGGTGCTGGGCCCGCCCGACTCCGCCTTCCCACCCCTCCTCTCCCCGGCGAGAGGTGAGGAGAGGCGGCCGAACCGGAGGACCCTGAGGCGGCTGGTCCTCGTCCCCCCCGGGGGCTTTGACAGCGGGACGTGGGTTGCCTTGGGGTAGGAGGGGGGTGACAAGGCTGGGGGGCTGTTGCGGTGGCCGGTGWGGCCCAGCAGGGAGGTGAGGTGGGTCGGTAGGTGAGGTGGACGTGTCCTACCTCATGCAGGGTCTGGGTACACCCCGGCTGCCCCCTTGGCCCCCTCATTGATTGAAGAGGGGAGAGAGAGAAAGAGAACGCGTATGTATGTCTGCCTTGACAGCTCGAGCTGATGAAATGCCGTCAAAAGGTTGCTCGGCTTTGTGCAGTTTGCCCGGTTGATGATAATATGCTTCCAGGGTTGGCTTAGGTTAAGTGGCTGTAGGGACATTCTTACTCCTTAGTCCTCTTCCAGGCTTGTTTTTCCAGAAGCAGCAGCTTAGAAAGACTTTTTCAGGTCAGTTGCCAAAATCTGTGCAGGATGCTGTGTTTGTGCAAGGGTGGAAAACCACCATATTCTCTGGAATATGATCTTGTGTTCTTTGTGAGTCAGAGGCTGAGACTCTGTTGGGATAAAGGGTGACCATTACAGAAGATCAGGAGCAGAATAGTCCGAATAAACTTTCATATGTCTTGTGAATGTGTAATTCATGTTTTGTTTTGCAACAACCAGTTCATAGAAAAGCAGTGTACAAACAGGGGAAGGATATGTTAGCTGTACAAGAACTTGGTTTTCTTCCATATACTTACCAGTATTTTATACTTATATATCACTTATTTTTGACTGATGTATTAGGCTTGAAGTCTTTCTAGATAAATATGGTGAGCATTTTACATGTTGCAAACTCGCCGCCTCTTACTTTGCGTCAGCTGTAGCAGGCAAGTCTGATGTTCTGCTTGTCCTGAAGACCTTTTAGGAATAATTTTCAGAGAAATGGGTGAAAGACCAGGACAGTGTGTGTGGAGGATACCTGCTTGTATTCTTAGTATTCTCTAGCAGTGGGTATGAAAACATCTGAAATGCCTCAACACTGGCACTTAAGTATCTGTTTCTTGTGCTATACTCTGAGAAAAACAGGTAATACTTAAAGGTTCTTCCTTCTCGTGTGTTTTGCTGAGTCTGCTCATAGGCTAATACCCTTTTTTAGCAGGTGGGGGTAGTGACAATGAGTCTCCGGCAATGTGTACTTACCCTGTAAGTAATTGCTTTGGTTGTGGGGTGTCTTTGGTCTTTTATTTTTCACCCCCAACTACTTTTAACTGACTTATTAACTGACTTATGAACACTGGATAGGAGACAGTCCAAAAAGGCACAAGTTTGTCTTGGCTATAACAGCAAATTCTAGATATATGGTTATCTTTTATCTTTCCCTCTGGTCTAAAGTGACTATTGCCTATATTTTGTTGTTTTTTTTCCCTTGTATTCTTTTTTTTCTTGTATGTTTGCAATACTCTGTAACCCTTTTGTGTATTTATTGATGTTTGCGGTGTCATCTGTTCTAATACTTGGTTTTGGTGCATGTTTGATTTATGAAGTATCACTTGTTAGCTTCCTTCTACACTGTCTCATAGTCTCTAATTGATTTTCAGCAGACGGTTGCTGAAGTTACGGGCTTACTTGCCAGATTTTATCATGTGTTTTGGTGCCTTTCACATAACCACTGGCTTACTGCTTGCTTGGGTTTCAGAATGGCAACTGTGAATGCCAATGCACAGAATTCTGAGAAATGCCATTCTCTTAAATGGCAGGGAATTCATGGAGAAATTTTAAGACCATGCTCTCAAAGGAGAAGTTTGTTTGCCATGATGGGTTAGCTGCTCATAYGTGCATGTATTGCTTCTGTTAGTCCAATATCAGACTGTCCTGACCAAAGAAAGAAATATTACTGTCTGCTGTTGTAATGTTGAACTGTTACATACATTTCAGGTGTTGCATAGCCTATATTGAAAGCATTAGAAAAATGAAATGATAGTACAGAAAACAGACTTTTCCAGCTGAAGGGGCTGCACCTGCTTGGATTGGCTTTTGAAGCCTGAACCCGGAATATCTCATACAGGGGTCAGTTTATGAAAAAAAGATCATCACTGCAACCTCTTGCAGATAGCTGCATGTGTCTCAGATAATCTTTGTTTTCTGGGTGTGCTGGTAGTTTACAGAACAGTATTGGAGTGTTGAGCAATTTAGGTATTTTCCTTCCATTGTGTGGTGGGAGGAGCAGGGAATTGTATTAAAACCAAAACTGTAAAATGTATCATATAAATTTTGTAAGTTTGCAARTTAGATTCCTGCCAAATTCTGGAAATTTGGCTACTTCTGGAACAGCATAATGTAATAATGTAGCCCAAACTTGTGCTTCATTATAAGAATAATGAATGCTCCAAGATTTAGCTGTAAGAAATAAACTCTGAATTAAATAATTAAGTATACAGTTTTAAAAAAGTGTTTCAATATCCTGCAAGATTATAAATTGCCTTTGCTTGGAATTGTGCTTAAAATCTTGGAGATTTATGTATGAATTGCTGCAGTGATTTTAGAGTTCATGTTGAGCATGTGCAGAGAGAAATGAAACACCAAAACCTTCTTTAGTGTAGTATAAATTTAAACTTTTTGTAAAAATACAAACTTTCAGTTGGTAATTTTTTTTTTTTTTAGGGAATGTCCATATGTTTCAGCTGAAATAGTTTAGTACTACAAGCTGCAGACATAATTAGAAAGTAGGTCATAGCTAATTTGTCACTATATTCTACCGAAAGTATTCCTCTTTATTCCTAGAGGAGTGTTTAAAGGAAGGGGAAAAAAAAAAAAGACAGAGAAGAATAAATATATTTTGTCTCAAGGTTGGTTGTTTGGTTAGTTTGGGAGGGGTTATCATGTAGCAAAATTGAAACAATCCTTTTTGTTGCTAGTGTGGAAAAAGTAATTGTAACTCATGCTCTGGTTTTAATAGATTAAATGTTCATTTTTAGTGACTTTTTTCCCCACACATAATCTGCATAAGTTGTTTGTTTGTTTGTTTTTAAATAAAAGATGATAACATGACTTTGCATAAAAGGAGAATAAAGCATATATATGTATGGAGTGATGAAAAGTTAGTGTCTTTAATAGCTTTAGACCTTTGAAGATTGATCTGATGGTCCTGTGGCCTATTAGCTGAACTATTTTCTCAAGTACCTATCAAACCTAAATGTTTCTCAAGTCTGTTTTAGAAAATAATGAAACAGTAGAGCTTAAAGGAGAGTAATAAAAGCTGTAAGCATTTTAACAGGTTACTATTTTATTTCAATTGAAGTTGTTATGTATGGGGGTGAAGTTGATGGGTCTTCCATTTCTGTCCCTAATGACCTCAATCTTCCATGGTTGCTCTGGGATTTAAGGGCTCAAACTTAAATTGAACAAAATTTAAGGGCACAGAATTAGGTCTTCTGTTATTGAGTCCCTGTTCAGCAGGTAGCAGAAAGTGTAGATCTTCCTTGAAGTATCATTGCTGTTGGGCTGTTTGTAATTACATTTAGTAGCTTGCACTGTATTGTCTTAGTTTTCTGTAGGTTCACTGTTGAATTCTTGCAACTAATCTGACTGCAGCTCATGTGTTTGTAAAGTTGAGCATAATTTAGTTAGCGCCTGATGCTGTAAACTGAAATTATGCTTTTGTTAACAACACAGATAATTCTGAAACAGTTTCCTGTAACAGCTCTATTAAATTAGATTCGTAATGGTATTGGCTCCTGCTCACCAGTAAGTTACACAGAGGGGTAGCYGTGAAATTACTTTTAAGTGTTTGTGCCCCGTGTCCCAATTACACTTGTGGTGTAGTGCATGAGTTAAAGTGGCCTCTCACGTCTGGTTTCATTGCAATGAATCAACTGGAAACAGTTCTCTAGGGGCAGCTATGCACTGAGAGCTACGCTGCGCTGCTGCGTAGAAGGAAAGGTTGTGCAAAAAGGAAGAAGTGGGCTGCGTGACAAGTTGCCAGGGGAGATGTACCCTAACCGATTTCCAAAGAAAAATACGATGGAGATGAAATATGGTATGATTAAAATAATTCAGGCTTTGGCTGGTGTGTTGCTTTAGTATAGTAGAAGTAGGTGTTGGCTCCAAGTACAGAACGATCTTTTGTACAAGTATAGAAATGCCTGAGGCCCTGCGTTTATTCCTGATATCAGTCAGCGCTTGCAACTGGAAACTCTGGTTTTTAAAATAGATTGATGAAAGGTATGTTGTACTGAAGCACCCGTATACATTTGAATGTTCTTTTGAATGTTAGCCAAACCTCTTTCACTAGCTAAAAATGTATTCCGGTAACTTAATACTGTATTGTTTTTTAAAGAGGACAGTGTTAAGATACTTAAAGAATCAAGGAGGAGACTGATTCCCTGTATAAAATTACAGACTGTGAATAATTTTTTGTAGTTGAAAAGTATTGCCTTGACCTCTTAGTAGACATTTTTCTCTGAGGTTCAACCTTCTAGCTGTGCCAAGAAGTCAAAATAAAATGTATTGTTTAACATTGATGTTTTACAAGATGCTAGTAAAGGGTTAAGTGCCATGATGAGCAACAGTGTTTTCAGAAATTGCCTGGAATAATGTTTTTTAAGAAAAATGTATTAAAGGTATTGCAGAACATACTGAATGTCTGTAAATGTCAAGTCCAGCATCCTGACAAGTGATTTCTTTTCCCTTGAGGGTGTTTGTCTTTTCTCCAGTTCTCTAGAAGATGTTTACGTGATTTTGCCTCTTTCTGTTCTTGTAGTGATGCAGAGCCCAGGCTAACAAGTAAATGTGTTTAATACATGAAGATTTTATTTTATAATTACTTAACATATTTCAAAAGTTATTTAAAATTATCAGGTTCATTTTCCTTCTGCTGGGAATTGAAGACTATTCTGTAGTGTAACTGTRGACTTATTTTTCCAGATCGAAGTATTTTAGAACATGTTCAACAGGAGAACACTTCACTATAGAGGTGAGTGCTTAAATTTCTAGTGATTTAAAAAAAAAAAAAAAAGTGGAAAAAGCTAAATTCTAGCAATGCCTTTAACACTTTTGGCAGTTTATGTACACTGAAATATTCTGGGTTATTCCAGACCAAATTGATGCTGCACTGGGTGGCAAGATAGTAGTTCTTTTAGCACCTCAGAACATAAATACATCATCTCACTTTTAAATTATCATTTGGAAAGAAGAAAAGTATTTGTTGTGTTCTGATACTYGGCACCAGAGCATCCTCGGCACCTATTACATCTTTCATTACTGCTGTGTTGGGAGTGATTTTTCTTTTCTGCTTGTGTAAGTGTAGGATATTTAGTTCTTGATTGGAGGATCATGAATCTGATTCTACAAAAAGCTAGAATCTGATGAGGTTGCTTTATAGTTAGTTGCATTTGTAGTCCACTTTGTTCACTACAGAGGTCCTTTCTTGGCCACTGAATATCACCTGKTTTTGCCGAGGGCTGGTGAGGTTAATTTGTATAAGTTGAGATTTTCAGAATAACCTGGTTTACTTTCTCTGAGTGTTCCTTATGGTCTAAAAGTCCTAGACCTTTCAGATTGCCCCCGTTACTGAGAATGACATTTATAACTGTAATCACTGCTTTGGCTTTCAAGAAAGGGGGCAGATGTATATGGTGGGGGAAAACTGTTTTCGTGCACAACTTCCAGTAGCGAGAGAGTGTTCCTGCAGCAGAAATATGATAGGGAAAAGAAGGTTCTGTCCTCCTCCCAAATTGYTATTCATTTTCAGCTTACAGCGATTAGTCAGTATACGGGTCAGTAAGGAGTCTTGCTGTAGGTGCATGTTTGATGTATTGACTACATGTAAGATTACTGTACCAAAAATAGTATGGAGAATTTCCATTTGCTTTGTTTTTATGTGATAGTTGAACTTCCGCTGGATGAGTTTGTGCAGCTTAGAATGCTTCGTGTATTCTTGCCCCATTTGGGCTGGTTTTGGCTTCCTATCATTAAGCATTATATTGCCTTTATTGACCTTTAGTTTCTTATGTGCAAAGCTGGGAGGGGGGTGGTTGTTGCTTGTTTGTTTTTAGAATTCTGGGTAGAAAGTAACTCTGTTTTCTGTAAATTAAATACATCTTTAAATACTTTTTGATAAGCATCATAGTTGCCATGTGAGGTAGAGGTTACATGCGCTATACCCCTTACATCCACACTTTTCAATTGAGTAGATGCTTTGGTGTATGTCAGAGCTATGCCATTCCTTTCACTGCTTGTATTATAATACTTCAGATACACAGAATTATTAGCAGTCTTATAAGCTAATGAGATTTCATTTTTGTCAGGGCCCTCACATAAGTGGTAGTGAAATACAGGAATGTTTTTTTCATTTTGACTCTTCTGTTTTTAGGAGAATGTAATGTTTAAGAAAAGAAACATTGGTAAGAAGATAGGTCCTAGTCTAAAAGTAATACTTTCTCTGGAAGTAGGGGTTTTCATAAATGGTATTACAGACCCCCTGTTATCATTGGAGTAGTATTTTTACAAGACAGGTTAAATATGTAATCATATTTATGATTGTGTATGTGTTGTGTGTGTATGCTGTATGTGTTCAGTGACGTGTTATATTGAATTGTAAAGTTTGTTTACTTATGTGTTTAGTGACTTGTTATATTGAATTGTAAAGATTGTTTACTACTCTTTCTCTGCAGTTTGAGAACCTGGTGGAAAGTGATGAGGTAGGTACCTGGATCATAATGTGAAACCTGCTAGTACAACCCTTAAAAATGATTCCAAGATCTGTATCTTCCTCCCACTTTATGCTATGTTGTAGATTTAAATTGCAGGGTTTTTTTACTTTAAGTTTTGCTTGCTCTAGGAATGAATATTTAATATTTGGGAGACATGAAGACCTAAGAAGAGAAAACTGGTTGGGAGAGTATGGGAAGTAACCCTTCCAGGAAGAGAGCACTATGGACATTAGGAAGGCAAAAAGAAAAGAAGAAAAAGAGGGGAGAAAAAAAAGGGTGGGAGGGAAGACTTGAAGGAGAACTTGCTCCTCGAATAACTCTTGTATGAGACTCAGCAAACACTCTCTATCTGAGAACATAAATGGACCTGGGTTGCTTTGCTAAGGAGAGTTTTGGGAGTGCTCTGTCTTTAGTTATGGGTAAGCTGGCTGAACAGTACTTCAGAAGAATAGAGATTGGCCTTAAAACTTCAGTCTTAAAAATTTAATACAGCTTGGTAATGGGTGGGGGACACACCACATTTTCAATACCCTGCCCTGTATTTAAAAACATGAGCACTAATAGTTTGGTTCCTGAAATACACCACCGGAATATTTATTTTCAGTTGCAAGTACTGATTTGTTTTACTTAGCCACTTCAGTTGATTGCATAACAAGATTTTTTTTTAAATTCCAAATTAAAACAGGGGATGTTTTCCCCCCTAGTTGTAAAACCAATATATGGGAGAAACTATGATTTCATATTGGTTTTTTTCCCATCTTAAAATTGATTGATTGATGGGATTCTCAAAAACTCAGACTTTTTTTTTTTTTAACAGGGGGAAAGCCCAGGAAGCAGTCACAGGTAAGACTTTGAGATTCAGGACCTCTCCTTCCCTCTACTCTCCCACTGTGACTATTAAATTTTTCAGAGCTCCTGTCAAAACCCTTTCTGTCTTTCTAGTTGTCAGATACATGGAAAGAATGCATGTCAAACTAACCTTAATGCTAACCACGTCAAAACAGTTTAGATGATAATGCATCATGCAACAGCTATACAAACAGTTAAGAGTATGTTGCAAAGAGAATCTTTATTCTTGTTCCCAGGGTCTTCATTTAAAGTTACATGGGCGTTAGTGCTACAACTCCACTGAATTTTTTGTGAGCATGTTAATATTTATGTAAGCAGTAGAAACTTAGGTTTGCTCTATAGGAAACATATGAAGGCACACAAGTGTATGTTTTGGTTGTGTAATTCTAGACATCTTGTATTATTTAAGTTGGATAGTTCCCAAAATGTTGTTCCCTGTCAATGGTCCCAAAGAAGCGATATAGCAAACCTTATAATTATTATAATGCTTTTGCGATCTTGTTTGTTAGATACATAAAGTAGGCAACAGATGAAAGGGAAACAACTTATAATTAGGGGACCAAAATAAGTAAGAAAAAAAGTGAGATTTACAGGGCAATGATATTAACCATTCTATTCCAGTAGTTCTGTTAGCAAACAATGTTTTGAAAATACACTTTCTATAAAGATGCAAAAAATGCTCTCTAAGAGTAAGGAGAAACAGCATTGTCTTGAGTAAACTGGAACTTTGGAACTCTCTTCTCAGGAGGAGCAGGCCAAAAGCACAGCTTGTTAAATTTGCATTAAAGGACCAGTCAAGAAAGACTATATGGATATGTTTAAGTGCAACTTCGGCTTGTCATGCGTAAATAATAGATGGAGTGGTTTTGTGTTTCTCTCTCATGCTTTTAGGCCTTTGACTGAGGAAGAAATTGCTGACTTGAAAGACAGACATTATGACTCCATTGCTGAAAAGCAGAGAGTTGTTGATATGAAACTTCAGTCAGAGGTAAGCATTTATGATGACTAGTATGGTATGGATAGTTTTTCTTTTGAAGTACTTAAGATCAACCATGAACACAAGGAGATTCCATTTGCATGAATGAAACAATTGGGTTTTGTTCATCAGTTGGTATTTTTTAGTCTACAAGACACACAAAGAGATTGCTGTGCAACTAAGTTTGCATCAGAGATTGCTTCTTTTTAATAGCCTCTGAGCTGAAAAATTGAATGAATAGGCTGGCTCTCTTGACTGAGATCTGTTAAATTTGAACTTTTTTTTTTTTTGTGAAAGGCAAAATGGGGAGTATACTTGATTCAACTTTTCTTGTGCTCAGTTTTTTCCAGAGCTTTTCTTAAGGAAAAAACCCCTATAATTTGTCATTTTGTTTTAGTGTCTTGCAGCAATTAATGGAGTATGATGTGGAATACAACGTAGAAATTGGGAATGATTTTTTAATAAAGTACCAGTGAAATATGCAACTGAAAAGATTTGTCTTTCACTGTGCAGTTCATAATAAAATGCAATGTGCGTTTATAGCAATTCACTAGTAATGATGTTTATTCAATAGGCTAATGTTTAGTTATCTAAATTTCTTGCGGTGTTGGGGGGGAAGCTGCTAGATTCAGTTAATGAAGAAAAATGTTTTAGCTATAGTCCATTTTATTTTATTTTTGTTTTCTAGTAGCTCTTCTTTTGTTTTGTTGAACTTACGGCTTTATTCATAGGAAGACAGATAGGTTCTGCTTTTGTTAACCATTACTATTTTGTTCATATACAGTTAGCCTTACAAGAGGAGAAGTTAAGAATAGAAGAGGAGGCTTTATATGCTGCACAACGTGAAGCAGCCAGGGCAGCAAAGCAGAAAAAGCTCTTGGAGGTGAGGGGAAAAAGACCCCAATATATATCAGAGCTTCTGTTCTGTTTCTATATATGCAGACTTTCCTAATGTCCTTTACATCTCAGGAAACGTAATGAGGAAATTGCTTTGGCTTGTAAATTCCAGCAGAGAAAGAAATACACGATTTGAAAGTACAGCTGACTAGAACAGCTGAAAATGATCAGAATTGTTTGAAATAGCTTATGTCGCTGAGTGTAGATTTTAAATGAGATGTATAATTTTAACTTATAGTTAGCTTAACAGAATTCTTGCATTATATAAAAGTTACTGATCTTTAATGTAAAGTGATCTGTAATGGTTTTCTAGTAAAACAAACTGAAATTAAGCACACATTGTGACATCATTTAGACTTGTAAAATGTACTTTATATATTTGTGCACTTAATTGTTCCTTATCTCTGTGGTTTGTGTTAACATGAAGATACGTGTTTCCAAGTCATCTGAATTTGCTGTTGACCCTGCTTTGAGCAAGAGGTTGGACTAGATGATCCCATGAGGTCCCTTCCAACCTGAGTTCTATCATTTTGTAATTTGTATGTGTAGTAGCCAAAGTCCAATAATGACTTTACAGTAGTCTTTATTTAATATATCTGTGCCTACTTTCAGATGTCTGGTGTCCATGCTTTTGGAGCTTGGTCAAGCAATACAAAAGCCAGGTTATGTTTTCCTGCTTTTTTGAAAACAGATGCTGTTCTATATCCCGATAGCATTTATTACTGATGGTTTTCATGTTGCAGTTCAAAGTGTTACATATTATCAGTGCATTTAATATTTTTGCCATTTTAATAAGCTATTACAGTATGTGTTCTCACACAAATTTCAGGTTGCCAGAAATATGTGTGTTAAAAAGAACTTTTTCACTTTTTGGTATCTGTTCATCTATAATGTGTATGGCTGCAGTTGTAGCCTGTTCAAGAAAACAGTCCACTAGATGTGTGATGTGTTCAATTAGAAGTAAATTTTCAAAAGTCCAGATTTAGACTAAGTCTGAAATCTATAGTAGGTATAGGGGAGATCTTTAACCCTAGTGTATTGTCTATATTTTAAAAAGAGTGAATTGAAAATTATTTCCAGACTGATAGTGATGACTGAGTTTTCATCTAATATTTATGTTCCTAAGTATAGGTCTCATTTCACATTTCTCTTTCTATTCTTGTGATTTGGTATGGGAGGGTGATTTCTTTGACCTTTTTTTGCCTGCCCCCTTTTTTTTTTTTTTTTAACACTTTGGTCTATATAAAGTCAGTAAAAGTAGATTGTTTTATGGCTTCAACTTGTTTTTTGTAGAAGTTCTGTGCAAGAAATCCCCTTTTTTTTTTTTTTTTAACACTTTGGTCTATATAAAGTCAGTAAAAGTAGATTGTTTTATGGCTTCAACTTGTTTTTTGTAGAAGTTCTGTGCAAGAAATGCTATTTTTCTTGTCTTTTGGTATTTTTAATATGCACCTCTTTTTTAGTCAGGACCTAAGATAGAATGCATTATAGAGGCTTTAATTTCCTCCCGTCATAAATTTAGTACCACTTATCTCCTTTACRCACCCACCCCCCCCTGAACCCATAAGGATTATAGGGATTTCTAAGGAAGCATTTTTGTATCGATGTGCATCAAGCATTTAACCTTTCTAAATAAACTAGAAGCCATTTTCAAATACATAACTCATCTCTTTGTGGGCAGAAGTCTTCTAAATGAGAAAATGGCTTTTTCATTGGAARTATGGCATCCCTTTAAAACTAATTTGGCTTGCTGATATTGCCCTACTAAATGTCAGGGTTTGTAACAGCGGAGAATTTTAATGTATGTGTATCCTGGAACTTACACTGCTAGATATTTGTATGTGACCTGGCAAAATGGGTGGATAATTTAAATTGGATATTATGTGCGTATATGAATCTTAAAAGAAAATTGTTGCATATGTGAGTAATTGATTTAACTATGTTGGTGCCGAATTCCTGTCTCTTTCTCCCTGCATACTTAAGTCTTCTCACCTATAACCACTGTTATGTGATATTTCTACTTCTACACTTCCCATTTGCTTACTGGTTTCAATCTGCTTATTCTGATACTTATTTAAATACCTGAAATGGAAAGTGTGCCAAGAAACAAAGCCATCATCGTTTTAGGATTGAAAAATACTAGCTGATCCACTGCGTTCTCACAAGACTATTTACCCAGCGAAGAGCAATTTTTAGATGAAGTTAAAGTTGTCATTAAAAATTCTGGTTCATTTACCCCTGCTTTTGTTTTGCAGGGACAGATCCATTAAGGCTGAGAATAGATTTTTTCAGAAAATACAGTAGCTAGATACATCAGACTTGTCTCTAAAACTGGCTGATTCATTTTTATCTTAGTCTTTGTCATAATCAGTGAATAATTACTGCTTCATAACTGTTTTACCTTTAATCACATAGTTGATGTGCCCAGTTCTTATGCTCTCATTTTTTCAAGGCAGGGAAAAGAAACTTGAGACAACTTAAGTTGTTTAAACCCTAGAACTTAAGCAGAACCCTACTTCCATGACATCTGTTGTTCCTCTTGTAACTACAAAATAAATGCATTTATGGCTTGTGTCTTGCATTTTTCATTCTGTTTTTGCGTAGTGATACCATGAAAGCTTTCTACCTTAAGAGTAGAGGTATTAATGCTTTTGGCCCAGCAAGGCAACAAAGCTTTTATTAATATAAATGATGCACTTAATGCTGATACAGACAACCAGAGGAGATGGCAGTATTGCTTTATACAGGGATAAAAGGACCTTTAGGAAATATTTCTTTTTAAATGGTAGGCTGACTGTTCTTGCACAGAGCAAAACAAATCGGACATAACCCAGATGTTAGCTGTGCGTTGAAAATACCTGTGGCTTAAGAAGAGAAGACAATAGAAAAGAGGACAGATGCAATCATGAATGAGGTGGTGTTCACATGTTTCTAGACAAATTGATGCTTTTTTTTTTTTTGGTGCATGAAATAGACCTCTCAAAATTTTAACCTATTCACAAAGCTACCTTCTTCTAAATGGAGAGATTTCTGAGATTAAAAACAATACCGCTTGCATGTAACGGTCCCTTCAGTATCATGAAATTTGATCTTTATTTGATTGAAAGTCAGTCTTTTCGTGAGTTGTACTTAGACTTCTCTAAGGACCAGGACAATGCTCCTTCTAATGTCGCAGTTAAGGAATGCTTAGTGTATTGAGTATATTATTCTGAGTGATTGCATTCAGCTTTTTCAACAATTTACTTCTTTCAATAGCAACGTAGACAGCAAAGGATAACACAGAGAACGCATGCTGTTAATAATGGAGAATATCAAAGGTAAGATATAAAACTTTATTGATGGTAATCGAGAACCATGACTGTGTTTACTCCTGTTCCTCATCTCCCTCTCACAAGAAAAAAAAAAATCCACGTTTTTCAAACCTTAGGTACGCAGCATTTCTAAGTCAGCGTTGTTTACTTTCATTGCAGTTTACTTCACACCGAGTAGTTACTGAATGCAAACTGGTTACCATTAATCTGCAAAATCAGAGGGTAGATTGCATTCATTGTGGTTTGCACTGTAGTTATTAGGCTGATGCATACAAAATTGAACCTATCCCCAGCTATAATATATATATACACACACACACACAAAATCTAGTGTTTTATATTAAAAAGGTGTTTATGTGTAAAATTTCAGCTAATATAAAAATATTTTTATTATTCAGAACCCTGTTTGAAATGCCCAATAAAAATCTACATTAATCAAATGGSGAATTGAATGGTTTATATAGTCTGCCTGTTTCGTCATTAATATTATTCATACAATTCTCTTCACTCCCACCTTCTGTGTTTGGGGTGGGGGGGGAACCCACACAAAAAAACCCAAAGAAATTTACTGTGGAACAGTATTTGTAGAAAAAAATCTAGAATCAAACCCCTATTTTTGAATGGAAGAGAATGGGGATAGGAGGGATTTTCAGTTAGGGAAGTCCAGTTAGAAAAGGAGCTGTGAAAACTAAGGTTTTATGGCATGAGTAGGAACTAGCCAGATTTTAGAAACTAAGGACTGCAATAGCAGGATTTGAATTCATTAGTTAAAAAAGGAATTGAAAATTAAGGAGGCATTATCTGAAATAAAAAATGATGAGAGGGGAAGAGTTGTTTTGTAACGAAAGTTAATTCATTTTTAACTTAAAATACCACTAAAAATTGAGCAGAAGCTCAGACTGGGAGAGGATGTGATGAGTAGGAATGGAAAAGCATAATGTAGATCATTTTATAAAGATTTTAGTTGAAGGTGTATGTGCTTTGTAGCATAGAACTGGGGGGCATGTGGATTAATGTATCTTTTATGGCATCCTTAGAAGTTTATAAAGCTAAAAAAAACACGTGCATTGTTTTTACAGCTCTGTGGCAGAGGAAGATGTTGATTCTTTCTTAAGAAATACAAAATTCCAGTATGAAGCTTTTCGAAGTAGTAGTAAGTCTTCCTTTTCTTACACGTGTCTTTAAATATTAAGTGACTCTGAGGAGCACAGAGTGCTATTTCTTCTTCTAGATAAACATTATTTATATTTTTATATACGCACACACGTATATATATATCTGTGTATACATATATCTGTATAGAAAAAGCTGATGATACTTTTTTTCCTCTCTGATCCCTGATGCTTCAAGTGTTCAAAAAACACAACATATACAACTTGTGCTACACTCATTCCAGTTCTCAAAAGCAAGTTCTGTAAGCAAACAAGTCACGTGCATGGATTTTATTTTACTAAGGCTCTCCAACCATCCTTGTGGAGGCAACATCAATGCAGTGAACTTTTCTTGTAAAACCTAACTGTGTATTAAAGATGCAGATGTGTGCATATAGCTTTTTTTTAATCATCTCTTAGCAAAATAATTAGAATCATACTAATGGTTAATTTTGTTCTAATGAAGCGCAAGAGAGGATTTGGCTGCCTATATTTAAAAATTCCACTAACAATTCAGAGGAAAACAATTTTATAAAATTATATCCATAAGTTTTGATGATAGTATGTGATAGTCCCTAAGAAGTTGGAGGACTGATGGTAATTCTTGGGAAACACTGCCTGTAGTTTGGGTTTTTTTGGGGGGAAGGTTGGTTTTTGGTTTTGTTTTTTGCAAGTCTTCACATAAGTCCAGCTTACGGCTTACTAAATTCCTCTATAGTTCTAATTAGACAGTATTGCTGAATGTCCTCTTGTAATACCTTAATGATGTTGACTATTAAAAATCTATTATATTCTTTGAAGTGATGGATGAAGCTCTTTTTCAAATGTTCCTGAGGTTTAAAGGCCACAAAACACAATAAAAACTCTCTTTGAAAGTTTAGTTTTGCATAATGAACCTCAAATTCAAGTATGTTTATGAATTAAAAATACTTCTTTTTTATATAGGACTTTCATCTGATGCTACAGTGCTGACGCCCAACACAGAGAGCAGTTGTGACTTAATGACCAAAACAAAATCGACGAGTGGAAATGACGACAGCACTTCATTAGATTTAGAGTGGGAAGATGAAGAAGGTATTTATTCTGCCATTCAGTTTCATTCTGAACTTACAAATTAAAAATGCTGACAGTTTAAACTGTTGATTGTAAATTTGTCATTTCCAAAAGGGAAGGTGATTTAAAACTTAATTCTGATGGAATTTCTATCAAGTGTGTAATGATTAAACTGTGAATTATTTTTACCTAGAAAATTGCTTATTTTGATAAATGTGGTTATCTGTCTAATAAATGAATTCATTTCTTTGGATCCTCCAGTAAGTGTCTTTTCCTGCATTTTGTGGAACTGACTTGTAAACTTACAACAAAACTAACGGTAAAGAAATGCTGCCCTCTTGTGAGCCAGTAGTAGAAGGAACAGCTTGTTCTTTGCTTTAAAATGTGGAAATTGGCCGGGAGTCTCTGACTGAAGTGTTTTGGGAAGCGTTTTTTCTTTAAACTCTAATTGTTTTTATTGTAACTTCTGGAAACGTAGGTCTGCATTTCAGGTCAGTATCCCAACTATCCTGATTGCTGCTGCTGTTTGTTATAGATCTCTTCTGTTCTGTTTAGTAAATCTGCAAAAGCTCTTGTCTTTGTTTCAAAGTTAATCGAACATTTTGAGACCTTGACTCTTGAAAAGCTCACCAAAAATAGGCTAGGATTTCTTTTAGCCAATGTGTAGAATTTTTTTTTCTTTAATAGACTGTTTCTTTTGACAATCTGTGTGTAGTTTAAATGTTTAGCACTGTCAAGAGCACTAACATGTCTTCTTCAGAAACCTGTTTTGAAAGACTTAACTTTCACAGATTTACCCAGAAATACCCAGGATCATTTTTTAGCTAGTGTGGGCAAGAGCTATTAGCATTTTAGAGGTACTGAAGCTAGGGCAGGATCATGTATGTTGAAGTACAGTGGRTTTTACACTGAGAGTAGTTAGCACCAGTGCAGAAACAGTTCTGGGAACTCTGTATTGTACACCGTGCTTAAGAAATGGGAAAATTGTATTCTTTGCTCTTTTACAGATCGAGTTGTCCTCCCACTCTTATGTGTTAGCTTAATGTAATATCTTTCGAAATAACTATTGAAAACCAGATGAGAGCAAGATTCAGTCTTTACCAGGCATACCTGCATGGAAAATTATCTGGTTCATTTGACTGGTTGAGGGTCTTACTGCATATGGGCTTGTTGTTGGGAAACTTAATTCTGTGTATAGAATTAACAATCTGTGATGGTTGGTATTCATTGTTCTTTTATCAGTGTCACATTGACTTAGCCATAAGTATTCATTTGGTTTTGAGGTAAATAAATAGTAASTGTTGAGAAGTGCCAAAAACTGCCTAAAAACAGAGAACAAAATTACTGCATAGTTCCGTTTCTGATTCCTACTAGCCTGGGCTCTACAAAGGACAATAATTTTTAAGAGTTGGTCATTGTGGTGGCAGTGCATCTCTTCTCAAGATTTGAGGTTCCTAGGAAGCAGAAGAGATGGTAAGATAACCTATGGAATAGGAAAACATAATTTGTTTTCATGGCTGCAAAGGAAAGAATGCGGCCATTTGAAAGAAGAACTAGTCAATASTGGACAAAAAGGACTTTGACTAGTTTTTAGCACACTCTTGGTAGATCTGGCCCAATTTAAGTGTATGAAAAAACATCTCCCTGAAGGGGTTAACTGCTTGCTCAGGGTAAGAGGTTTAGTTACTGTGTGTTCTGTCAAAATCTACCATGGAGACTGAACAACTCCAAAAAAGTGTGTGTGTGTTTAGTGATCTGGGATATTAATTTATGGTCTAGTTACACATTTTTACTCTTAATAGACAAAGTTGTACGGGGACTGAACACAAAGTAGAGAAGAACCAGTGTTTTGAAAGGGTATTAGTCTTTAAAAAAAACCAACCAAACAAAAAAACCCCCCAAAACYCACCCCAAAACCACACAACTAACAATAGTAACAAAAGATGACATTGCTTGTGTGGATGAGGTGCTTCGGGACATGGTTTAGTGGGCATGGGTACTGGGTTGATGGTTGGACTCGATGATCTTAGAGGTCTTTTCCAACCTTAATGATTCTGTGATTCTATGATTCTATGCTTGACTGAAAAGTTGCCAAATTAGGAGGTTCTTAACAGGGAATACCTAGATCCTGAACTAAGCATGATTCTGTGTACTACTAATGGTAGCGTGTAATCATTATGTAATGGTAGTAGYGAAATGGGGTTGTGGGTTGGAGCTGTCTGAGCATAGCAGGTGCATAGTTTGTGCTCTGCAATGTTATAGTTTATAAAGAGTATTATACAGAAAGAGGAAGGGTGTGAGGAGAAAATGGATCTGGGTAACTGTCCTGGATTCAATATACATTTTTGATACAGTGATTCTGTTTTCATTCTTTGGTGTCATGTAAAGGTAACAGACAAGGAACTTGTAGTACTAGTGTTGTAGTGGTATTTTCGGCAGTGTATCTTGAGATGGACAACAGTTTCAGTGAGCCGTTGGTACCAAAGGAATAATCAAGTTGAAAATAGCTATGTTTTGAAAGACCCATGAAACATTAACATAAAATCTATCATTTGAGTCTGATGAAGGGAAAAATTTACCTCTTAGATGTTTTTTCCCTGTGGCTCCCCCCTTCCCACCCCAAGTTGTGTTTCACTTGCAATATATAACTTTTAAATTATAATTAATTAGTTAGCTAGTTACTCCAAATTTAAGAGGATTTTATTTAGGAATGTATGAGGAGTCCAGTGAATAGGAAGAGTATTGTAAATCCTCCCTTCTTTTCCTTTCCAGTGGCATGGGAGAGTTTTGGTGCACCACGAGGTGGTCTGTAATTACTGACAAAATAAATAGCATCTCTGATGTCTTTGTGCAGTTTTCTGACCAATGTTTTGTCTTATTTTGTGTGAAGTTAAATATACCTTTTGAGACAAACGAAAACCTTTCCTAGACAAATGCACCCAATACCTATCTAAATTTTAGCTGCTGTTTAAAATGTTTCACATGATGATGTTTCATCTGTTTGTCAGTAAGTTACAGGATTATTACATGATTCCCCAGACATTTAGCTTTTCTGGAAATGGCATAGTACCAAAAATCTTCTAACATTTACATGCCCATAATATAGGGCACCAGGCTGCATGTCTAGGAGACACAAACACTGCTAGTGAGTTGTTTAACTATGTTGTCTGTCTTCCTTAGAACTCTGTAAAACAGCATCACTGGCTGTTGTGTTCATTTGGGCCAAAACTGATTGCAAACCATGGATTTAATGTGAACACCACTACTAGAAAAAATAGTGATGCTCAGGAGTGAAATTACCAGAGTCTGGATCTCTAAAGGATTCTTCTTGTTTCTTCTGATGTTGTAACACAAACGTAAAGGTACTTCCCTCAAAATTATGTCTTTCTCATAAACATGTCTTAAATTGCAGGCATGAACAGAATGATTCCAATGAGAGAACGCTCCAAAACAGAAGAAGATATACTCCGGGCAGCGCTGAAATTTAATAGCAAGAAGACAGGAAGCAATCCAGCTTCAGCCTCTGACGATTCTAATGGATTGGAGTGGGAGAATGACTTTGTTAGCGCAGAAATGGATGATAATGGCAATTCAGAATATGCCGGATTTGTAAATCCTGTGTTAGATTTGTCTGCATCGGATGTAAGGATATCTGATTCTGATCATCAAGACAGGTAGTGAAACTGCGTGACCCTTGTTTGTGACCAAATGTTGAAAAGTGAAATAGAATGTACAAAACCAATTTGCTCTTTTATAACATGGTTCCCTTTTTCTTATAAATTGATCAGCAAGGAATGGGAATGACTTGCTATCTGAATTAATTCAGAATTAAGTGCAATTTTATCGTTTACTTTCTAAACTTATATGAAAACTGGGATGATTCTATTGTGTATATTTCTGGGTATCTGGATTTAATATAAAATTATCTGCACTAATTCAAGCTTCATAGCTGGACATATCTATATTTTTAACTAGCCTTTTTTCTGGGTGATGTTTCTACTGATTTTTGTTTTTAAAAATCATCATTGGCCTAACATTTATCTCAGAAACAGTCTTAGATAATTTATCTAATACTTGAATATAGAAAAACAATTTGAATTTTTTTTGTTTCCAATATGTACTTTTTGACTTGTTCTTTAGCTATTTAGAGGGTGTACTTAGCCAGCTGCAAAACAAATTTCACACATAGTAAATTGCAGTTTTTCTGTCTAGCTTACAGTCTTCCTAGCCTTGTGTTGTCCTCTTTCCATTTATTTTATTTTTTTATTACTTTATGCTAAGGAGAGTTAACCTCGATAAACATAGTATAAATCATCAGGTTAGGTAAGATATTATCTTGTATAATATGCCAGATTTAATAAGTGTGTGCTAGGTAGAAAAACAACTATAAAAATTCTTTATGCATCAAACTGGAAATTTTAACTGGTATCTAGTGGAGAACTGGGAGGACCAAAGTCTTGATTTCCCTGCCCCCCCCTCGAACAGACCAACATCTGYTCCTGCATGGTCCTTAAAATTCTTTAGTTGTGGAAACTCACAATTCAGCTCGACTGGAATAATTATTGAAAAGCGACATTCTGTGAGCGAACTGCGGGAGGGATGATTGCTCTGCTGCTGGGGTGGGAAGAACAAGAACCTACAGACTGAATTCCTATAGCTGCATTTTAAAAAGAAAAAAGAAAAGATTCAAGTTAGAAAACAAGTTAGAAAACACTCGCTTTCCTGTGCCTCTAAACTGGATGGTTAATACTGCTAATATGGACTGAAATTCAAGGAGGTGTTCAGTTACTGCAGATCTGGTGTAATGTATTGTGTGGTCTCCCCCGATATTTAATGTAAGTTATACTTTTTAAAAAAAGAAAAAGCTCGCTGAAGAGAATGTGCAAAACACTTGTAGGTCTCAAGCTTTCCCCAAAGTTTCAGTAAAGCCATTCTGCTCTACTGTTATTTTGTGTAACTGTCTTGTTTTTCCCTGAAAAAAGGGGGATGGGGTGTGAATTCACCATTGTGGAGTAAAAGCCACGCGCTGTTAAGTACTAAATCTACATCATCATCAGAACTGAATTTGTTGCTGAAAATTGTGTTTTAGATGGTCTGAGCCTATATATAATATTAGGGTCACTACAGTGTGGTCCTCTTCACGGTAACTTGAATAAAAATACTGCACACTTGGATTAAATATGTACAAATACCAACACTAATGAACAGATAAATCTTGTTGATAACATTCCATTTCTTAATTTAAATTGTAGCTATGTCATTGAAAATATTTTAATGTAATTATCTACAGTTGCAATGCCTGTAATAAGCTTTAAAAATTTGTACACATCAAATGTATATTTTTGGTTTGGCATAAGCTACTACTGTGTAACTTCTGAACGTTTATTTGTATAATATATTCCTATGGAAACAAAGGCAACTTTCTCAACATGTAAATAACACTGTTTTTACCTGCTGAAACTGTAACTTACCCTGCAGTGGTCACTACTCTTCCTGACCGGTGAACATGAGGTTAACTTGTCCTGACCATGCTTTGAGGAGCTGAAGTAAATGAGCTGATAGTCCTGCTTGTAGAATGAACAAGAACTTAGCAAAATGGAAGCTGACTGTAGCTGAAGGCTTTTACTGCGATGGGCATGTTCTGTAGCTATGGTTAATAGCATGCAGCTTGTCAGAGTTCAGTCCACCACACTGACTGACTGAAGAAATTATGGTTTAATATTTGTGGAAACTTAAGAAATTGAAGGATTATATAAATAGCTCATGTGAAACAATTCAACAGTACTGTAAAATGCATATCTGTACAAATTTAATAGTCATTAAAATTTTCAGTCAGTCTTACGTTTGGCAATGTTTTATCTGTTGCTGGTTTTGTGGCTGCCATGTCATACATAGTGAAAGCAGTGTGTGAAGATGAATTGTTAAAACATTACCACAAATTACCTATGCGTTGGCTAACTAAGGAAAGTTTCAATAAATTATTAGGTGTGTCTTTAACTATTGAATTCCACAGCATCCCTTCTTGAGACCTGTTGCTTTCGAAGGGAAGCTCTAACAAGCTGTGATAACGGAGGACTTGAGGAACTTGGAACATGGAGCCCTTCTTCAGAAACAAGCAGCTGTACCCTCATCATTGAAAGGTAAGAGAACCTTCCTTGTGTAATGCGAGCAGCTTCCTTGTCTTCATGTCTGTCTGAGGTAGTGCACCATTGGAGCTGACTTAGCCGATTGTGCCTGTATGCAGGAAATAGTGTTTTTATTAGGAAACTATTATTTTTAATTCCAGGGAAGTGTTTTCCTAAGTTGTTCATCTACCGGTTATATGTATGTTTCTAAGCTAAAGTTGAGACATTGTCAAATATAAAATAATTTGATGTGACTATTTGGGCAGTCTGTTCGGAGTTACTTGGTTAAGCATAAAATTGGTGTTTCAGCATTGTCTTTTAGTATTCCATGATTGTGAATACTAGGACAGCTGAGCTAAGCAAAAACTTACAAAAAATGTTAGCTACCTTTGTGTGTGTAGTATTTCTCACAATTAAGTTAGCAGTATATGACTGATGGCAGCCTCGGGGTGGGGGGAGGTGGAAGCGGAATCTCTTTTCTGGTGATCAGAGTATGTTCTGGTATACCTATGCTAAAACAACCACTCTTCTTCAGTCAAATTAACTTCTGCTGGTCAAATCAACACAGTAATAGGATCCTCCTAGGAGAGGATTCACTTTTTAATGTGTATTTTTGGGGTTGATTCCTACCCCAGTTAAGTATAGTTGTAGAAATGTTTGGAAACCATTAAATTGCCGGGGTGGTGGGGTTTTTTTCCATTCTCAAGGTTTTCTCCTGGTTCCTGGAGATGTGCCTACGGAATGCCCCGCTTTAGATCTGTGGATGTCCGTAGAGCCCCTCTGGATAGAGCGAATACAAAATCTACTGAGACGCAGCACTCTGAACTCTGCAGAGCAGACGGAAGGTTTTTCTCAGGTAAGTACTGTTTGTAGACACTTCTTTTTATATATTGCAGTTGAAAATTTGGGGCTGGGGTTGTCACTTTTTCTTTAGATAATAGCCCAGAAAGTGTAAGCAATTAATAGGATCAGTGCCATAGGCTAATGTCCTATGTGACAGGGCCAGTGAATAGAAATTGGATAACAATACTGCTTAGTGGTAGTATTAGCAACCCGTTTTTTAAGCCCAAAGCAGTAGAAAACATAAACTTGCATGTCATCTGTAATAACTTAAGAGCGCTAATAGGAAGAGAGCTGTTTACTGGGTACGCAAAACTAAAGCTCCCTCCTCCCTCATGAGCCAAATTAGTGAACGTAAGAAATCCCATGCATTTTATATGAGAGGCTGGTTTCATGTAAAAGCTTTTATATGCAAGAGCTTGTTTCAGACTATATTTGCATCTTGCTCTCTTTGTCTAGACAGCTTGCATTTGCACGTATTGGCCACTCTGTCTAAAGAGTAGGAAGACTCAGGTCAAAAGCATATAAAAGCCGAGCAGCCAACAACTACAGGAAATCTGCAACCAGTAGCACCATGTCTGGTGACACGGTGATACCTGCTCAGGTTTGTTTTGTGAAGCTGAGGGGCTGGGTGTGAGACAGAAGCATTTGTGCCAGGATGGCAGCTGAATTGCACATCTAGGCCAAAGACTGTAAAAGTTAAGTAAGTACCAGAGCCTAGTTCAAAGAAAGCATGGGAACAAGGTATTTTTGGCAAGGATGAGATGAATAGACAAATGAAATTCTACATGAGCCTGTGCCTCTCCTGTGACTCTCTCTCGCTTGTGGATGTCTGCCTTAATCTCAGGTTACGTTGTGTAATTCAGCTGTTCTCCCCTCAGTTATAATTCTTGTTTTCTTGTAATGATTAATGCTGAAATGCACCCTAATGTTCAGGGATGGTAAGATAGGTAACTCTTACGTATGCTCTGTTCTGATTCTTTCTAGTATGTCTTTCAAGCAAACTAAAATACTTGACAAAAAACAAGTACCAATGAAGAGCTGAGCCCCTAGCAAATAAAAACTTAACTGAAACAACCTGAGAAATACTTAAATGAAGAGAAAATTGTAAGAGAGCTTGGGGTGGGCAGTGTAGAGGTRGAAAACTTGCTGAAAGTATTTTAGTCAACTCTTACCTTGGAGCAGTGCCACTTTCAGAAAGCTCAGAATAGTGCCAGTGAAAATTTATCTGGATTGTCCTGGAAATAATTTTATTCACCATAACTGCTTTTAGCTTGTAGTTGTAGAAGACAGCAAATCCTTACTAGGCAACCAAATGCTTTTATTACAAAATTTATCTGGATTTTTACATACCATGATCACTGACACTGCATGTTTATTTACATTCACAAGCAAAAGTAGTTAACTTGCAAAAAATATATTTTTTCATTAATTTTAAAAATGAAAGAAAAATCTTGCTGCAAAGTTAATAAAAACATCAAAGGACTATGCTCACAAAGTGTTTCTAAGCTGCAAAATCTGGCTTGAAAATACTATTTGGAATTTCATATCAAAAGCAAAGTACAAAGTATAAAAACTGCAGCGAGACATTACGTCCCTACTTAGCTAATCAATGCTGGGGCTAAAACACTGTTCTGCATGCTCTGTATTAATGCCTGTTAAATACACCTTCAAGGCATGTAGTCACAGTTCTTGAATTGCATCTGCTGCAATGGATTTGAGTGGCCTTCTGTCTCCCACACGTTTATGTGGCAAACAGTGGTGATCAGAGGGCGCGTATGCCCTGGTGAAGACAGAGGCAGGAATCTGTTTCTGTTGAACAATGTTCTGGTATGCCTATGCTGGAAACAAGAAGTGAGAAGACTGATGTGCAGCGGTGAGAACCATCAAGACCAGTGGACTGAGATGACAGCCTTCAGTTTTGGAAGTTGTGCAGGTTTCAAATGATCAAAATATGATCTAGCCGCCTTTTCTGCACTAGCATGACTCATTTTCATCAATCTCTATGGGACTTTTGCCTTGGGAAGGAAACCAGGAAGAAGAAATGCCGTTCTCCTGTATAGGTTGCAGTGATGGCAGGCATCTTTCCTGTAAGATTGGCACTTCAGCCAAGTGTAAGTGAGTCTCAAAATAATCCATGGACTCCCCTTCTTGAATCTCTGCTAAAATCTGGTAATCCCCAAAACAAACAATGCACTTCCATGGCAGGTCGATTTTGTTTAAGTAACCCAGTTCTGTTTGGTCCACAATCAGTTTTGTTTTCTTGCTCATGTTCTTTATCTCAAAACAAAATTCTGAACTGTTCAGTTTTCTGTAAAACTGCAATGAAAACTGAATCCGAGAAACACGAGTATCCATTAACTTATAACGGCAGACATTAGAATCGCGGCCAAACTTGGCCATTTCATCCGCCCTGACCTGTTCTCGCTTACGGAAATTCAAGCAACGAAACATCATCTTGTCTTGTTGGCAAGGATGGTAAAAGGTCATGTGGAGGCATGTTACTGTTTCTTCTGTTCCAGCTTCTTCAAAAGAGGTCATGATGAAATGAGTCTGCAGAACTACAAGAAAGAAGTAAAATCGCAGCATGAAATCACTGTAGTACCAAAAAAATTGGCTTCAGTGGGGCATTAAAATACTTCATATGCTATTGTATAGTGACTGTAAGTTCCCAACATGTCACACACTGATCCTGACTCTTATCATCAGCTCTATTCAGTGAATGATGCTGAAAAGCAGCTTACAATTTAATCTGTTTTTTTAATGGGTAGGTGAATCATCACTGTAGTAAGTATTCTGACTTGCGGGTTTTTTTAAGGCTAAATTATACCACTGTACATAAACTCCAAGCACAGTGAATGGTGGTATATCAGTGTGTCACTTCCTGTGTGAAACCTCAGAATCACTTCCTTATACCTTTAATACAATAACAGCAACAGTTCTGACACAGTAGTTCAGTAACCTCAGCTTGCTCACTGAAGTAGGCTACAACAGTGCTTCTACCAAGCTTATATGATTAGAGAAGTAAAAAAATTTCAAGTAGCTCTCAGAGCTCACTTCAAAACAAACTAGAAAATATCTATGCTTTTGACAGAAGTACAGATGGTAGGTTATTCCTCTGCCATCTGTAAGACAAGCTGCAGTGGCATCGGTATCCATCACTCCTGCCTGTATGCATCAACTCTGGTGAGCTGGAAGTGGCTCTGTGAGGAGGAGGATGGACTGTCTCTTTCTGTGCTTAGTTCTGCCCTTTGCTGTTTTGCACCAGTAAAGAGGATGTGAGATGTTACACGAGCTCAGCTTTTGTTAAAGGGGAAAACCAAGTCATTTCAGTTAGCTTGCAGATTGGCCTACAGAGACAGTTTTCTGTCTCGAGACTTGGGCTGAATTTGATACGAACTTAAAAGCATGTTCTGCTTCTGTTAGTATCTTCCTTAATTGGTTTCTGAAATGCATCAGGACTGGGCAAAACACAGGAATACAAAGAAATATGTTTTGAGGAATCTGCAGTGTATACAGCTGTATATCAGATCAATGCAAAATGTTCTCTTTATTCACGTTTCTGAATTTTACAAATGGCTACACTTATTAATTAGGGAAGGGGAAGAACTGCCACTGATTGCTTCAGCAGCACCCATTGAACCTGGATCTCAGCAGCTCCCACAGACCCCGCTAGCTATCCATGATAGCTCACAGGTGGCTTGTGTGCCATCTCAGGCATCCCGAGCTCAGTTGCCGAGGTCTGTGGTAAAGGTTGATTGAGGCTGGACTGAACGTACTTCCAGGTAAATACCAAAGGAGTTTCTATTTATTAGATTGTAGTGCACAGGAGAAACATTTCAGAGAACTGTAACTGGAGAAGAGAACTTCCTATAGTTAAATCCAGATTTCCCCTGCAACTGTCAGGTAGCCCATTGCACTGCTCTTGTCTGTACCTTAATTTGAGTCAGACAAATTGTGATCTTACCACTTTCCCTTCTCCCAATATCACCACCTTCAGTGTGCATCATTATCCCCACTTTTAGAGACAGGAGAATGACACAGAGCTTTAAGAACAAGGATGCCTAACGTGAGAACCATAGGGCTCCTCCCTGAGTGTCTAACAATGTGTTCAAGAGCTGTACCTCCCTACCTACAACTTACGGCTCAGAGAGCTCCGCCCCTTTGCTTCTGCAAATCAAAACAAAAGCGTTCAACCTGTGTATCAAGAAAAAGAACAACTCCGTTTTGTTGTTTAACTTTCGTTTTAAATGACCGTGAACTTTGCGGCAGGGGCTGTGCAGAATGTGATTTACGAGGACAGCTATCCGTTTTGCCTCCCTAAGATGCCGTGCCGTGGTCACTAGCGTTATCTTTCGCCCCTGCCAGAGACGAAGTAGGAGGCCGTCGGGCGAGGGCGGTAGCCGCCAGCTCCCTCGGAACCGACTAAAGAAATCCCGCTCTCCCCTCTGCCCGGACCCGAGGACCCGGCCCGCCCCCTTCCCCGCACCCCGGCCCGGCCTCTCCCTCACCTGTCGGCGGGCGGGAGCGCCTCCCGCCTCCGTCCGCCTTCCGTCCTGCGGGGAGCGGGGCCTCAGGCGCCGGCCGGAGGGTCGACACGGAGCGGGCTGCGGCTCCAACGGTTCCTCACTGCCCGGTAGCTCCGCGCGGGAAGGTGGGGAACGGCCAACGGTCGCGGCGCGGCGGGCCGGGCCGTTCGGCCGCCGGCAGGGCCCTCCCGCCGGCGGGGCGGGGGCTGGCGGTGAGGGGAGGCGGGGGCGGCGGGCCGCGTTAGGGGCGGGAGGGGCTGGGGCTGCCTGGGGAGCGGAGGGTGCACTCTAGGTTACTGTTGCAAGAAGTATACCGAGCTCTCCTTTTAGTACAGTGAATAAACCGGGAAAAAAATTAGCCTCAGCTCTGCCTGGGGTTTTATGCGGACATCTAAAAATCTCGCACTCGTAACTTACTCAAACCCGTAGTCACAGCGGTGTCAAGGACATACAGAGTTCGTAGGCTCAGGTTTCAGACAAAATAATTTAGGTTTCACCCCCAAATTAACACTTTGAAGAGTAACGCTTTAGTAAGCGGCATGTTATAAGCATAAGAGTTGACTGATGATGTTCTTAAATCGAGTATTAAAATATTCGGTTATTTGCTTTAAGCAACAGTGGTTCAGCTTCATTGCACTGCCTTTGGGGAAGAAAACTAATCTTTCCTTGGCTGCTGATCTAAGCTGAGCTGAAAACTTCACATTTTACTAGAAATCCTGAGGCAGCCCTGCCATCCGCTAGGAAAAAAATAAGCAATTCTCTCTCATTCAGCTGCTTCATTTTTCTTACCAGTCAAGATTACTCCCAAAGGCAGAACAAGAGGCAGAGTGCAGAAAAAACCCGTTTCATCTCGGTCTGAATCCTAGCTACCCGGCATCCTCCCTTACCTGCACTTGTACAGCATTGTGACTAGCAAGGTGTTGTGCCTTGATAAGTACTGTAGGTTTGATTGCTTTGGCATGGGCGGTGAAATACTGTGTTGGTTCATATAAACTATTTTTCATTTGTGGGTTCTCTTTATTTAATCAACAAACAGGTAAATTACTCGTGGGTTGATAAGTTCCTTTGTAGTTCTTGTAGAATAGCTTTTCTCTGTACACGGGCTGATACGTCTGCTGTGTATGCCCTTCTCCCCTTACATCAGAAGAAGAGGGGTTAGACTGTTTTGCAAGAAGTCACGTTGAAAAGCAGAGAACAAAACAGATTCTTCCAAGCTTCTCCCTTAGCAGAGTGCCTTTCCTGCAGCAGGCAGGGCTGGGTGTGTGTGCTTACAAAAAAGCACTTTGCTGCCTTCTGGAAAAGCTAGAGTTGTGCAACCCTGCTATTTATTGCATCTGTTGATAGTAATTCCTGTCAGCCCTTTGGTTCCGGAAACAGCCCGCTTCCCGGGCCGGAAGGGAGCTTTTCTGATAGGATTATTTCAATACTTGTACCTATTGAGGTATGTAAGTACCCTTCCTTTTTTTCCTGGAATTATGTAACCTCATAATAACTACATATTCCTTATTAGTTTATGATTTAAATGTAGCTCTGTGTGATTTTTGTACAGGAGAGGACAGGAACTGGATTTACTGCTCCTCTCTTCCGTAAGTTTCTAACTGGTTGAAATGCTGCCAGCTTCAGGAAGACAACTCCATTTGTTTTATTTGCCCCATATGAGAAAAAAAATTCAGGCACTCTGTGCTTGGGGGTTTTTTTGGGTGGTCTTCCTGCTAGAATGGTTACGTGGTTTACTAGAGTTCATTCCTGTATTACGATAACTTCCTTTTTTAATTGAAATTTCTTTGGTCAAAAGCAAAACTGCAAATAAATGTGTAAAGCCCTGTGTAAAGGGCTGAGCTGCACTGCACAGTGAGCGAGCTGCTGGGACTTGGGCCAGGGGAGCTGATGTCAAGGTTAACCTAGTAGCTCTTGCTGCTGTCTGCTGTCCTGTTTTGTGTTGTCTGCACCACCCCTTCCTCCCCCGGGGTTGTGATTTTCCCCAGACATGCTTTCCTTTCTGGAGTGTGAATCTACTCTGGTGTCCCTGGAGTTATCCAACGGATAATTGAGGTGATAGACATTTTGAGCCTTCCCACACCGGACTGCAAAGCTGGTGGCACACGGCATCTCCCTGGATTACGAAGACAGTGTGGGTTATGAAAATAAAGGTGGAGCAGAACCATGCTCTCCTTTCAAATTGCCTTGCAGCTGGTTGGTTTTCAGATACCTGTATTTGTTGCCTTGCCAATCCCTAGAGAGGAGGAAGGCCTAGGAAAAGTTATGCTTGTTACTTTAAATGGATGTTTCCTGCTTACATATGCCGGGTATGGCTTCTCTGCCTATGTGGCATGTTATAGATGCTAGCTGTTTGGGTTAATTAAGTAATGCATAGCCTGAAAGACTGAGGTAGTTTTGGCTTGGCTGCGGTGGTGTGTTGTTTTTCTAACAACTGATTCCTAAGGCTTCAGACTGCAGAGCCTAAATAGGCAGTCTGGAAAATGGAAAAATACTAGGAAGTCTTACATTGCTTTCAGTCATGATTGGCTTTGAAAATCAGTGAGGGAAAATATGTTTCTTTCTCTTTCTGGGAAGTTCATGGTAGGTCAGAAGATTTATAGGAAGTGTATTCTGCGTTAGTGAGTGGAAGGACTGTTCTTGGATACCTGTGTTCCAGCTAAATCTTTCTGAATGACTCAACGTGAAACCTTTCTTCCTGAGCTTCTTCCCTACGCTTTAACACACCATAAGAAACCTTACCAGAACATCCCTGGGTTTTTTTTTGAGTGCTCTGGCACATGGGGCAGTTGGCATGGCTGTTAATGGTCTGCCTGGCCGGTCACGAGTGGGAAACGCTGTGATAATGTTTCTCAGACACTCGGGAATCATGTCCTTTATAGTTTGGTCTCTCTTAACTGCGTAAAAGCCGTTCTGTGGACATTTGAGTCAAGATACGAGGCTTGCAGTAGTCTGGACCAGTCTGAAACTTTCTATTTCTCTGTTATTTAAATTAACATGATGAAAGTATCCTTATCCTGTTGGATCAACACCGAGTCTGGCCTGATTTCAGTGGTGTTGAGATTTCACCACGGTTCTGTCCTTCCCTCCTAAGGCCAGATTTTACATGTGGTTATCAAAACTGCCATTTTAGTGCTTAGGTTTGCCAGCTGTATGACAGGATGGATGCAAGTGTAAATGGTGACTGCACTTGTAAATGTTGTCTAAGTATGACTTCTGTGGCTTTCTGGTGGCCCTTTTTTTTGGTTACTGGCTTTCCTACTCACTGGTGTGGCTTGTCAGTGGTGTCATCATGTGAATACTGAAGCAGATGCTGCGACCTAGTGAGACCTCTTATGTCAAACTGTGCATTAGAAACACCGGCAGGGGATTTGAATGCATTGGGGTTTGGTTTTAAGGCAAATATGTAGAGATGCCGTTTTTCTGCAGGATTGGCCCCTTGCCACAAGGGGACATAAGCAATGCGCTCATGTTCCGATGTCATGCGTGTGAAAGATGTGAAGTGCAGCCTCTGTAGTGAGGTTAGCAGAAAGCCTGCGAACACAATAGGTGAGTGAGTTGCCCCCCCAGGCCTTTGTGTTCCCTTGGTTTGTGCAGCCCCACGGGCCCGGCTCCCAAGGGACATGCGCTTTGTTTGCTGACTTTCCCCAGCATTAAATGCCTCTCTCTTGTCTTGCTGCGGCAGGCCTGTCTCGTGGGCCTGGGCGTGCTGGGTGGCAGGGGGCATGCTGCCGTTGTACCTCCTCTGTCCCAGGGCTCACTCTCCTGGGGTGGCACAGGGGTCACCTGAAATTGTCCTTCACTTGTTCAGGGATGTACAGAGACACAGAGGAGGAGGTTGGTAAGAGCTGATTGCTGCTTTCGAGCCATAAAATCCAGGCTGGTGGACATGTTTGCTTGTGTGTAGGCGATGCTAGGGTATAGTAATATTCACTGCCTACACCTGTAACACGTGTCTTGGGTTCAAATACCAACCTGTGCTCTCCTGCTGCTTGCTCTTCCTCTCTGCTTCACAGCCAGCTTCTTGATCCAAACCGCCTTAGCGCTGTTGAGGGTACAGGGGTGGGAGCCGGTAGGTGGCAATGTGTGACCAGACATGGGGACCCACCATTTGTTTTGGGGTTTTTGGTGGTTTGTGGTTTGGTTTGTTTTGGGTTTGTTGTTTCTTTTTTTAAAGTCAGAAACTTCATTTAGATATTGCAAGAGCTGTTGCAGTACTTGTAAGTTAATGGTAATAATGGCAGCAGTAACTTCCAAGAGTTCATTTGGGAAAGGCATAGCAGAGTACGCAACGACCTATAGCTAGGTTCTGCAATGAGTTGTTATTACTGTACAGCAACCAAGTGCGTCATGTTCAAACAGAAAAGAAATAGGCCCTTCTCAGAGAGATGTGTATTCCAAAGATAAAGCAAGATATTCAGCTGGATCTCAGTGTGAGAGGGAGGAGAGATGCATGGGAAGGAGGTGTGTTCACAGATCCCAGTGCCAAGAACAGCTCCACTCTGTGAAGCAGAGAGGAGATCTTCCAAAGGAAGAAGAGAGAGCACAGTTCCCTCAATGTTTATTTACTACTTTGCTCCTTGTTTACTCAGGGAAATACTCTTCCATTTCCCATTTTGTCTGACCTGCATAAACTGATGAGGAAGCTCACCTTGACCCCTGAAGAGAACAATTGCTTGCAAGATGGACTTTGTTTATGCCACTCTCAAAGTTTGCATTTTCATTCTCTTCCTTACATCATGATCTGCTCTTGGTCCTCCTTCTGAACCCTTCTGGCTTCTCCCCTTCGCTTCTTTCTTGCCTGTCTGCTATCTCAGTTTCTCTTCCATCTTCTTGCCTCTCTTGCTGTCTGTTCTTCCCTCTCGCCATCCTCCTGATTGTTTTTCCTACCCCCTCTGTCGCTCCCTCCACCCTTTGGTTTTTTTCCTCCGGCCTTTCTCCCTCCTTCTGGATTCTCTCCTTTTCGTCCATGCCACTGCCCTTATTTCTGCTTTCTCCCCAGTCTGCTTTTGCTGCTCAGGACTAGACACCTGCGGAGTGACTTACAGGATGAGTGAAGCCACGCAGTCATGAGGCAGCGAGGAAATAAAGACCAGGAAGAGACTGGGAGGTGGAACAGGCTGATCTGTCTGTTGGCATCGTGCAGTAAGACCCAGTAGTGGGTCCTCAGCATTTCCCTCCTTATTCTGTTGAAAGGATGGCTGCCCTTTTTTATCAATAACTGGTAGAGATCCAGGGCTAGACAAAGAAAGCACAGCAGGGACACTGTGGAAAGAGGTGGAGGTGTTCCTTGTGACTTGGAGCCCCTTCTTATTGAAGCTGTGTCTTTGGAGGAAGGTTCATGCAGCATGGTGGGAGAGAAGCTCCTGTAATTCCAGCTTTCATGGGACAAGAAGTGGAAAAAGAAGGGTAAGGGAGGTTCAATGCCATAGAGCAGGTGCTTGCTTCTTGCTCAAAATTAAAAGTAAATCATCTTTAAGCCCTGATACAGAAGAAAAATTGTCAACTCTTCCCTGTTGTCTTCTTTTTTTTTTTTTTTTTTTTAAGTTGGAACAAAGCCTGGAGTCCTAAGCGTGTTGGAGCATCATGTTTCTTAGAGAAGAGTGTCTTAATGAATTTCAGTAGAGCTGAAAATGTAAAAATAATTTGTGCAACTTAAAAACACATTGGGGATGAGTAGTGTGTGCACAGCTGCTGATTGTAACTATGCTCACAGGATTCCCGTGTCTTCTAATAATAGTTAGAAAGCTGTGGGGTTTTTGTTGGCGAGCCCTACCCGAGTTCTCTTTTGTTTACCAATAACCATGAGTCCAGCATTCAGTTATTTGGTGGTCATCTCCTATCTTTGTATGTGGAGGTGATTTACCAGTTGAAGTTTTGCTCCCCTAGTTGTACATCACTACTGTTCTAGCTGGCATATACATCTCCCTACATTTGTTATTTTGTGGAACTTCTCTCAAACTAGAGAGGGAAAATACTTGGCATACAGATAAGGCTTTTCCTTCTGTAATTGCTTCCAAGTAGTATGCAATTCATGTTCTCTGCTTTTTGTTATTTCCTCTTCTAAAGAACTAAACTGAGGAAGCTGCACTTTCTCAAAGTGGCCAGATACCAGCAGTAATCAAAGATATCACAATACGTAGTTCGGCTAGTGGCAAGTATTTTAAATATTGGGAATTGATAAGGTTCTAACAATCATAAAATCTATTTGCTGGATTAAAAAAATATGTTTCCTCTTGCTCTGAAGCAAATCCATTGGAGTGTAAAAACTGTGACAATTGATACAGACTCCAGTGAAATGGTTTGGCTGAAAGCAGAAGCTTCATGACTTCAGCGCACTTTGGAATAGCCTCCAAAGCACCATCTCTGTACTTCTTTACATTCACCACATGAGGGACAATGTGGTCTTGTCTCCTAGGTATATAGGAGCAATTTTAAATGTGTTGGATTATCAACATTTTGGATGAGATACTATTTTGAAAGCAAGGAGCTTAAACATTGCCTTCACTGGGACCAAGATTTTACTATAGAGACTGAATCTGCTCACTCTGTCTGGTTTGGCACCATTTAGATGGAGATAATTTCATGTGTACAATGCAGACTGAACAGAACCAACTTTTCCAGCTCCCTTCAAAAGCAGTGATTGAATAAAGACTCTTATTTTGAAGAGTTAAAGATAAGCACTAAAATAAACTTGTCTTTTGCTGATACATAGCAGGACCAGTGAATATAGTGTTTCTTTTTTTTTTCCCCTTTGAATTTGTATAGATGTTAAGGTGTTAAAGATTCCATGTGCTGCGTGGCAATAAAAACTCTGTTCCATTATCTCAGTTTATAGTGTTTAAGGGCACCCAGCTGTGAGAGATGCAGCCTGCCTTGGAGGTACATGACCCTTTTTTTGTTTGTTTGTTTGTTTTTTTTTGTTTTCCTTAAAGATATGTGTGATTGTGTCCTGAAATAATCTATCTGTGATGTCTTTGTGTTATGGAGCTTACTGGCACAATACACTATCCGTTGTCCTCGGATATAGGCTTTAACTGTAGTTTCTAGTGAGTCAGTTTGGTATTGCTCTTGCTTTCTAGCTGGCATCCTAAAACTAAGTGACGAAAAAATAGACTTGAAATAAATGCGAGCTTTTTCACAGAAAGGGATCTAAGGTGGAATAGAGGCAGAACGAGAAGACAGGAGGGAACCACGTTTCAATAAATATTCTTGCTTTGGCATCTTCTGTCTCACTCTGGTTTATATTGGCTGTCACCCTCTCAGATTGAGCCACTATAACCTGCTGTATTTCAGAAGCCTTGCAGGACTGTAAGAGAGAGGATTTGCCCAAGGAAGCAGGTGCCTGATTCATCTTTACCTTTTATTGTTCTGGTAACCCTCCCTTGGAGCAGTTGCTGTCTGATGATGTTTATAAACAAGGCATTTGTATTACTGTAGGCATATAGGCTCTGGTTGTAAATTGGCATCGAGAGGTGGTGAAGGCAGACCGTGTATCTTGCCTCTTGTGCAGCCCCTTCCTTGGGACTAGGGAGGGTCTGTCCCTTATAGAAACTCTTGGTGATGAAAACAGTAGGATTTCACAGCACAGGGAGCATTGGTTTATGGCTCTGTGTATAGTCTCACAAGGGAACACTGTTCAATAGGCTTCAAAGTGATTCAGCCATGGCATAACCGTGGCTGTGGCCACATGTAATGTAGCCTGTAGCTCTTTAAAGAGGATTAGCCTTAGATCAGGGACAGCATTCATTGCTGGATTTCATGTAAAGCAGAATATGCTAATGAAATGGAAATGTCTACAGCAAACAGTGCATAATATTGTAAACCTCAAAATTGAGCATTGTGTTGTGATATCTCTTTGGAAGTCAAACTTTCGTAGTCTGTTTGTTACTTGGAGAAAAACTGAAGTTTGTAATATCACCATAAGCTCTCTATAGTAAACTAAGATCTAGTTTGCAGTTTTACAAGCAAAGTTAAAATGATAACAACAAACATTTGAAGGTAACTTTTCAAACACTGTTGAATGCTTTAATGTTGTCATAGCTCTCCGATAGAGACAAAATCCACCACATCTTAAAATATCTTCATTTCGGTTTTCTGCAACAGGCATAGGCTTGGTTCGGTCCTGTATGTTCTCTCCCCATCTGCCTGTTCATCGCTTTAAACACCATATTTGGGCTTACAAGAATTTCAGCATCAGTCCTGCAGAGAAACAACATTTCTGACATGCGTTTCTGAGTCATTTCATCTTTTTAAGGCATTTTCTGTCTGTACATCAGCCTCAATTGGCAGTCCAGTGGGCTTGATTTGGCTCTCTTATTTTGGTTTTATGCCGGTCTTTTGAATGCTTGAAGCTTAATATTGTATATATGTAAAAAAAGGCCCCAAACGTCAGGGATACCCATGATTCAAACTGACTTGAGATGTTATGAGGATTTTATTTGCAGAAGGTCATGAACATCTCTCAGAAAATTGTTGTAGCGGGAGCACTGGGAAATCACTGGTCACTTCTGAAAACTTCAGTTGTGTTGTTGCATGTAAAGGAACCCATTCTTACCATATTAATGCACTGTGTGTGGTTTATTAAACCTAGAATCACCTTTATTTTTAATGTCGTGTATTTGTAAGCTTCACAGGAAATTTGTTACCTTGATGCGAAGCTGACTCAGTGCCTGGACTTGAAACCTTTGCCCATGGAAGCGTTTAGACCTGCTATGGGTGCTTTTCTCCTCGCACAAGTAAGCAGGCATTCATGTGAGGCTCTATCTTACCAGCTCAGCGGTGTGTATTCATGGCCTGGGGTTTGGTGCACGCAGCACATTCAGACAAATGTTAGATATAAAATACAGTGATAGACATTATATACCCCGATGGACCATTTTGCTTTTGTGTACTTACAAGTGATGTCTTGAAGTGCCTCATCCCAGTCTGCTGGGGAGTGAAAATCCGAAGAAAGCCTTTGGGAAGAAGATCCTTCTGGCTCCGTTTCCAAAGATGTGTGCTTTCATTACTTAGTAGTTTTTTTCTCTCTGCATAGCTCCATATCTTAGGATTTTGTTGTTCTGGGATTTATTTTTTATGGTGGTGGATAGTTTTATTTATTTATTTATTAATTTTTTATTTTGCCATTTGCAGTTTTTTTTTTTTTTCTGTAGACGTGGAGGGTGGTGATACATATTCATGAAAGAGAAGTCTTTCCAGCCCCTGCTTGCATTGACAAAGACTTAGCTGTTTCACACAGCAAGCTGACTGGAATTGTGTGGGGCCTGCCTGACCAGATTAGAGCAAACGGCAAGCTTATTCCTCCAGTCGTCGGGCCTCCCCTTTCTAACAATTTCCCCAATTGTCATTTTGACAAGGCTGTCATTAGGTGATGGCTTCTTTTGGCCATTTTCAGATAAAGATAATTTCCTTAACTTCCATTTTATTTGACAACAAGTAGTTTGGGAGAGAAAGGAAGTGCTTCAGTAGTTTATGGATTAAGGGTTTGTCACTTCAAAGGCATCTTTGATCTAAAAATATGTGCTGTACCAAATTCATTATGTCTTTTTTTTTTTTAGGACTTTTTAATTTATTGATCTGCCTCTCAATTATTCCCTTTTTTGCATCCCGTAGTAGTGCATGAGATAACAGTGGTGAGGGGAAAGGGCCCAAATGGCCTCTCTGAAAAGTCATGACCAGGGCAAAACAACAGGTGCTTTTGTTCGGCACCCAACGCTGGCTCCATTGCGGATCTGGCTTTAGCCAGAGGTCCTGCCTGCTCCTGCCGCGGCAGGGATGTGCAGCTGGGTGTAGAGCTTGGGTTAAAAACTGGAAGACAGAGAATATGTTTCATCAGGAATGGCTTATTGCGCGTTTTGTATTTGTCTGAGTCACTCCTCTGGTTTAATGGAATGGCCTGAAAACACGGATCTTGGGCAGCAAGTGTTTAGCAAACTGGAGTTTGTGTAGTTCGGTGATCAGTTTTGACTCCCTGGTACCCCTTTCTGCCATCTCCCTGCAGTGGGCAGCTGCTGTGTGGTTTTGGCTTATACAGCTTTCTGTGGGTGATCACCCCCACCTACCACCCCCCTGAGACCCTACACCCTGACTGCTCCTACAAAAGTGCTGGCAAACAACCTTTCTCTGATTAAGGGTAGCTTTGACGTCAAGCTCTGTAGCTCCTTTTTTTTTTTTTTTTTTTTTTTTATAATAGGAGTAACTTTACTGAAGCTCTGTTTTATGTCTGTGCTGCACTAAGAAATCCCAAACCTCATTCTAACAGACAAAACCAGAAAAGCTATTTTCCTGGTCTGTCTGCAACTTAAATGCTCTTCCACAAAGCACTAAGCTCAGTTTTGGAGCAGGCAGGTGCAGCAGCTCTTGAGTATGTTGCTTACCTGACCCCATCCACCTGAGGAGGCATGCTCGGAGTTGGACTTGATGATCCTTATGGGTCCCTTCCAACTTGACATATTTTATGATTCCTAAGTGCTGGTCTGCACGGTCAGAGTTTCTTGTCAGGTGCTTGGTTCGCACTGCTGCAGGGAGAGGGGGATGCAGTGGAGGTTTGAATATGGATCAAGAGCCGGGCTTTTACAATGCGTGCCTTAGCTGTGTCAGGCACGGGGCTTCAGTTTGGACCCTCCTCTGCTTTTTAGGACTGACAAAACTCTGTTCTTTGCTATAGCAGTGTAAATCCATCGTGGTAGCCCATTACACTAGCCTTATGCAGGCTTAGCTAAGGCTGGGATTTGTTCTGTGTTAATATTAATATCTGTTCTACCTAATTACTTCAGTTTTTTCTGTAATGTTACCTCTGTATTATACTCAGCAGGCTAACCACCTCCTTGCTGCTGGAGGCTGTTCTTGATCCCATTTCTAAACAGAAGCACTTCTGCTTCAGCTCTGGCTGGGGTAGCTGTGCAGAGGCTGGCTTTTTTTTTTCCCCTTTTGCCTGCTAATTGGCTGAGACCACCAGAATTTGGAGGACACAGATGTCACTGATAGTTTGCCTAGGGAGCACATTCATGCCCATCTGTTGCAGTCTAGAAGGCTGTTCATATATCCACAAGGCCTTCATTTAATTCTTGTCAGAAAGTAATGTAAATCCAGTTTACCTCAGAGGTCACAGCCAAGATTTATGCCAATGAGCCCCCTGCAATTTACACACACTGTAGTTGTATAGGATGAAAAGAAAGCCTTTCATGTTGGTGCATATTAACAAGAAAGCTTGCCTTAGGAGAGGCTTTTTGATTGAGGTTCTTCCTTATTTTAATACAGCCAACACCAGTTGGTATATCCAGCTTTACCGAAAGAAAACATCTAATCTTTAAGCCAGAGAAGTAAACTAAATAAATAAATAAATAAAGCCCCTAGCAAATCGATTTTTTTTTTTTTTAAACCATCTTTTCTCTTTCATGTGGCAAAGCCTCTGGGTACTGAAGAGAAAGGTAAATGCTCTAGGAAAACACAAACATTTGTGTGTTGAATAGTCAGGAAACTGAATTTGCTTTCTGTGGAAGATACTAACTCAATCACTGAAACCTTTGCTAAATTATCATAAGCATGTTTTCTTTTCGTTTTTTTTCTTTCTCTTTTTTTTCCCCTCAAGCTGCCAAATCTGAAAATAAAGTTGATCAGGTTATTTTTGACACATGTAATGGGAAGAACTGCAGAAGGCGTGTGCGCAAATACGCAGCAGGGAGAGCAGCTGAGGGTGCCATACGATGTGCATGCTCCCTGTTACCTGCTGAAGGAAAAGAATACCACCCTCAATCTTCAATTGCTCTTCTAGGGACAATCTTATGCAATTTTTTCAGTCTCCCTACAGAAAGCAAGGGGAGACAAAATACCATAATATGGAGAGAAGATGAGACCATAACTCAATCAGCTGCGGGAGGGGTTGCAGCTAGAATAGATCCAGCACTGCCTCTGTGTCATGATTTCACCCCTGTCCTCCTTATTTAGCAAGAGACTAAACCAGCTTAAAAAGCTTCCTCAAAAATCAGTGTAGCTTCATTGACCTTAGTGAAGCTGCGTGTAGATAGGCCACAGTACACCACAAGCTGCTGTGTGCAGTCTTCGTTTCGGACAGTTAATTACTTGATTAGAACAAGGAAACTGGATTTCACACAGTCAAAGGCAAGGATTCCTACCCCAGCGTGCACGAAAAATGCTGTCCTGCCACGTGGTGTTGTCATGGCTAAAGCGTATGGGAAAGCCTGTTGAATTAAGATGGAGGGAAAAGCTGGAAGTGCAAGTGGTGTGCAGATACTTGAATTGAAAAATAGCTGTTAAAAAAGAAACACTCTTAAGTACTTTGGTTATTAAAATAGTTTGTAAGAGCAGGCAGAGAAAAGTAGCACACAAAGATGGATCAGGGTGTGCCAACAAGATTACAAAGGCGTTTCAGAGTTGGGCACCTCTGCTTCTTTAGGCCCAGTGTAGTTTGAGGGTGTTCCTTTCATTTATACTGACTCTGCTCAGAGGGATCCTCCTTCCTTTTCCCTAGTTTGTCTGGCCGGTGGATTTTACCTTGGCAAACACTTTCAAATGTTGTAGGCATGAAAATCAGTATCATTTGCACGGTATCATAATGACCGCTGTGGTTTGGGATTAGGAGGGAGGAGAGCAAGGCGTCGAAATGAAAACAGGGCTCAGATTCTAAGTTCTGGCGTAGCACTTAAAATAATTAAACTGTTTATTTGAAAGTCAAAACAGCCTCAGTCATAAATAACTATCCATTCCTCGATTGATTGTGTCGAGTCCCAACGGAGAGCTCTGGGAATAAGGTTTATTTGCTCCCTGTTGGGATTAATCCATAAATGTAGTCTCCACATGGAACTCATCAGGTCTTTGCTTCCTCTTCATTATTCTCCCTGGAACTGGAGGGTAGCCTAAATAAGATGAAAATTAGGATAATATATTTTCAGAGAGAAGAGGTCTGGCGATCTCTAATTTGTGTTTCAGGACCATAATGCTGTGGAAAATTTCCCAAATGATGTTGTCTGAGAAACCAATGCTTGTTATGCTTGCCGTATTTGAAGTTTGAATGTGGCAATTACATCTTCTTTTTCTTAAAGCCTCCAAAGCTAATTGTGGTCTTAAACTAGCTAGATTGACTGCCAGGCTTCCTTCTATCCACAGTAGAACTTAAAATTCCTTTCTCTTGACAGATCTTTTGGTCTTCTAGCCCAAGGGCTCTGAAGTGTCACAGTATGGCCCATTTCTTATTAAAGAGATCATTTCACTGTAGCCCACCCAGTCCCTCCCTCCCTCCCTCCCTCTTGTTCTGAACCCCAGCTCCGATTAGAGGGCAACCACAGAAATATACTTTCTCATCCCCTGAGACCTTTGTGATTTTTTTTCATCATATTTGATGCAAGAAGTTATTTTAATCCAGGCTCCAGCCAGAAATGACTCAGATTTTTTTTTTTTCATCATTTCTGTTTTAAAGTAACAATTACATCAACCATTTAAAAACACTGTGTCCCCAAACCTGGAGTAAAGGAGCTTTCCTGTCACCAAAAAATGCTTAAGTCCTCAATCTGATGCAAAATTGTTTTTGTTTTGTGTTTTGAAAGTGGTAGCTACAGCATTTGTTAGTGCGTCTTTAGAAAGCATTTTTGTCTAGACAGTTTTGCAGCATATCAAGCTGCAATTTTTATCACTTCAAAACTGTAGTCTATCCTTAAAGCACTGTTTGTTAGGATTTAACGGTACTTTAAGAAAGCTGATTAGTAAGCATTGAGAGGGTTCTAAAGGCCTCTAGAAGTTTTTGCTGGTTCTGCTGTTCGGCTTTAGTCTCAGGTCCTGCATTTGCCCCAGGTCCGTAAGCTGTGTGCCTGGTTATTTTCACGTCCCAGCTGTCATTCAATGCTACAGCTGTCACAAACCACAACTTACGAAGTGGCATCTGTGTAAAGGATGCTGCTATAGCTTAAAGCTCTTCGGTGCATTTTAAGCTGATTTTATGATGCGAGTCATTGCCCCTAGTGATGGGTCTCAAAAGGCTGTCTTCCTTCTGAGTACTAATGTACAGTTTATTGCACTTTTCTGTATGGTTCCAGCACTTTGTTGTCACTGCTGTTGTAAATCATTATTTATTACTCTAAGTGTCCTTGCTGTTTATTCAGTTCTTTGGAAAAATGTACTTGAAGAAAAATTTCTCACATGCTGACATTCGTATATCACTGTTATAGATCTGGCAGTTTCCCGGTGAGTTAAATCTTTACACTCCTAGGAAGCCAAGTGCTGTACGTCTACACTAATTTAAGCTTCCCYGCTAAGCCCCATCAGTTCTTTGTGAGACTTGCAGCCTGTGTGGCTCACAAAGCCACAAGGCCCTCCCGCTTACAGTAAAGACCCAATGTGATCTGTCAGGCTGCAGCACTGCAGCACTTCAGCCGTTCCACAAACTGGGTTTAAAAGACTGATTTTGGGCTCTGGACTGCAATACAGATAGACAAGTTGGAGCATGTCTGTAAGCTCCCTTGGATGCTCTTAATGCTATGTTATTTTTTTGTAAAGGCAAGTATGCCAGTACTTGTTTGCTTTAGTGCATCTTCGTAGAAAATTGTGTCTATGAACATATATTTACCAGGGCTGCGAGGTGGCAGTCGAACACAAGCTTTCTCCAACGTGCTTCTGCATGCTCCTGAAGCAGTCTCCTCCGCTCACTTGGACTAATGTTCACAGTGGATCTGAGATACATGTATACGTGCTTGGCGGTTACTAGAGGGGACTCCCTAGAAAACGAGATTTTTGAGAAATCAATTACACAAAGGAATGGAGTCAGGGCCAGATGGCAGGGATGCTTCATCCCAACCTGGGAGGTACTCGTGGGACGGCTGCACACTCATTCCCACAGGGCTGGGTAATCAGATAAATCAATTAGCAGATGTCAGTGCAGTTAACAGAGCAAGCAACACTAGCATAGGTGTGTTACTGTGATTATAGCAGAGRGGGCTGCTTTTCTTTTCCCTGATGGATACCCAGCAACTGGATCAGCTTTTCTGGACCTGGCAGGGTAGGAAGAGGGGACTCAGTTTTTCACGAGAGTCTGCTTTCTGGGTGTTGTCACGAGGTTCTGATGTCTGTCCTTGCCGACTTGGAGGTGCTTAGGGAAGAGGGGACCTCTGTGAACTAGGATGAGGACGAGGACCTTGTGCTGTGAGCAAATCCCATCAGTGTAGTGGTCTCTTTTTTAGAATGATCTTTGTCGGTGACAGATAGTTCGGCCCTGTCTCCTGGGTGGACTTTGGAGCATGCCGTAGATGTGCCTCCAATCCTGTCTCTGGCCCTGTCTCCTTTTGCTACTGATGGGAGCCCCTAAATGTGCCCTGTGCCTGGTCCATCCCTTTGCCATGTGGGAGGTGATCCCAGCACCCCGTTACCAGCACCCAGCTATGCTGACCTGGCTCAAACCCTGTGGGATGATGCCCTGCGTGGGGTGGCCCTGTTCACTCTTACTTGGAGCTTAAGATCGAGAACCTTTTCTGGGTTTTCCTTCTGCTTTGTTTCTTAACGTCCTGTACCAGGATGGGGAGAGAAGCACTAGGAAAGGCCTTCAGCTATAAATTCTGCCATTGTGGCTTTCTTTTAACTTTGCCATGCTTAGGATTTTTATTCTTGGACTGTGTTGATACCTGCATGTGCACCTGTTTTCTGAAAACACCTCTAAATCCTCTCCCAGGAAGGCATTTATAATACAAAAGCAATTGGAGAAAAGGGAGATAGAAATACCAACTTGGGCAGAGCTATGAAGGGGAGGGAAAATGGCAGAAATCCCATCTCAGTGTTTTGTTGGAGGAATGGGAACTGAACCTGAGTGCAGACTTCGACCTGCTCTTGTTATAAGAACTCTGACCTGTATTGTATATTTTATTTGATTGTTTTTCCTGGTGGAGGCAAACATCTCCGAGGTGCCAGGGAGAAAGGACAGGCTCTTTCTTAACAGCTTTCTGAGCACAGAGTCTATTGTCTGAGAGTCACAAACACAGCAATGAAACCTGTGCTGTTCCTTAGAGCACTCTTTCACTATATGGGCTTTTTATTCGTTCATATGGTAGACATCTCGCAGACACTGACAAACCTGGTTTCACAGCATCCGAGGTTTCTAGCTGTCCATTGAGTGGCCCAGCAAACAGGCCCGATCTCAGCTGGCATCTCTGTTCCTCTCTTGTGTATTTGACAGTGGAAGGAGAAATGAGGCACAGCGTATGTGACTTGGACATCTCCAGGACATCAACAGCAGACCTAAGAACTGAAGCTAGCTCCTCTCAGTCCAACACTGTACTTTTGAGACTCCCTACACAGGGAGTTGGACTCGATGATCCTTAGGGGTCCCTTCCAACTCGAGATATTCTATGATTCTATTCTGTGGTTCTAATTATTACTAGAGGATGTTTTGTACCCTCCAGAACGTGAAGACTACAGTCTGCTTTTGCAGCTGGTTGAATACTGTGCCAGGGCCTTCTTGTGCCGTGCTCCGGAGTGCAGCTGGAGTAGAAGGAAGCCCTGTCGAGGTGCTCCACGGTGTGGGTTGCACAGAAAGAATTGACACCAGCAAAACACCACTGCGATCACAAAGCCAAGCCTTAGATGCTAGGAAATTTTGAGCATTTATAGTGTTAGTCTTGCCTAAGTTTTTAACCATGGCTCTGCATCTGACTGATCTTTTGCGTGTCCACCCTGCTCTCCAGTTGCTTTTAGGTGCCTGTGTTCTTGTCCTCAGTCTCTCTTTTATGGCTACTTTTTTAATTTCTTCTTTCTCTGACATTTGTCTGCAGAGTCAGTCACGGCCCCACTGTCTAGCTCCTGCCTCCAGGCTCTTTGCTGATGAATCCCATCTTTTGCTCTGCTCCACCTGCCCTTCCACGGCAGGCTCTCTGATCCTCTCTGCTTTTGCATGAGTGCATCTCTTTTGCCCTCTGCTTTTCAGTCTGGCAGCTTGCTCTTGGTGCTGTTGAGAACACAGGCTATCTGCACCAGCTCTGGGATCCAACATCCCAGAGCTGCAACAGAACGGAAGAAAACTGTCTGGAAATTTAGCTGCTAAAATGTAAATCGTTTCTAGTCAGCAGAGGCAAACTGTGCCTGTCTGTGTGTTCCTTTGCACTCCCCTTCCTCCTTCATAGCCTTACTGTTTCCCCAATTTTAGAAATGTTTTCACACAGGCTGTTTCCAACTACTTTGCTTCAAACTGTGGGTGCTCGTGGGTGCCCCTGGCCCCTGCCCTGAAGGATGTTTAGCAGCACCCAGGCAGCGCCGGTGCCGGGAGCGCTTCCTGAGGGTGGGGGCACAAGGTGGGCAGCCTGGGGAGGCAGAGGGACGGCGTCGGTGCGGGAGGTGGGAAGGAGGGGTTATCAGGTTTGGAAAGGCTCCTGAGATCTGGTCTGATTGCGGGAGACCCAGCTGTGACAAAAACAAGCCTTGTGCGTGTTTGATAAGATCGTCGAAAGCCCCCATCCTTTCTGTCTGTCCCAGGGCTGGTGAAGCTGCGATCAACTCCAGCACTCGTGCGGCAGGCCTGTGGCTTTGTGCTAGGTGAGCTCCAGCAGCTTGCTGCAGCATCAGCAAAAAGACTTTTAATTCCGGCGGGCTCCTTCAAAGACCGTTTTTGGTCCACTACCTCAACGAAACTGTGGTGGGACGTGGTGTTACGTGGCAGGAGCAGGACTAGTGTGAGAGGAGGTGAGAGCGCAATGTGCTCCTGTACCCGAGGGTAAAAGAGACGGCCCCCGTGGTCTGGTAAACGCACGCAGCATCCTCTTGCGAGTTCAGAGCTCTGCCATTCAATCCCGGCTAACAGGGTGCGACAGCCTGAGCCTCCCAGGTGCAAAGGGCTTCCGCGCAGCCTGGCTAGTCACTTCCCTGCTTGGGGTTTCACTGCTCCATTGAAGAGCCCATCCTTTCTCCCTGGCACCTCGGAGATGTTCGCCTCRAACAGTTAGTCACCGAGACCCTGCAGTAATTTCACACACTCCTCTAATAAAGTCCTCCGAGGCTGTCATGTATTTTCATGTATTTCCCCTATTATTTCTCCCTGCTTGAGCCTTTCAGATAATGGATGATACTTTAGTTAATCATTTTCCCCCTCCTTTGTTTGCCAGGTACCTCAGCCTTGAAGGGATCCTTTTCATTTAGAATCTGTGTCTTCTCTTAAGTAATTGATCACTGTTCACCCGGGGACACCCAATTCACAGCCGAGTGGGATCAGCCTTCATGAATAATCAAAATGCTGTGGCCGTGCTGCTGCAGGAGTGCAAGCGAGCTCTGGACGCGCTCCTATCAGCAAAGGCTGACACAAGTGAGGAAGACGAGCGAGAATACCAGCGGTGCCAAGGTGAGGTCCCCAGGAGAGGTGGTAGGACCACGGCAGCAGCCGTCGGTCCTCAGCCCTGCCCTATTTTTCTTCTCCTGGCAGATGAGTGCGAGATGCCTGTATTTTGAGGCCATGAATGGGATGCAGACTACAGGCAGGCAGGGAAAGAAGTCCACTTTGTTGCAGTGAATTGCTGTCAGTTCTAATTTTAGGCTTCAGTACACATGAGGCTGTAAGGAACAGTTCAGTTTGCGAAGAACAATGCCCAAAAGTTTGCTGATGCACATAAATTTCAGTTATTAAAAAAAAAAAGAAAGAAAAAAAGGATGCAACTTCTGAATAAGGGCACATATTTCCTCTCCTTTCATAGGAACTGGGGGAGGGCCTTTTCTGTTTGTCAGCTTCTCCTAATATATTAAAGAGCTCATTGCCTGAATCTTTATCTTGTAAAATGTGTGTGACCTCTGTAAGTGGTGTCCAAAGAAAAAAAACTTGCAATATCCCTCTTGAAAGGAAAATCCATGCTGGCTAATGACTGGAATAAATAACCAGGAAAGGAAGCAGTATTTAGCGAGAGCTGTAATAGAAGGGTATTTTGGTATTGCCGTGGTGCTTTGACAGTGGTTTGTAAAAAAAAAAAAAAAAAAAATTCCAGTGGAAATCCAGTTCATGTCAGTCATGAAAGGATGTAATACACTCAGTTCAGTTTTCTCTAGGTTCAGACTTTCAGAGGGCTACCTAACTTCATTGCCACAGCTTTTTTATTTATGAAATAAAAGCCATGTTTGAATTGCTGAACTTGTTTGAATTACACCTTTTCGGTACAGGGTAGGGAGGTTATGTACTCCTTTCTGCCACACAGAAGAATAACTTCAGCAAGTACGGAAGAACATAGTAAAGGATGAAGGTGAGATTTCTGGAGGGGGAAAAACAAGGGCATTAGCAAAAAAAACCCACAAAAAACCTATTTATGTACAGGTTTTCCTTTGCATGACAAATCTGCAGTACTGTCCATTTTCCAGTTAGTGTTAATAATGTTTAGTTTTGCTTTGCATGAATGACTCGGCCAGAACGCTAATTTTATCTTTAAAATCCTTTGTTTGTCTCGGAGCACAGAGCAGTTGAGAATGTGTTTTTCTGACCATCCTTGTTCTTGCTGGGAGGTCAGCTGCCTTTTTCTGAAGCATCTAAGTCTGTTTGCGGTGCAGGGTGGTGTATAGGTTTCTGTTATGGATACTGGAAGATTTTTCTCTTCTTTTTTTGTTTTCAGCAAAGGGTACTTTGTTTCCTCATCACAAATTCTTTTAAGTTTTATTATGGCTCCTTAGAATAGGCTCTTGAACTCCTAATCAGGTAGCGCTTTTTTCCCTCATCCTCCCTCCTCTTCTCCTATTAAATACCACAAAGTATGAGAAATAATCAGTTTAGTTCCAGATAAGGTAAATCAGTGCCCTTATAATCACTTGATTAGACATGGTCCTTCAGGTAAACTGCTTCAGGAAATGGGCGATCAGAGCCTGAAGTGATGCTCTGGCTTTTCCGAGGACCGTGTTTCCATCAGCTGAAAGAAAAATACCCAGCAGCGGGGCGGTGACAGCGACATTAATAACTGCTGGGGCTCTCTGCCCGGCAAAGGCAAGGCCTCGCAAGTCAGCGGCCCTCGGCTTCGGGGGGACCCTCCCAGCGCAGAGGTGGAGGGGGTTTCTTCGCCCCCCTCTCCTCCCGGGGCTGCCTTTGTTCGCCCTGGCTTTCTCAGACCAGGCGCAGGAGGAACTGAAAGCCAAATACATATAAATGGGGGGGAGAGAGGAGAGGAGGAGTGCAGCCTTATCTGGCTTTAGTAGAGGGGGCAGAATGGGTGTTAGATTGGTGTGGGTTGCTTTTTCATTTCTTTTTAGGCTAGAAATTGTTCCAATCAACTTAATGTGCCAGTTCAACCTTTGTTAATTAATGAATGTGTATTGCCTGTGGTAAGAACAGCTATCTTTTTTAAAAGAGTAAACTCTTGTCCTGGGCGTTGGATTTCAGGTGAAAGCTGCAGGACTGCTCACACGAGCTCCCCAGCTGGTTGGTGTGGTTCTAGTGGATGTTCTTGCAATACAACATCATTTTATTGTCATTAACATGCTTAATGTGTTTATTTCCATGCGGTGACAACTAGATGTCACAGCAAGGCTCAAAGTGGTACCCTGCTACGCTCGCACGAATGTCCAACCCCAAAGATGACTGAAGGCTCCTAGATTGCTAAATCCTTCTGAAAATGTTACCCTGGTTTCCTTTTCTAATGAGCTCGGCAGTAGTGACTGCTGAGGATGCCTCTTGAAAAATCCAAGTTCAATATTTAAGAATTTGGCTGTGTTCTTTAGTGCATCAAGTAGGAGGGGGATTAAGGTTTAATTAAGGATAACATGGAAAACAGGAACAAGAGGACAGCAGTAATGCCTTTATGCTTTAGAGAGAATACCAACGTCCACATTATCCCACTGATTATTTTCATAGTTGCTGACACTATTATTTTTTCCTGTTCTAGTGTTATTTAAGTAAGGGTGAGTTCGTGTGGGAAAGACAGAAGAAGAAGGTAGAGAAGGAGACAGAAAGGCTGTCTGTGTAAGCATCCTATTTCTTTTTCTCTAGATCACTCCCCAAAATGTCAGTCCTATGGGATCATATGGGGAAACGTGCTTGCTATGACTGCCTTCAGCCCTCCCCATCTTCCTTTGGAAAAGATTTTGGGAAGCTCGTTCTTCCCCCTTCTACATGGGGAGATAAAACCCTCTGTCCGTCATTTTGCATTCCTTGTGATGAGATGGGTATCCCTGCTCCTGCACTGGTTTTGTAGTGAGAGGTGTGAGGGTGGAAGCACAACCTCCTTTCCCCTCCAGCTCTGCCGCTTGGCCACCTTGCCATGGCGTGGAGGGCTGAGTCCCTCCAGACACCACTTCAGAAGGGCAGGGAAACGTGGCTGTAGGTGAAGCTGGGATGCGTAACGGGAAGCATGTCCAAAGCTGCAGCAACAAGTGAGAAAACGGTTGGGAAAAGTGATATCTTTTTAAAGGTGACTTTTTGGAAAAAGGGCCCTAAATATCTGACTTCGCACATTTTCATAGGAAAAGCATACCAGTGAATGCACTGTAATATGAGCATGAAATAGACTTTCTATGTAGTGCATTTTCTACAGTCGTCCATGAAGGATTGATTAAAAAATATGTAGTAATATATTTATTGCATTGCCTTGTTAAAGCAATGATGGTCTCTGAGCAGGGTTTTTTCTGGGGATTAATGGCCAGAAGGGGCTACATCTGCAGCTGATGATCACCATTAACCCCATCTGGTCAATAATCCTTGTTAATCCACTTTTATTGGCCAGAGAGTCTGCCCGGCTGAGTGGTTAGCATGGCACAGCACACTCAGGCTGCAGCTTCACCCCTGTTTCAAGGAAAATTAAAATGTGGGCTGCAGCTGAAAGGAAGGGACAAATCCAAGCCCAGATCTCTAGCTGTGTGCTCCTATTAGCAATTGCATCCTTAGTTGGCTCAGGTTGGAGATCCAACTGAAGCTGATGGTTATATGGGAGGCGAAGGGCCAGCCCGGGGAGGGAGCAGGGCATGGACCAAACTGTACTCTTGCCTTGCGAGCTCTGGCACGTCGCTGGAGGTTCAGGAGCCAGGCGTGGGAGCTGGGAGTACTTTGCCCTCATCCAAAAGGAAAATCTGTCTTTTGACTCTTTTGTGCTTGGCCTTTCCACTTGGGAGGGAAGCTGTGCTTTGGGTAGGATTTGGAAACCCTCAGGTGAAAGGCGTGAGGGCTGGGGTTTCTGGGCGGCTCCGTGCTGGCTGTGCCTGGGTAGGAACATGCCTGGACCAAGGGCACCTTCTCCTCATAGCTTCTTTTAAGCTTCTGTTGCAATCTGCAAGAGAAATGCAGAAGCTCAGGCCAGCTCCTCAGCTAGTGTGAATTATTTGGCTAAGGCAGCTTTGAAGAAGATGCATCAGCTTCAAACAGGGAATCTCATAGCAAGGCTTCAGCTGGTATCTGCCACGCATCTGTGGGCACTACCATGTTAATAGCAGTTCCCAGACATGTGGCTTAAACCATTTTGTCTTGCTGTAGCAGTGAGCTCTCTTGTGCTGAGGGGAAGTGTGTCCTATAGTCCTCCCAAAGCTACTGCTTTGAGAGCAGGTTGAGTAACTCAGGCCAACAACTTTTTTTTTTTTTTTACTGAATTATCAGTCAAATAATTATTTTCTCAAGAGCGTATGCTTGTTATTCATTATAACCCTTTAGATCTTTGTCTAATTGCTTTATATGGTCTGGGTTTATCTCCCAGTTWGGATGTGGCTTCTCAAGCTGGCTCTGCCACTGTCACCAGCAAGCCCTGAGCAAGGGGGACAGGTCTGTGCTGTTGGCCCTGTTTGCTCTGCCAGGAGTCTTCTGCTCACAGGGGGGAACAGGCTTCCTCTTGTCTCTCTTGGAGTAGCTCTTCATGCCCAGCCAGCCACCAGCCGGTGTGACTTCCTGCTAAAAGCCTTTTTAATGGCTTATGGCTGCCATTTACCTGGAGGGCAGAGCAATCAAGGGTAACGCATGACAGGCGAGCTTGCCTTCCCTCCCGATGAGGCTGATGGCAAGAGCTAATAGCTGGTAGCAACTTGGGAGAAGGTCCGAGAGGGCGGGGAGGCAGGTATGCTTTTTGCAGAGTAGGTGATCTGTCGTAAGTGTTGTGACTGAACCTGCTGCAATATCTTTACCTGCTCTTTGACCTTTTCAGCTTTGCTTCCCAAGGACTTGAGGACCCTTCTGGAGGAGGCAAAGGAAATGAAGTGGCCCTTTGTGCCAGAGAAGTGGCAATACAAACAAGACCTTGGCCCGGAAGACAAAACAAACCTGCAAGATGTGATCAGCACAAGGCTCCCCGATTTGCTGGTATGAAGTTCAACACATCTGTTCTGTAAAACGTCGCACTGAGGTGCTTGAGGGTACGCAGAGCCCTGGTAGGTAGTATCGCCTGTGGGTTCAGGGGCTTGTTTTTCTGCACAGTGGCAGCAGCAGGTGAGGAACTGGTTGGCAAGGAGAGGTGAGTGAGTCTGTGTTGGGATGGGGCCGCTCACAAAGGCCAAAGGGCCGAAGTGGAGATGTGACTTTTATTTGTTTCGGTCCTCAGACAAGAGAGGGACTCAGAAGCTACATACAGTTTCCCATTTTTTTCATTAAAGTTGCTATGAGGCAACACATGTGAATCACGGTTTCCTCCTCCTTGTGAGACAGCTTATCTCCGTGTCACCACTGCATCTTCCAAGGGAAGGAAAGTCCTGCCTTCTGCTGCCACTGCAACCAAGCCAAGGTTGTGAGATTAGTGGGAGCTCTGCCTCGGGGTTGGGTTTCTGGTATGTTGGCTACATAACTCACGGGCGGATGGGTGTGCAACACCTCACAAGGCTGTTGGTTTGAGGTCTTGCTGGTACCTGCAGTTTTATGTGCTCTCCCAGTGCAGGGAAGATAAAATGGATTAAAGTGATAAAGTTTTGAGTGTTCCAGGCGTTTGGCTGCTGCTGTGCAAGGAAAAAAGTGCCTAGATAGTAATGACAAAGACATTACAGTGTGGAGGGCACTGGCTTTGCCTTGTCTAGCAGTGATCCCAGAGGTATATAGGGATCGTCCGTGCATTGAGCACCTTGCAGAACAACAACTTCGTTCACTGGAACATGCAGCGATGACTTTGACTGTATTTATGCTGTTTCTGCTTGCTTTCATGCTCAGCCCATGCTAGTTTGGACACTTGCTTTGTCGCTTCCTCTGGTTTCACAGGGCAGTTCTGTTTCTGTTTACACTAAGGTAATGTTTACCTCTTCCCTGAAGAACTGGCATTATAATAAAACTAAAATGCTGAATGTTTACATAAAGTTTAAAAAAACCCCATGAATTTGAAAAGAATGCTGTGCCTTGTTTAATTCAGCACTGCTAGGAGGCAATGAGGATTACTCACTTTAGTAGGGCTTGCACAATTCATCACCTGCTTTTCCTTTTTCAAGAAAATTACTTGACAGGATCCCTTTGAGGASCAAAGCTGGCCAAAACCTAGGTAGGAAAGGCAAGAATTTAATGTGACTTCTCCTGTGAGTGAAGGATACTTTGCTACATAAGGAGTTGCAGGATCCAAATGTGCTTGGGGATCCCATCCTGTAAGGTGATGAGTTTGAGCTTAAAGATTAGAAAGCGGCAAGAAATGTGGGTTGCTTTTTGCTTTTCTGATTTTCTTGGAGGCATGTCAGACATGACTTCTAGGAAACAGAGGACTCCCTTTTCAATGGTAAATGTAATATCTAGGCTAATGAGTATCCCTTTGGCAGGACAGACATAAAGTAGAGGTGAGGTTTGTGAGGTTTGGGGTTTTTTTTTGCTTACTGTGATGTATGTCTGAAGCCAACACAGTCCCATTCCTCATGGGAAGGGGCAGTCCAGCCTGAAAATCTGGGGTTCTGGGCAGGGAGGTCTGGCCCTCTGGCCCTGCTGAAATCCCAGCTGCAAAACTGCTGTTAACTCTTAGGTGGCCAGGAGATTTCACCTGCTTCAGAGAGAGCCCTGCCCAAGTAAGGCCAGCAAGTTTTGTTTGAGGACGTCGATTACTTTGAATAGCACTGAGCAATGAGAAGCTCAGAAAAGCCAACTGCAGGGCTGGGAGGTGTCAGCCCCAGCATCCCCTCGCCAGCACCCCACGTTGCAGGGATCCTGGATTTGCTTGAGGGGGGCAGGGAGCGGCTGCTTCTTGGGTATTTATTTTCTTTTTGGTGTGTGTGGCCTTAGACAGAAATTTATGGCAGAGGTTGACCTCCTTTACAATCCCCGCGCAGCTTTCTAACTTTGGAGCGTTTGTCTGCTCTCTCCCAGGATAAACACCTGCAGTAAACTCCCTGAGAGACCTGGCTAGATGGGAGATTAATGTGGCTGTAATAGTGGAGCAGTGTTTGCAGCATTATGCCCTCTCCCCAGGTAGATGGATCTTTTCTGAGATGATACCAATTATTTATTGCTGAAACATCTGTTGATAACTGCAGCTGCCCTTGTTAAACAAAGCATATCATGGGGTCATAGACTATAGGGACCTAAAATCCTACCGCATGCTAGTTTTAGACTATTCACTGACACCCCCTGAAGTCCATTGGTTACTGTTGTCTTCAGTGTTTCATCCTGTGGTTGAAAATACTTTGTAAACATTGTGCTGCCTTTCCCCATGTGCTTTGAAGTATTATTTCATCTTCATTGGTAATTTATATTCCAGTGCCATTGTACCATGGGAAAAAGGGAAAACCTTTTTTGTTTTCCATTTAATTGTAGATAGACTGACATTTTGACCTGTATTATTAGTATTAGTCAGGAAAAGGGATTTTTTTTTTTCCCCCTTCATCCATTCCTTCCCCCCCGCCTTTTTTTTTTTTTTTTTTAAATAAAATTTCAAGGCAGAGCAAAGGCTGCTTCTGTTCTTTGAATAAAAAGCTGGGGGGGAAATGATGCTGAAGAGAAGTGATTACAGTGTGATGAGGAAAGATAAAAGTCTGAGCAACTTTTTTCCTCTTTTTTTTATTGGCATGAGGGACAGAAGGATAATTTAATTCCCTGGAAGAAAAAAAASTAAGTCTTTGTCAATTTATTGTTCAGAAAAACCTTTAAAAATTTTCATCTCTGTTTATTTTAATTTGCCGTGCTTATAATAAGCTCATAAACCGTAATTCATTACATTTAAAAAGTGCTTTGAGATCCATGAATGAAAGCCACTTCATTACCATAACACACTGCTGGTCTTATGAGGAGGCAGAGCTGGCTACCAGGGCTCACCATGACGATGTTTTACTCTGCGAGTAGGCTGAAAAGCTCCATGAGACCAGCCCCGTGAGTAAGCGGATTAGGCTTTGGCTTCAAGGGTTTGCCTTAGTGTTGCACTTGAAAAAGTGGGATACCCGTTGCTGGCGGCTGCATGCTAGTTTGACACATCAAGAAGGCAAAGCCACCTGCACCTGCAGCCTTTTAAAGTGCTCTTCTTCGCCTTTGCTGTGGGATGCTCATTACTTCTGCACACTGGCCAAAGCGGTAGGAAGGCATGGCAAAACCAGCTTGGGGGGGGCAGGGGGTAGCGGCAAGCCAGGCTTTCCTCGGCGCTCTCTCGCTGCAGCCTCGGCTCAATGGGAGCTGCCAGAGCAGGGCTCAGGGCAGATTTTGGCAACGTACGCAAACTTTTCTCTTCTTTCCCCTCTCTCTCCACTATATGAAATCACTGAACCTCCCGAGGGATTTTAAGGCAACAGATTTGCTGTAATCCTTGAGGCAAACCAGCTCTTCTGGTTTTACAAAGTCTTTGCCCCTTATAGAAGGTGAGGTTTTTTGGTTTAGGGTTTGGTGTGKTTTTTTTCTTTTCTCTGCCAGGGATTCACCAACCAATACAAAGGCCACCCCAGTTCAACAAGCTCAACATACTGTTTTCCACATCTTGCTAGCAGGTTTTAAGAGACCCTCCCTATTGGCTGCCATTGGCTAGCAAGCCAAGCCCATCCTGTAGCCCCCGTCTCAGCCTGAATGCCCCTTTGGTGGGAATCTGCACTAAGGCTTGAAGGGTGATAACCAACATCTGTATCCAAAGCAAAAACTGGGAATCACTGGGATTTTTGTTTTTAACAAATCAAAGCAAAATCAGAATTGTAACAGCATCCTTGCTGACAAGTATAAATAAAGAGGGATTACTTCTTCTCTCTAAATACCACATGCGCTGTGGGGTTTGGACTGGGGCTGCAGATCCAAAAGGGAGGCTGCCAGGGGCTACCCTTCCTGCAGATCTTTGCTATCCTAAGGGATGGAAATAGCCTTACACTTGGTGACCAGCCAATAGAGGGCAACATGCCCATGTACACGTAGGCTTTGATCCCACAAACCTTGTGGGTTTCATTGAAGGACAACTCTATGCACACAAGTAGTTCTCCTGTGGGATGATTCATGCCACATTAATATTTTAATTATTTTTTGCAAGATAGGAGCCCATTTGCAAACCCATTGTAACGATGTGGGGCTTTACTTCATTTTTATTGTACATATCAATAGTTCCTGCATCCAGGCTCCAGCATTCAGGCATGGACCAGGATCTGCTGGGATAGATACAGTGTGAATACAAAAGGAAAAGCCCCCAAGAATAGGGCCCCTGCAGGTCCCTCTGCACTCGCTGCAGGGAGCTGTGCAGGCTGACCCCGTGCTCCCTGCCCGGGATGGGGAAGCATGGATCCTGGCCCTGCTGGCACAGAATCTCATGGGAGCTAATGGGAATATTGAAAAGAGTAGAAAATAAGGCCCCGCAGCCCTTGCCTGGGCCTTGGCTAATTACGTGCTGATAGGTTGCCATTAGGGAAACCATTCTGAGGGACATGCCCTAACTACCCTTAGGTGTATGTGTGTGGCACTTAGGAGCTGGGAGCCTTTGAAAAAGAACTAAAGAGGGGGCTGAGGGTTTAGTTTTTTCCTCCTTCTAACTGTTGATGTGGTAACAGGAGAATTAAAGCCCTAAATCGTAGCCCTGGGACCTTGGTTGTTCAGGCTGACCTTTTGCTACCTGCCTTGTRAGAGCTCTTCTTGGGTGATCCCAGTGAAATGGAGAGTGACGTAAGGGAGAGCTGTGGCTGTGGGCTGAATTCAGCCCGAGAGGGAATCCGTGGCACCCCAGCCTCCCTTACGCTGCGCAATCCCTGACGCTTTGTAAATGAGAAGTGCCAGAGATCAGGTGCAGGCAGGAGAGCTTCAGCTGTCCAGGGTGACCGCCCTGATGCTGCCAGCGTGCAATGCTGCAAGGCACTCAATCTTCCGCTGCCGTTGTGGGAAAACTACAGCAGAATTTATGTGGAGCACCGAATAAAAAAATGGGAAGTCTGATCCTGGGTACCTGTAGGGCTGTCAGTTCACTTTGCTCATGGGTAGGATTTCCTCTTCTCAGATGCAGCTTCATGGAGTATTTCCTCCCTCGAAAAGACTTTAAATGTTGTATTACTGAGATTGCTATGTTGTGTTTTCCTTCCAAATTAAACTACTCAAATGGATTGACGTTTTGAGGACACATTTAGGAAAGAGACTCTTGGATTTTTCACTGATTATAATGGTCTTGATGGCAGCTTCTCAGGGGGGTTCTGTCACTGGCACTTAGGTATTTTTAAGTATTAAAATATCCCCTTCAACATAGTATTGTAATGTACCACAGGGAATCGCCACAATGGTTCATAAATAGTCTAGAGCTTGAGCACAGCAGGTAGGATCAGGACCACAAAATGATTGTTGCACCTATCCTTGGTAATAATTGAGAACAGGCACTCCTGCAGCTGATGGCGGTCCCCCAAATCCCTGCTGCCTTGTCAGGTACATGAGGCCCCCAGGAACTCCCCCTCAAGGAGCTTCCTCAGCACTTTAAAGGGTTCTGCTTCTGTCCTCGCCCCAGAATGCTGCTGTTCAGCAGCCTGAGCCCCCTGCTGCTTTCCTCCCTCTGAGGCCGCTCAAGTTCATCACGCAGATGGTTCTCCCACTTGCCCCCACGGGTGGGTGTGCTCCCTTCATTACAGCTACCCAGCGCCGAGAGCTACATGCCAACAGCAGCTTGGTGAGGGATGGTGCCTTCTCTGCTTTGTGATGATGGGCTGTGGGAGGCCCTCACCGTCCTGCAAGGGACGGAGCTGGTCTTGCCAGCAGGACTCTCCAGGCACCGGTCTGCTGGAGCTCCGCTTCCTGCAAACAGCAATGGCCTTCAGTTAGAGAGTGGAAGCTGAGAGCAGCATGTGGAACATCCCAATAGCAGTAAAATGAAATCAGTGGCAAGTTAAATTGCAAAAAGGGGGGCTCTTGAGAAAAGCGGGGGTTATTCTCGCTGTAGTACAGTTGGTGAAGCAAGATGTGGTTGGTTGTAAAAAAACTGACCCATTCTGTGGTGTTTTGAGCTGCTAATAATGGAGCTAATGCTGCTGCCATTGAATAAACACCCAACTCTCCATTGCCTTCAGGATGAATAACTTGAGCTAATTAACAGTTTCAGCAGCTCAAGTCATTAAATGGGGTTCTCCGCTGCTCTGAGCAGAGAGGAAAGTGTCCAGGAGCTTCTTATTCCTCAGTCTGCAGCTATTTACTATGTGACTTGACTGTCCCCTGTTTCAAGCGTATCCATCTGCACCTCGCAGACATGCTTTCTCCTGCCCATCACAGAGGTGGTAGGAGGCTTAATTCCTTGTTATTTGTCGAGTGGGCTCTGATTGCCAGCTGAAAGGCAGAGATTGATAGAGAAGTCCTGTGTGGTGACAGCAGCTTTGGTCTCTTGGAAAGACAGGCTTTGCTAACAGCGCGTGGGGTAAAAGGGTGAAAGACTTCAGCCAAATCCATTGGTGTTGTGACTCTAGTGTTTAATGTGACAGGGGATGAACATAGGGGGAAAGAAAACCGGGCAATTTGTTAGGGTTCAGTGAAGTGCTAACTAGGAACAGCTCTTGGGAGAAAACTGAAGCACCTGGAAGCACGTGCCACTGAAACTCCTGCCCTGTACACAGGATTAGAAATTCTTTGTTGACTGCTCTTTTTTTTTTTTTTTTTTTTTTTTTAAGATTTTAAACCTCAGCTGGAGTTACAAATGAAGCAAAGTCTGAAACAGTCTTGAGACGAATTGATATAAGCAAACACAGAAATCCAGAGCATCTGCAAAACTGCGGGGACACTCGGAAAATGAAATTATTGCTGCGCCTGCTTTCTAACCTTGCCGCTTGCAGAGGCGTTTTTCCAAAGGGGACCCTCCTGAGCCCGGAGGCTGGAGGGGGGTTGCCTCCAGGATCCTCGCTTTATAAAGAGGGTAGAGAGAGTGGATTAAATCAATATTTCATTTATTTGGGCTTGTAATTCCTCTTACATCAGCTGCCACATAAAGATTTTCCCCTATTTTCTTCCCTTCCTCCTCATCCTCATTTACTATGCACCAATAATTTCCCTTTGACGCTTTCCTGCCAGTCCTAGTGCCAGATGGCCCCGGTTCTGCGCTTCTCCCCTCTCTTGGGAGCGGCCCCCATTGTCAATGCAAAGGAGGCGTCGTGGCTTTGAACCCAAAGCTGGGACCCAAACTTCAGCCCCGGCATGAGGAGGAGCTAACCCACTAATGCAGGAAACCATGCAAACAGCACACCCTCCCACTCATTGCCATTAAGGAAAAAAGCCCTTCACTAAAGGCTGTTTTGCATTTTCCCCAATGGTCCATGTATAGAAATCTGGTGCAAATTTAATTCTCTCACCACCTGATTCCACTTCCCAGCCACGAGGTTCCCTTTGTGTCATAAACTCAATTAGATGTATGCATTTCACATCATGGACACAGATGTGAAAACAAAGTGCGCACGTACCTCGCTCTTTCTCTCCCTCTCTCTCTCTCTCTGTGTAGATGCGCTTACATCGGCTTTAAAGCAATAAAGAAAGTGAGTAAATCTGTTTAGGGTGCTAGCCCGCTATGCAGAACAAAGTGTCCGGCTGTGGCGAGCGGGGCTGAGTTTCTGATTGTGTTGGAGTAGGCTGTGACATCTTGGAAGTCAATAGGGTTTCCCTGGGTCTGGGCTGGGTGACAGGGAGCCGCTCCCCTGTTTCGTTTCAGAGTGGTGTGGGGAGGGTCTTTGTGCATGGTTTGGGTGCGTGCCCAGCACGCCGGTGCGTTAGCTGTAGGTGCTGAGGAATTTTCCAGCCACACGAGTTGGCAGGGAATGAAAGGAGCGAGTATTAATTTCTCAGTGTGCTGCTCGGAACAGGGGGCACGTAATTGCAAAGATTGACATCGAACTGTGTTTCTGTGTGCCACACAGCGTGCAGCCCTGGCTTTTAGAAAAAAAATAGCCAAGTTTCTCTCCCTGGCTTGACTTTTCTACATTTTGTGTCCATTTGGGTTTGGAGAGGGACACAAGAGGTTTCAGCATTGAGCGGAGAGTTAAATTATGCAGCTGCAAGACTGCCAAGCCCTTCAGAATAGGATGCTTCGTTTAGATTTTCCACAATGCTATTGAAGTGCTTATTTTCCTCCTGAAGAGACACAAACAGATGCAAACTTCTGTAAACACTTTAGAAATGAATTCAGTGAGTTTGGCCTCTCAGCAGTGCTCAATAGCTGACAGAAAAATGTCTAATTAGTGCAAGTGGAAATAATAGGGCCACTTGGATTCCTTCCATCCTCCTCCAAGTCTACTTTTCCTAGGAACTCAAAGGCCCTTTTGTTTGGTAGGTCACCCTCTCTCAGGCTTTTGTGCTCCAATCTATTAAAGGAAGAAGGGGAGGAAAAAAAAAATAGATTAGGCGATGCTCTGTGCTTAAATATATGGCCTGTTGATGAGCATTTCGAATGGCTGGTTTGCAGTGTCAGTTTACAGGTGCTTGGAGAGGGGGATTCCTCCATTGTTGGCTGGCACAAGCGGAGTTGTGCGTGCCCTGCTCCAGGAATCCTTTTCAAGTGCCATCCTCTTAGAAAATCCAACTCAGGCTCYGGAAAAAAAAGGAAATTTGTACAAATCCGCCTCACTGAAGTGCAAACAAGCTAGCAAATGCTTGCAACAGATCGGTGCTGCAAGCCGGCCTTCGAGCTGTATACTCTAGGCTCTTCTCCAAACGGTTTGTCATGGGCTTCCTCCCGCACACCTCAGACGGTGGTTATGCTGCTCAAAATCAAGAATGAGTCTTGTTGTCAGATTGTGGGGCTCTGAGCTAAAAGCAGAGAGAATAGAAATGAGGCTGGGGAGGAGCTGGAAGCCTGAGCGGTCTCTAAAGCAGTTCGTGGACATTGCTGTCTCTCTGGCTCTGCCTGTGCATTTACACAAGGAAGACAAGGGAAGGAGGCTGGTGCTAAGACAAAAATGGGAGATAGCTGCCAAACTTGGTGTTTTCGTGGGGATTTGGACAAAGTTTTCTTGGCAGTCTCTCATCCTCTGATGGTGCTGTGGGGCTTGATCCTCACTCCACTGTGTTGCTTTTACTCTGTCATAAGTGGAGTTACTCTGTCATAAGTGGAGTTACTCATTGACGTGAATGAGATGAGAAACGCATCCTTCTTCTGAGGAGGCTTTGTATGGTTTAAGGTGTTTTCTGTTTTTTCTTTCGTGACTGACCTCACTGCAAAGCAGTACTTGACCATTGCTAGCTCCCAGGTGTTGGAGCCAGGCTGGACGGCAGGAAGCTGGACTCTCTCTAGGCAGCACGAGGCTGCTGAACAGTTGGTGGCCATGAAGACCAGCCAGCTCAGGGCAGCCACAAGGCTCCACAGCTGAAGAGATGGGTCTTTCCTTACAGCTGATGGCTGTATTTCAGGCAGATGTTCCAGTGAAGCAATGACTGGATGCCGTCCTCCCCATCCTGCATGCCAAACCCGTAAAAAGGGAATTGCCTGGAAGTCAGTGTGTGGAGCACCTCCTTGCTCCACCAGACAGGAGTACCAACCCCTGCCCACCATGGTAGGGAGTCGGTTTTCGGTAGGTGTCCCCAGGTCCGTGTGGACTTCTGCAACCGCGATGAGGCTGTGTGCCTCCTCGCGGCTGTCTTTGCTGGCCTCCTGTCCTCTTTAACAGCATGCTATCTCAGGAGCTCTGGCTGATCCCTCATGTTGGTGTGATGGCTCAACCGCTGCGAGAATCCAAGAGAGTTCATACAGACTTAGTAGTCATTAAAGATGACCTACAGGGGAAGAACTTCGGACTCCTGGCATGTTTGCTTGTTTGTGGTGTACAAAGGAGTGGATGGCTTGAGCTCCATCTGGGACAATTGCTACAGTGACCATTTCCAGTCTTTCCAGACTCATGTCTCCCTTTTAAACTAATTGTTATTACTGCTAGCAATCTGTTGGGCATAATTTAAATTTGTTAACAGACCACCAAATTATGCGGTTCCAAATACTAAACAACAATTAGAAAGACCAAGAAAAATAAGGAATGATATCTACGGCTCAAACAAAATAAACAGCTGGAACCTTCCTATCTTAAAAATGAAAATATGATCAGGAATAGTTATAATTATAGGTTATAATAAATCCTATCTGGTCACTGCCACAAAGACTTTCTCCATTATATAAATGCCTAGGAACATAAAGATTATAAGGTGAGTAGAAATTTTGATTGCTAGTGAATATTTGCTTCTTGTAATGTTCAGTACTTCACTTGCCGTAAAACTGTGTTTTAAGCCACCTTACAGCAAATAACTAAGGATATCCCGTCTGTTCTAAAATGGTACATAGGCAGCACCGTTAGGCAGAGGGTTACTAAAGCTGAATATTTTCTGTAGACAATTCACTGAGCCTTTGCGAGGTGAGTTTCTCCAAGGCTGACCCATGGCACTGGTGTTCTTCTCAGGTTTATCTGAAAGCCTCCATTACGGTCAAGGACTGCGTAACGGCAACTGCTATTGTGTTCCTGATTGACCGGTTCCTGTATTGGATTGATGCCTCCAGCAAACTTCTTCAGATCGCCAAGGGTCTGCACAGGCTGCAGCCCACCACGCCGATCAGTCCTCAGGTGCTCATCCGCCAGGCTCGCCTCTCTGTCAACACAGGTACCGCTCCATTTTCTCAGCTCAAGCCCAATTAGGAGCTACTTGACTTTGAAGAAGACACTGTCCCTTGCTGGGGATGACATGCTTACAGCCCCGGCGCCATCTTTTCAAACGCACAGCCCACTCCCAGCCCCCTTGAGCCCTCCCAGCTCCTCTCACTAGCACAAAGGGGCTGGTATAAAGGGTTTCAGAGCCAAAAGCAGGAGAGAAAATTGTGAAAGGGTGTGGAAAATACTAATTGGAGCTTTTGTTCCTTAACAAATCTTCCCTGCTGGTTTCAGACAGAGATATCTGAATTGCTATACTTCTGACCAAGAGCCTTTAAAAAGTAAATTAGAATCCCGGCATTTTCTCTGCACTGTCCCAGCTGCTTTTTTTTTTTTTTTCAGTGGGACCACTTGACTATGCAAACAATGCAGCCTACAACCCCTTGAGGATAAACTGATTTTTAAAAAAAAAATTTAAAAAATCCATCATTCCTATAACATGGGCAACACCTGAAGGATTTTTAATGTATCTTCCCACTGTCCCATTGGGGAGAAGAAAACAAAGCCAGACAAATCTGCTCTGAAAAACCCAATTGAGGAATATTTTATTTGCAGAAAAGATAACTAAAGTTCCTTGCATAGCCATTTTTATTTGTGGCTGTGGACTTCTCATGCTCCCATTGCTATGGTGTCTGGATACTGGCACACTCCAATTGATGGACTAGTTCAGCCAACAGTTAAACTGCTTCACTGGCTAGAGCAGCCTTCTTGAGTTCAGCTGGACAATTGAAACAAAAAGCAAGGTTCAACATGAATCAAGCTGATCAAATTAGACCTTAAGACCATCAAGCCTGCCATGGGTGACTCTGGCCATGCGACAAAACCTCTGAGCCGTATGACAGGGGGTTGAAAGACAGAATCCCCACCTTGTGTTGCATGCTGCATCCTTTCTGTGTATTTTTTGGCTATACTGTGCTTAAGATGGTTCTTGAAAGCTAGGTAGAGAATGACAGGGAGGCAGCATAGCCTGCGGCTACGCTTTCTGTGGTGGGACGTCAAGTCAGCTGGCTTTGAGGTGCATCTGAGAGCTTCCCCTCCTGGTGGAAACCCATTTTGGTCTCCCCAGGGAGTTCAAAACCCGTGTTCCTTGGGACAGAAACCAGCAGCTCCGCTGCTGAAGGAAGCAGGCTAGACTACTTTCTTCTGCATGAGAAACAAGAGCAGGGAATCCCAACCAGTGGGGTGGCCAGCAGCTCAGTGCCTGCCCCAATCTTGTTGCCACCTCCCCTCCTCTGAATCCTGCAGCAGCCCAAGGCATAGGAAGGAGCCAAGCGAGAAATGAGTGCCTGGAGCCACCTGCCTACACCGCGGGGTTTGGGTTTGCTCTAAAGCCAATGCGCAGCCTTAGCCTCCCCCGTAAAGAAGAGGTATCTGTTGTTATTCCCTTGCGGTCGGTTTACTGAAGCAGCACGGTAGAATGTAGACAGCATGCACAGAAGTTAAAGAGAAATACCAGAGCTTGACTCAAGGAAGCCTTTCTCACGTTTTAAGGTTAAGCAATCTTCCAGGAATGTAGAGTGTGTTAAGTAAAACAGATATATACATAACTTCATCTTACTGTGCAACCACATATTATAGAATGTAGTGCATGTACTTTTATGACTACTGACAGCAACAAATCTATGTGCAGGGATGTATCAGGTTAAATATCATACAGCTTCTCRATGAGGTTTTTTTGAAGCAAGTGTCTGGCTAGAAACAGTTGCCTCATCAGCGTTTTCTGCAATATTTTGTTGTATAGGTGAAATAGCCTGTGTCAAAGAGATTCCTGAGCATGAGGTAGCATCTGCAGTGCATACTTAATTGGAAAGTTTAGTCTAAGTGTGGACACACTGACAGTGCTGGGAAGAAGATTACAATTTGCAGGGGCTTTCACTGATGAATATTTTTTCTTCACTTCATGCCACATGATAGATTTTTATATTCGTTTTCTATCTTTTTTTATTTTATTTTTAATCAGGTAAACTTTTAAAAGCTGAATATGTCCTAAGCAGCCTTATTAATGACAATGGAGCAACAGGTAGGTATATATTTCTTTTCCAATTTCACAGTTGCTATTTTGGTGTGATTTTTGATACTAATTTTAACAGTCACACAAGCTTCAAATACAGCCAATCTGACCTCAGTAATGAGTCCTTATATCACATTTCTCTTTTCTTCACCATTCTTTGCTAAAATATGGAAACTGCAACTTTTTTTTGAAATTTCCATAGTTCATCCTTGTGTATCTTCACTTGGATGGGAAAATATTCTGGATTGACAGCCTTCCTACTAATTTCTCTGCCCAGAGAATTTTAAAATTTGGACCCATTTCAAGCAATTGACTGATCTAGAAAACTAAGACAACTGCCTCCCCCCAAAAAAATCCAGATTGTTAAGAGTAATGCTTATCCTCCAAATTCACACTGATCCTATGAGCTAAATGAATACTTTATTCTAGACCTGTAGCAGACTGCAGTGCAATTATTTAATATCTTTTGGGGTTAAGAAAAAAAGAGAGTGAGTCCTGGTTCTTACAGCACTTTGTTCTAATTGCTGGGTAAATGTGCAAAACTGTAAAAATGGGACCATTCCTTAATGCATGATGATGTTTGTAGAAATTACACTTTTTTTTTTTTCCTTTCTGTCAAACAACTATACTGCTGGTCATGTGGCTTGTTTCAGATCTGGAGGGATGTGTAGTATTTCTAATGATAAGAATTCATTAATTTTGACAGGCGTCCATAATTATTATTTAGTTATGGTTTTGAACCAATATATTTTAGGGTTTTATATCTGTTCTCCATTTTCTTAGCCTTCAGGATTTATTTAGTCAATATATTATTAATATATAATTTAAGAAGCCTGTTCTGGGTTTTGTTGGTTTGTTTTTCACGTGAAACTGAAAGGCCTTCATGCAAGAGGGATTTAAACAAAATACCAGCTATCACTATTAAAGTAGAACTGGCTATGCAAAACACTGCATTTCATTTCTCTTAGGATTATGCTTTTCTTTTAAGATTATTTTGGTAATGTTAGATGATATTACTTGTTTGTTTAACAATGAGGATGTGTAGTTGAACAGATACTTCATGCTGAGAATTGCAGTGAAATGTTCACAGTACTTAGGAAATACTTTACTTCATATTCTATACTGAAATTCAATATAGATTTGATAACAAAAGACTTTGTGTAACTAATCATACTGTGTTAACATGACAACTTCTGTTTTAATCATCATGAGATACTGATATCTGAAAAGAAAACATGTTTTGCCAGTGGTTACAAGTATTTTGCTCTGCTGTATATACTGGTGACAACAAAGATATCCCATTTTAATCCTTTTGACTCGTTTTTAGTGGAACTCTGTACAATGTTTCTATACAATGACTTTTTGTTACTTCACAGAAGAGAGGTACCTTGCAATTTTTAGATTGTTTTTATGCGTTATATAGCTGTCACTGGAGATACATACCCATATAGCTGTCTACTTATATTCCTTAAGGCACTGTCACTTTGTCATCTATCTGACTGTATGTCCTGACTCAAACCAGCTGAATTCAACGGGAAGAATCCTGGCAGTTTACTGGGATTTAGGTTATACTCAGAGGCTTAAAATGACATCAACATTTTTCATTCTCTACTGAGTTTTTCCACTCTTTCTGCAGGTACCTGGCGATACGCTAAGGAAAGCGATAGGATTCTTGTTCAGTCGGTCTGCTTACAAATCAGAGGACAGATTCTGCAGAAGCTTGGTAAGGCTTTTTTCTATAAATGTCTGCTCAAGGTTTTCCCCTATTCTTTTTTCTTTGTAGTCAAGCTTTAAAATGGTACATTTGGCATATGTCAGAGTTTTAGCTTGTGTAGAACACTTGCCTGATGCCCATAACGCAGTCACAGAAGATGAGTTCTACACCCACCTCTTTGCAGCAAGGACCTAGAACCATGTACCAAGCAAACATATTTTAGAAATTATCATTTTATTACTAATCTTACCGGAAGTCAAGGAGCATTCTGAAATGTTGTTCCCTTTTTCCCTGTGCTACTCCATATTTGCTAACACTTTTCCCAAATTCACTGTTCCCAAAGGCATGCAGTAGTTTATCACAGGTACAGCACAGCAATTTCCTCTCTCAAGACAAGAAAATCCCTCGTTTTCAGCATGATGGGCTTCTGTATTCAGGGCTTGGTACTTGAGGCCAACAGCCTTAATTTTATGCTTTTGATGTGACCTTTCATCTTCCCGTGACTGTTGAGCTGCAGTCTTTTATGAGCATAAAATGTGTGTTTATGCACAGCCAAAAGCTAAAGGAAACTAATAAATGTTCAGTGTCACCAAAGCAAAAAATGCCATGGTATGGTTTTATACTGTTTTGAGGGCTTCTGACTCAAGGAGGTGTAAAATAAACTATTGAAAGCCCTCTGCAGCTGTAATCTGCTTAGTGACTTTTCTGGTTTATTTCAGGGATGTGGTATGAGGCAGCAGAGTTGATTTGGGCTTCAGTTGTGGGATATTGCAAACTTCCTCAACCAGATAAAAAGGTAGTATTTCCTTTTCACTCTGGATATCCTTGCCAATCTAATAATCATTCCAAATTAGCTTTTGTTTCCTTCAGAAAAGTCTTTTAGCGATAATGTTTCAATTACACACCTCAGACAAGGTTAACATGCAGGACAAATATTCTAGCCGAAGTCTGTATTGCACATTGTTTCCGCATGCATACACAGACTTACGGACACCTTTTTTCCTGCAGGGGAATGAAAGTAATAGTTTTCATTAAGYAGAATCATCTGAAGTGAACCATCACCTAGGATGTCACAGGTGCCTCTGTCAAGGACAGACTAATCCCAGAATGCAGCCATAGATTTTTTTTTTTATTTATTAGGACTAAGGCTAATTTTTTTTTCCTAGTAACCAAGCATGTCTATTTGCTGAGCTGCACTGCGCTGTTGTGGGTAACGGATGTTCCCTGGCACTGCAGTATCTGAACACCTTGCAACAGCTACCGTGTCTGTCTTTAACACCTTTGTGAGGCTTTGCCGCACTAATCTTCCCACTGTAGATGAAGCAACAGTCACACCATGTGTCCGTAGCAAAACAGGAATGTGAACCTAAGTCTTGCAAGTCCTAAGGTGATGCTTTAAGAAGTTTTGTAATTGTAACCCAGCATAAGATATACTACAAAACCAGACCTCGTCACCTCTCCTCTGCCATACCTTAAAGCTTGACCTCAAGCTCAGAACATTTCTATGGAAGCAAAGATGTGTAGTGAATTTTGCAGAAAGCATATAGATACTTCCTGACATTCTTAACTATTTAGCTGGGCAGACCTTTAGCTAGCATGTATAGATCAAATCTTCCAGAGAGAGAGGCAATTAGCAATTTCATAGATCTATATGTTACATGTTCGTCTCTTATTTTTTAAGTGGTTCTGTAGAACCGATTACAAATTACCAAAAAAACCCCAATTATATCAACACCAAGAACTCTTGACTTTTGTCCAACTCTGTTTTTTAAACAGTGCAATAAGCTGGGGAAGTGTGTTAAAAAAGATGCTTGTTTTCTTAGACTATGCGTGACGAGCATCTATTATTTCTATCATCTCTAGACATCTTCACCCTGGATTTTTTAGAAAGGATCAATTTCTGGGATCAACTGGCCAGTTCTTAAACATAATTTTTGGCTTTCTGTGGTCTTTTCTGAAAAACAATGGTAAAACAGATTGAGTCTTTTTTCAGATATGATTAGCCAAGGGCTTAATGCAGCTTTTGGTGATATCACAAGACTTCGCTTTCATTGTTACAAACAGCACCTTGGGAAAATGCAGTGCTAATGAAAATGCAATGCTATTGAAGTTGAAACCTAGAGCTAGTGATAATAGGGATAGCTGCCAGTCATGGAAACCCATACATATCCACCAGGCTACACTTTCTGCAAGGTGAAAATAATAAAACCCTACCAAGATGACATCTCTGAATTTCTTAGCAGTGCTTCCCTTTGGATCTTGTTTGTTTGGTTTTGTTTTTTTTTTTCTGATAAGTTCTACACAGAACCTACTTTATTGTGAGCAGTAAAATTCAAAATACAAGGGGAAAAACACTATGATAATTTTCCATTTCTCTTTCAGGGGATTGCTACTTCCTTGGGTATTATGGCAGACATCTTTGCTTCCATGAATGAGACGGATTATGTACGTTTTAAAACCAATGCTGAGATTGACCTGGTAAGACTTGGTTTGATATTTGTGTGTGTAGATTCTTCAGATGCACTGTATGTTTTTGCCCCAAATTCACCCACACTTTGTTCTTCCTCCACTTCCTCTCCTGTGCTGAGAGGGCTGAAGAAACTTCCATTGCTCCTGGTGAAAAAGTTCATTAGCACCTAGATGTAAGAATGCCTTACTTAAGGAAAAAGAAAACATTAAGAGTATTTACAGAGTGTGTATGTCTGTGCCTGTCTAGTATATAGAATATTTATAGGGTCAAAAAGTGACACATCGATGGTAAACCAGAGCAAAAAGGCTCCTGCAGAAACCTAGCTGCTGTTGTTTAAGATATGATGACCCACTCTGTCAAGACTCAAAGGTCTTGGAGAGCTCAAGGAACCTACAACAGACAAGAAACAAATCGCAAGCTGCCTTGCTTCAATCTAGCAGGGTTGCTTACCAGGTAGACCCATTTCTTTGAAAAGAAAGCCTTTGAGATGAGGTTTTCCCTCTTGTTTTTTTCTTTTCACTAGAGCCTTCTCCAAGAGTTCAGTCATCGCTTATTATCAGCTGCTGAGGCCTGCAAACTGGCGGCAGCCTACAGCCAGTACACCCCGCTGTTTGTCCTCACAGCCGTGGTAAGTATTAGTCATCATTCTGAAAGTGTTATTTGTATAAGAGAAGAGTCTAGGCTATTAAATTTGGCTCTAATCTGGCTTTCAAACATTGCATCATACAGGGTATTGTGTCTGTGTCGTGGGTATGATGCTATATGTTGCTCTGAACTCCAGTCAGAAGCTAAGGAGATGGGCAGAAAGCAGTATCTGTCCACAGAGTAAGGGTGGGCTTTCAGGCCCATCTGGAAATGCTGTTACTCTCATAACTACAGCTATATTTCAAAGGAAAAAGAGCAAGATTATTTCCTCCAGGAAACACAGCAGCAGGCAGTTAGAGCTGACGTTTGCTTCAAATTGTATAAGGGAAAGAAACATTTTTTCCTCCCTTTATTTATCTCTGACAAGAGGTCCAGGTTTTTAATTCCTGCATTCCTCTTTCATCCCCTCCCAGAACATCCGTGGGGTGTGTTTGCTGTCCTATAGTCACTCCAAGGACTGTCCCCCAGAAAAGAGAAAGTTCTACTTGTCCGAAGCCAAAGAATCCTTTGAGATTGGCCTCCTCACCAAGAACGATAAGAGTCCCGTCACCAGCAAGCAGGAGCTCCATAGTTTTATTAAAGCAGCTTTCTGCCTCACAACCGTGCATCGATGGCTCTATGGGGAGAGTGAGAAACTCCGTGAGGTGAGTCAACTCTGTAGAGAAGCCATGGGAAAACTGCATTCATACAGCACTTCATTTACAGAAGAGGAAGAGAAAGGAACGCTTGCCAAAGAGATCATGTCTCTGATCACATCCGTGAAGAAGCGCCTGCAAGTGGAAAGCTTCCCTAATTCTGATGCCAGGTCTTACGTTCCAGACAGTTATAAAGGCACAGTGGAAAAACCTATCCTGCAAGGGGAAGCCAACTTTGAGAAAATCCTTGCCATGCATTCTCAGCATCATCTGTCAGTGTGTGAAGTGTTTGAAAATACTTGCAGGATTCATAAAACCGCACCAGGAGAAACCCAAGTGGGAGCTTGTATCACAACCTTAAGAACAGAAACCAAAAACATAGACACTGTGTGTACTACTGAAGAAATAATGTACCAGAGGAAAAGCACTGCAAAAATGCTGAATCTACCAACAGCAGGAAGTAGCTCAGAGAGACTCAGTGGCCAAAGAAATAAAGACGTTGGTTCTGATGTGATGAAAAAGTCCTTTGATGAAGAGATTGAGCCATTAAAAGTAGAAATAAATGATGAAAACAGTGTTTTCAGCAGATGGCAAAACAGGAGTCAAACCATGACTTCAGAGAGCTCTTGGTGCAAGCTGTCAAAATCGAGTTACTCTTCCAGCTGGGAGGAACTGAACTGTAATAGCAGCAAAGAGTCTTCCAGGGAAGGGCAGCAGCAGGAAAAGAGCTCAGCAGAGGAGCAGTGTTGCACAACAGAATCTGATGAAAATGGAAAAGCTGCATACTTGCCCTCATTGCCTCCCAGAGCCTGGCATCCTTCTCCTCGAGAGCCTCTGCGTAGCTGTTGGGGATCTCCTCAGCCTTCCTTAGAGGCAGATACACCTCTAGCTGGGAGGCTGGTAGAGAAGGCATCTCTTTGTGAAGAAGAGCTGCAGGAGGGAAGACACCGTGGAAGGAGCTCTTCAGAAAAGAAAGCAGGGGAGGTGAACAACGCGGTTCCTTCCCTCTCCACCCTTTACTCTGTTCCTACCAGGCCGGAGGGAGAGGAGAAGTCCTCCTCCTGGGCGGAGCTGGGCTGCAGGACCAAGGACAGCAGCAGGGAGGGCGGTGGCGACCCCATGTCCCAGCCCCACAGCCAGTTTGTGTGGGTCCACTCAGAAGGAGAAACTGCAGATAGCACAGAGGATGCCTCATTTGATGCACGTCCCTCCACAAATAGGGGTGCTTCTGTACTATCAACGAGCGTTGAGCCAAAAATGGCCAGCGACTCCTCTGTGCATGACTGGCTGAGAAAATCCGCTGTGGTGGGAAACAGATCTCTCAAAGTGCCTGAAGTTGACACCCAAGCAGAAACAATAGATGAAACTGAATTTGATTTCATCGGTACTGGAGACTTAGTAAACAATTATCCTACAGCATCTGTTCCAGAGCATCAGTCAACTCCCAGTGCACCAACAGCTTTGCCCTCGGTGGGAAAGATACCCATAACTCAGCACTTTGACTGTGCCACTACTGAAGAAGATGAAGAAAAGTCTCAGGACATGGTGAGCAGCAAGAGACAATCCAGTGCGTCTCTGAGTTCATGGTACAAATCAGCACAGATGCCTAAGAGTTCACCTCAAGGTCCATTTCTGAACCCAAGCAGAAGTGCTTTTATCTTCATGCCTGGGAGAACAAAGGAAGAAGTACTTGATGCTCGAGTTCTGAGGGATGATGATTACGTGCAGCTTCTGGCAGGTGTAGAACATAATTGGCTTGTCCGGAGACTGGTGCCTACTGGAATTTTTAAGTCTAAACAGCTTCGTAAAGCATACTGTAAGTTTCCACACAGCAGAATTTTCATGCAGCAACAGGTACTCCCACAGAGAACAGTCTTGACTCAGGCTTTTTAACACAATGTTTTAGTCATAATTTATTAGGACTTAATTTTTTGKTTTTTTATGAGTTTTTGTATAAGAATTTCAGCAATGGAAGAACACTCCCTTGAACCATTTTCTCCTTCTTACCCATTTGCACATCAGTCATGGCTTAATGGAAATGGGCTCCATCTCCATGCCCACTCAGTCCCTCCTACTTCAGTCCCTTCATGCAAGAGGTAACTTAGGCTGCTTGAACTCCCTGTGCCAGTTCATCAAGCCCTTTGTACCCTGTTACTTGAGTCTGTGGTTTTGTCGCCCATTTAGATTCCACATTTCATCCCTGCAAACTGTGTATTTAAGATAATGATTATTAAGTTAATCATCGATAACAGCCATACCTTAATATGCAGACACTTGATCAGTATACTAAGAAATACAGAAGCTAGGAGAACACCACTATAGGCTGCCTCATTGAGCTTATTAGGTAAAACCCACTTAGGGCTCATCCCATTTTGCATATCTCAAGCCTGTTTAGCAATTTTTTGTCCTTAATGTAAAATATCCAGCTCTGCACCTAGATACCTCTTAGCATATATTTTATAACCCCGTACTTTGCTTTCAGAGGAGCCTGGATATCTTCTCTCCTGGGTGCTGGTTATTTCATCTCTCAGCACAGGCTTAGAGCAGTCCTGTGGAATTGTCCATTCTACTCATGGTGTTTTCTTTTTGTAGCTGCTCTTCTTTTAAAATACTCAAAGAAATCAGGCCTCTGGACAGGCCAAGAAACAGCGGTATTCATTGGGGACTACCTGAATGTGGCAAACGAAGGCAAACAGAGAAGTGCATTTTGGATACACTTCCTGCACCAAGAAGAAACCTTGGGAAGGTATTGACCAAAACAATTTCTGAAACAAAATGTTTATTAATGTTACTTCTGTGTAAATATGAATAAAAACTGTCTGATAAGATTAGTCTTATACCTATGATTCAGCTACATGCCTGGTTAGACAGTAGCTTTTTTTTTCAATGATTTTCAGAAGACAGTACAAGTTTTTACTTGGAAAACTACAGAAATCATAGTCACAGTGGGAGAAGATTGTTTCTTTAGTCTGTTTCAACCTAGTTTACATTTGGTTAGATTTTGACTGATTTTCTATAGCAAGAGTGTTTGATGGCTTTCCCAAATCTCTTGGGCATTTTGGCAATCTTTCCCATTGCTCCATGTAACTCTCTACTTTTTAATTTCTGGGAAGAAGAAGCTACGTGACTGTTGTCTTCTAACAGCCATGTTAGTGTTCATGACAACTCTTAGGCCTGACTTCACCCTTGTCTGTGCTGGGATAATCTCACGGGAGCTTAAATGTTACTTCCTTTTTATTTGACCTCTAGCTTTGCATTAGAGAATTAGCAATATAGCTATATATATTTTTTTATATATATGTATATATATATCGCAATACCTATAGGCAGAAAGGTGTTTCAGTTGCTTTTCTTTAATTTTAGCAGCAGGTTTATGCAATGGATGCATCTGTTCTGGAAGCAGGATTATAATCATCTATTTGCTTCATAAAGGCCTCTGCACCAAGAGAGCTCTGCTAACTGCTAATTGCAGATTTCGGATTGTTATTAGAAATAGCTTATGAATTAATATAATAATCAGGGAAGTGGTGGGGTCACCATCCCTGGAGGTGTTTAAAAAACGTGTGGATGAGGTGCTTCGGGACTTGGTTTAGTGGGCATGGGTACTGGGTTGATGGTTGGACTCGATGATCTTAAAGGTCTTTTCCAACCTTAATGATTCTATGATTCTATAATATGGGTTAAGAACAGTGTTTTAAGTACCTCTGAGTCAGGTCTCCCTTCAGAGTCAATGAGAGTTGACTTTAAACATTCTGGTGTTATGAAACCCCCATCCGAAGATTTGATTGATCAGTACAACCTTTTATGCCTGTAAGAGCTATAAAAGAAAAAACCCACAACTTTAATCACTGCCATTTTAAATGCATCACTAACAGCAGTCTTTGCTTCTGAACAGCCAAGCTCTGCTTTGCAGTGATGTTTCTGATTCACAAGTAGGGCTTCCCAAGTGCAGTCTGCTGCAAATCTGGCTACACCAAACACTTCTCTTTTTGTTTAGGTATGTTGGGAAAGAATATAAAGAAGATAAAGGACTTCTTCATCATTTCAGTGACGTGGAACGGCAAATGACTGCCCAGTACTATGTGACAGAATTCAACAAAAGGCTGTATGAGCAAAAGATCCCTACCCAAATCTTTTATATCCCATCTGCAGTACTCCTGGTAAGAACTGTCTTCTAAGCAATACAAAGTAATTGATGGGAAGTGTCTTAAGTCAATTTTGATTTTAAAATACTAGCAGTTAAGCCCCCTCTAGATGACACGCTGTCATTCATGTGATCTTACCTGGTAGCTGCATTTGCTCATTTTGGGACAGAAGACACCTACCTGCAGAGCTCTAAGTTCATGGGTGAACTGGCAGAAAAGATGCCATGTCCTCTTAGAAGTCAGAAACTCACTTGTAAATGAAGCCCAGGAGGTACCCAGCCTTTTATATCATCTAACAGTATAGGAACATCTGTTTTCAGGGGTAGTTATGAAATCTGAACAGCCAAGTGACCCATTTTGAGCACGACAAAAATGTCTAAACCTCACTAGAACCCAGCAAGTGAGGTTCTTGCAGGCAAGTTGATTTGCTGCAGGACAACTCTGAGGCCTTTTATGCATGATGCTGAATTTAAGGAACACAGGACTGCAAAGGACCTCCTCGTGACTCATCACGTCCAGTGCCCTGATATCACAGGCAACAACACTGCATAATCCCTTTTTATACTCACTAAGCCCTATCTTAAAAGCAGCCATGTTGTGTTTTGTGTTTTAACCTTCATTGCTTCCACTAAGAAATTGTTCTAGAGCTGCTCTCTTGATGTCTGGAAAATTTCTGCTATCTTCTAACCTAAAAATTAGTCAATTTATATTTACTGTCTGTCTCGCAACTTCTTCGAGGCCTAGATTTAAGGAAGGAGCAGCAATAACATCCCCTTGTAGTCCTCTGTTCTCTTGGCTAGAGAAGCCAAGCTCGTTTTAGTGTCACCTCAAGATACAGGTCTCTTCCTTCATCTGTGAAGCCCTGAGCCTGTTCTACTTAGAATTCACAGTTCTTAAATATTAATGGTCAGAGTTGTACAGTGTCCCCCTGAGACCTCTCCACACCTTTCGCAGTGGAATAGGAATCCTAGCCCATAGTGAGACCTGCATTTTTCATGGCCATATCACACTGGCAGCTCAGTCATCCTTTAAATGGCTATCACAAAAAGCGCTTTTCCTCAACAAGAGCCCCTTAGCATAGAACAGGACACCTTTAAACCACAGTTCAATTAACTTGTTGACACAACCTCACCACTGATCCTTACCACTAATGCCTTACAGCCTGCTCCTTTTCCGCTTGTCCCTGATGGCACAACCAGTATCTCTCCACCTGTGTGGGCTGTACTCGGTCATGAGAAGGAAATGCCTGTTGCCTTCCCTGCAGCTGAGCATACGTGGACCAGTGAAGAAAGGCTGGCGGAATTGGCAGGGCCGTGAGCTTCAGCAAGGCCAGGGATCCATCAGCCATCTCTCACTGAGGGGCATTTCGGTCCCTCCATCCCAATGGTCCAGCCTCAGAGATGGGCTGCTGAGAGCCACAAGAACCAAGTGGCTGAGAGCTGTCTGGGATGTTCAGTTGTTTGAGAGAGCCTGGGAGGAAGGGGCAGCAAAGTCACTAGAATTACTCTCTCTCTTGAGTGGGTTGAGAAAACATGGAGCTTGAAGCTAAAAGTTTCAAGAAAAAGCACTTTGGAGTTAGTCTCTATAAACAACAAAAAAAGCTGCTAACATACCCAGCACTCAACCAAAGCAACAGCCACTTTTGATGGTGGGAGATGCTCAGTTCTGTTTGCCCGCTCAATTCTGAACACGTGGTGCTTGAGGAGGCTGTGTTAGACATGCCCTCAAGTCTTAACGCACAGATCATACTGGCCTTATGTTGTTTCAGGTAACTGTAGCGAGGACAGCTTTTGCTTCTGCCCTCTTTCTTCTGCACGATGGTTATGAGGACAGCATGCAAAGCTGCGAGACAAATGGCCCTGCTGTGCAAGCACCCAGCCTGATCGTTAGAGGCAGGAGCTGCATCTGGGTGACCTGGCACAGAGGTTAAAGCTGACATCCAGCCCCCAGTGGGAAAGTAAAGGATCTTTTCTTTATTCTTATGCTTAACTTTCCATTTGACTTCTGTTTCAACTATGGAGAGCTACCCTCCACAGTACGGCGCTGAACTCACTGTTTCATTATGAGTAGGTATATGATAGCGTGCTGTTCATATTACTGTTTCTGTTAGCCATTCTGGCACTAGATCTGGCTCTATGCCACTCACTAATAAAGCCTAATGAGAGTCTGGCATCAGTACTTACAAGTCTCTGAACATAGAAATGACTGAAAAAACCCCAAAACCCGCCCACTGGTTATTTACACACTGAAGAAGGGCCAGGTGCAGGTTTACCCAAACCTTTTCAGCTTTCTAGCTTATTCTTTAGACATAGTCTCCTGAAAGAAGTTTACTATTTGCTGGACAAACTAGATATTTCTAGAATTCGTTGCTCGTGGAGTTTGCCCTGTTAGGCTGACTTTGTGTTGGATCTTGTAATACCCTTTGTTCTAGTTAAATGTGAGCTCCTCATCTAAACAGCCTGTGTTGTGAATCAGCAGTAGGTTAACACGAAGACTCTTTACATCCATCTTAACGATGGAAAGTTCTAGGAGGAAAAAACAAGACTTCAGTTAGAGGAGCTTTAGCGTCCTTGTTTTCGCATCTCTGCTTGCATGACTGTCATTAACACTCTCTTTTCAGATACTGGAAGACAGAACTATAAAAGGATGTGTGAGCGTGGAGCCCTACATCCTTGGGGAGTTTGTGAAGCTGTCCAATAACACGAAGGTAGTAAAGAATGAGTACAAAGCCACAGAGTATGGTCTGGCCTACGGCCATTTCTCCTACGAGTTCTCCAATGGAACAGACGTCGTTGTTGATCTGCAAGGTGTGTATTACAGTGAACTTCATTTCTTGCGTGTCCTGTCGTGTTGCTGAATATGCTATACAAAGGATGTACTGTCTCAAAATGGCGTAAAGTGAGGGAGGTACATGCAGGTATGTTTTTGCCTTGAGCAGTGCTCTTGTTCTCCACTGTATCACAGCAAGAACACATCAGCTGCATGCTCCCAAGTGTGCCACAGCTTCATGCCATGGAGTGATCTGCATCCAATTAAACGAAAGCCAGTCTGCAAGGATGTGTCTTGTGGAACCATCTAAAGGAGAACCGCTAAAAGAGGCAGCAGGTTTTGTCACGCTTCTTCCTTCCTAAAATTGGCAAGCCTAAAAAAAGGTCCCCTATTCAGCTAATGGAGAATTGAGCTCTTTGGTTAAAAGCCAAGGATAAAACCTTTCAGACTCAACCTTTAGCACACAGGTATCTTTGGGATATTCATTTAATTAAATAGTAATTATGCACCTCTTTGGGTTCTGCTTTTGCTGACATACGTGCAAAGTGGGAATCACTGAAGTGACATTAACAGAGCGTGGGTTGTGCCAAGCAGGCAGTCCTGAGTACGATAATACAAAGGCTGTGATGTTCGATACCAAGATGTGTGCTTTCTTCCACAGGTTGGGTGACAGGTAACGGGAAAGGCCTCATCTACCTCACAGACCCCCAGATTCATACTCTTAATAGGAAAGATGTTTCACACTCCAACTTTGGGAAGAAAGGAATTTATTACTTCTTTAATAATCAACATGTGGAGTGCAATGAAATCTGTCGCTGCCTTTCTTTAACAAGACCCTCACTAGACCTGCCAATGTAGACTCGCACAAGACAGTCACACAAAAAATTGCCCATAAGCTGGACAGTATTTTATCCTACACACCTTTAGGAGCATATTGTCTTTGTGAGAGCCACTGAGACGATACCCATGTGAGTCGGGTCAGTCATTACCTGCATGAGTTTGGCAAGTTCTGGTCTTTGCATCCAGGCTGGTAATACCATATTACCATCTTACGTACCGTCTGAACCTCATGTTGTTATAGCCATCTGTAAGAATTAACAGAAGAACATGAGAAGAGTAAGAAAACAGCCTCCCAAATTCAGCTAGAAGCCTACTACAAGACTGTATAAACTTCTAATCCATTCAGACCCAGTAAGAGTAATAGGCACCATCTGCTCTTTGGAAATGGAATATGAGATGGTGTGAGACAGAAGCAGAGAGTTGTATTTCAACTGTCTGTAAAATTTTCAAAAACTTGCATAAATGCTTCAGTGAACTAATGGTAATGTTTTGGTTTGCTTCAAAAATAACAAAGTTTCTTTCAGAGGTGTGTATGTATATGTGCATATGTGACCACACAACATCTAAACGGGTGGAAATATGGTTTTAACTGTAACAGCCACGAAAACTCTACTGCTCTGCAAGGGAAAAATAATGTTCTTGAGCCAAGAGATGCTTTACATGAATAATTTAGGACTGCTGCATTTAACACACTCTCAGAAGAACAGTTCTCTCTTAAGGACAGCACATCTCTTATGCCTATAATGAAACTGTGAGCACCCCAGATTTGGTGACCAATTCTATAACTAATTCCCACAAGTAATCTCACTGGACAGGAGTGTAGCTGCTTGTACAAAGGAGCGGTTCCAGGGGGAGTCCAGCATCTAATAAGCACAGAGCAAGCAGCCTCAGTGCCAGTTTTAGTTCCAACTAGGCAGGCAAAGCATCCCCTCCCTTTGAGCCTCTGTCAGCCAGCCTCACCGAGCTGCGAGGTGGAAGGAGCAGTGCCTTTCTCAGCCCAGAGCCTGGTAGAAGCAGACAGAAGGAAACTTGCGATTTGTTGCCAGAAGCAAGGACGACGCGTCCGATGGGTTGTGCCTCAGTGCTGGTGGAGGCACAACCTGCAGAGCTTCCAACCAGCTGCCCTTCTGGCACATCCTAGAAAATAAATTTATGTAAGTAGAACAGATGTCCAATAATATTTAAGTGATATGTTTACACACTGCCCGTACCAACCCTGATCCTCCCACCCCACTCCACTCATACAGTCCAAGATTAAATCTGTACCTACGCAATGGGGGGTTTTCTTGACAACTCCACCTGTGCTGGGAACACACTTTACTATCACACATGCAAACAGCTGCAACTTAGTCCTTGAAGTCTGACGTTTTAGCAGTATTTTTGTTATTGTTTGTGGTTGTTATCGAGCATACTCCGAGAGCCCCTGATTTTTAGCACCGGGACTAAAAAGCGCATGGTACGTCTGCTGGCCACATGCTTCAGTAGTGCCTGCCTGGGTTAGAGGCAGCTGCAGCCTTTTACTTTTTATGAAACAATCTTTTGTGGGCTTTTTTTTGTTGGTTTGTTGTTGTTTTTTTTTTTTTTTTTTAAACTAAAGCTTGCAATTCATTCATGTGACCTCCTTCGACACCTACAGCAATTCACATACTGATAACCACTCACCTACCTCCAAGAGACCCGACGGATAGAGTTACTCTGTCACAGTGAATTTCAGAAGCCCACAGAGGAAAGCGATGCTCTCCCAACTTTGTGAATTCTAGCTGAACAGCTGAAATTTCCCCCCCACCCCCACCCCCCCGCACAGGCTGGTTGGCTGAAAAGAGTCAAACCTGCTGCCGTGGTCAGATAACGTATATGTATACTGTAGAGAAAACAGTCATAAAAAAGAGGGGATGGGAGCTTCTCACACAAAATGCTGCGCCCCTTCAATGCTGAATTAAGCCAACTGGAGTGTCTGGTTGAAATAAAAAAGAAATAAAAACTATTGGCACTATTACCCAAATACAGACTGTGATGAAAGAAGCATTTTCAAATACGCTGAGTAATGCATTTTGTCCTAAAAAAATTCAGCTGTCCATTTACATCTACTGTGGACAGGCTTTTAATGAGTTACCTGTCCTGGATGAGTGGGCTTCAACCTTCGTTTCCAATGAGTGATTAACCTGCATGGGCTTACAGGAGGTTGCTTGTTTCAGCCTCTGTCAGGGATGCATTGCAGATTTTGGTTAAAAGGGGAGGGCGTATCTTTGCATCTACAGGTTGCAGCTGATTTTATGTTCCACAGGAGAAGGAAAGTGATCCTATATTCTTCCAGCACCTCTTTCCTGGTGTTGCTAGCCTAACTGGCAGGCAGAAAAGCTATTTCTGGGGAAGTTCAAGCAACAGTTATACGTATTCCCCTTAACAGTGCCCCATATGACTGGAATAACACACAGGACTGGAGCTAACATTTGTTGTTGCCTCTCCGGCCGAAAGAGACTATGATGAGACCTAGATTTTACTCTTCCATGACCATGCCAGCACCTCCAGAATATGTGTCTTTGCACACATATGCATGTGCACTCCCATGTGTATTACGGGGTTCTTAACTTGAAAAATGTTAGGTAGCTTTCCTGCTCCATCAGCAGTGAAAAGCTGCCTTCATTTCAAATTCTCCTCTTCTTCTCCAAAGCCCTGACATCCTGCTGCCCCCCAGCTCAAAGGCTGGGATCATTTCGTTGGGGAGATTTTCCTGATGAGAAAGAGAACACAGCATCAAACTTGAACAAAAAGATGGGTCCCCAACAGAGAGTTAGCTTTAACAAAACGATCTGCTTTTGTTTCTGCAGCTAGCAGAGATTTTTAGGCTTTTGTTGCTGCTTTTTAGCAATGCTATTGTTTGCTAGGTGATGTTTGTGCCGAGTTGTTTGGAAAGATGCCCTATCACTGCACTGACCGATTAGAACTAGGTGTAAAGAGGGAGAAGCAAGAGAAGAAAAAAAAATTAAATCTCTTTATTATGGTGCATAAACCTTCAGTGTTGGGGAGCTGGGCAGCTGCGCAGGAAGAAAAATGCATTCAAAAATATAATGCTAGTGTGAATAATCCTTTCTCGAATGCTGCTTGCAGACTGCTTCAGCTTTGTCAGGTGAACTTGAACTGGGCCATCAGATTTGCTGCCGTTCCCATTGCACACTGTCTATCACCCCGGGGCATTCACCATCTTGACTGTTGTTAAAAGCGAGCAAACAATCCATCATTGAGCCGGGGAGTCACTCGCTCATAGAAAAGTAAAATCGGCATGTGACGGTACACTCGGCCCCAGTGTTTCGCAGATTAAAGTGATACATGAAAACTCACGTGTTACTGGGAAGATTAAGTCCGTTATCTTGTTCTGCAGCCAATAAAGGACGGCCTTGTCTGCAGCAGTAGGGAAACGCTGGCTTTAACCAAGTGACAAACGCTGTGCATACATAGCTTCGTGCTCCGGCAAAAGAGAGTGCCGAGCTCTAAAAAGGAAACAAAGCTAGTTAGCAAGATCTCGGGAATTAATAGGCAGCAGAGATGCTGTGTTAAAGCTTCTCTGCAGAGGCTTTCCCTTCTCTATAGAGACAATTAAAAGCAAAACAAAACCTCCTGGACAATCTCTGCAGAACAAAGTATCCTAATACGCTGCCAACAGCCGGCCCGGAATGTCTGCTGTAATAGCACATGCAGTTTCGAGACCCCTGAGAAGTAATGCCTTTTCCAGCTTATGTCTCTTGTTCAAAGAAAGAAAAGAAAATGTATTTAGCTATGCTTCTGAATAAATTGATCTGTGAGAAATGTTAATATTTTGGTTTCTTCCTAATATTTGCATTTAGCAGCCGATTCCTTTTGTTGGTTTGTAGCATACATTTTACCATCGCAGCCAAACTTACGGCTACTCAGAGTTAAAAGTTAGCATCAAGTATCAGCTTGTCCACTTCCCTGTTAAAACAGACATCATTGTATTTAACCCCGTAGCTTCTACTGGTCTTACTCTTTACAGGCTTGGGCACAAACTCAGAGGTATCAGTCTTTCACAAATGCAGGCACTCTGTCTTCATCCGGAACTTGGATACTGGAAATTCTCACCTGAAGAACTTAGACACATACATGGCCCGAAACACACAGAACTTAAATTCTGTTCATATTTGCGGTATAAATAGGTGATTATTGGGGGAAATAAATAGTTGACTCAGACTGATGATGGAGCATTTAATATTTTGGCTGGAAGTTTCATCTTAGAGCTACTGACCAAAAAAAATTGCTGTTCTGCTATTTCCTGTGGTTTCAGAAGAAAGTCATTTGAACCAACCAAGACTCAGGGAATACTTTTTTCTTTCTTTTTTTTTTTCTTTAATAAATTCACTGGTTTATGTTAAGTAATTTGCTACCAAGGGTGTTTTGGGGCTTGATTAATTGTGACACACTCCCACATAAAAGCTCAGTATAACCATTAAGAGCTGGTCACCTTGTGATCTCTACAAAATGAGTGAAACTGTGTTGTGCTGGTACACTGAAATATTATCATTAACTGTAGGGACATAAAGTCTGAAGAAACATTTCCTCCTCTCGGCTAGAGCAGCCAACACAAGGACTTGAATTTATACTCAGGGTAAGCGCTGCAGTAAGTAGGGCACAAAAACATCCTGCCCTTGACAAGGTGATGCACACTTTCCTGTCCTTCAGGGAAGATACTTGTTTAAAGAGGTTTTTCCCACTTACTTTCTGCAGGTATCCACGTGGAAGGGAAAGGTCTCATTTGCTGTCGTGTACTCATGCATAAAAATTAGTAGATTTGATATCAGGAGGGAACAAGTTGATGCAACCAAAGCCTATTAGCCACAGGCAGAATGATTTTCTCGCTCTTTTGCCAATACCTAACGTCACTACGAAGCACTTTGGGGAACTTCTCTTACAAAAGATGCAGCGTAAAAGGGAGACCCTCAGTTACTGCGACAATGCAAGGCTCGCTGCATTGGAGCCTCTCCCTCTGAGGCAGCAGCATCCTGGGCCGTTAAGGCCAGCGGAGAGTGGGGTGACCCCTCCAGCTGTGAGGCAGCCCCTGCACGCGAGGGAGCACGTCCCCGCTGCCATAAACCCGGCATCAGCTGCCCAGAGAGCCCAGCTGCTGGATTTAGGCATCAGTCCTTTACCAGAAAGAGCTATTCATGGATACCGAGGGGAAAGCTTCACGTGAGCAAGCTCAGAAAGGCAGCCTGCGCTGCCAAATCTCTTCTGTTTGGCAAAATTCAGTGCTAATGCTGAACACAGCAGCACCAGCCTCCTTGGCGATCTCCTTCTGTATGGCGTGGTAGCAGGGGTGGGATTGCTCTTCCAGGCACGGGACTGGCACCCAGCACGGGAGTTTTCCCAGCCCAATCTGCCCCTGGGCCGGCAGAGCCATGGGGGTCCCCTGCTGATATTGGGGGAACCCCCAGGGGAAGGGAAACCAAGTACACACGGCTGTATCTCTAGGCGTTGCATGCGTGTTGGGAGAAGCACGCTATTTACAGCTGGTGCTCCCTTGAAATCAGCAGAACAGGGATATGTGCAGCAAAGTGTCAACTGATGACTGCCACTGTCACCTGCTGCCTTGGAGGGCAGTCCCTGCACCAGCACCCGGGTGCCTTCCCCAGCCCTGCAGGGTAGCCAGTAGCCTGGGGATGGCCCCGCGGCAGCAGCATGCTGCTCTCAGCCCTCTCCCGGGAATGGCACACACCATCCTCCTTTTTTTCCACTTYGATGAAATCATCTCCCGTGTCCCTCTGCAGAGCGGGAGCAGATGGGGCTGTCGGCCTCCGCAGCCGCCGCTGCCCTGGCTCGCGTCAGCCCGTGGTTCCTCCAGCCCCCCCAGCCTGCCCACGGCGACCCTTAATTCCATTCTTTAATCAGAAAACGTCTCTGCCAAGTTATTTTTAAGACGGAGTTTATCTTTCATCAAAAGATCCCAAGTTATTAATAATTTGGTTGTTGCCAGATACTGCTTAATGCCTCCGCTGGAAGCAGCGTGTGCCGCAGGACCAGGGCACCTGCAGCACCAAGGCGGGGGCACAGGTCCCACAGAGGCAGGGACCTCCTCCCACTCCCCATCAAGGGGGTGCAAGGGCGGCGCAGCCAGCACCCAGGGGTGCCCGGGCAGCCCGGCCGATGAAGGGCAGGGTAACCCCGGCTGGCAGCGGGTGCCTTTCCTTCCTCAGTAACAGTCAAAGTGAAGCCCAAACTGCCGTGCCGGCTACCGGGGCTGCCGTCCCCTCCGAGCAGGCCATCACGTTAATAGAGGTTGATTTGCAAACGGCGTCGCCCCCCCCCCAGTGCCCCCCTTTGCCTGACTCCCGCTTTTCTGCTCAATGGCACAGATGCTGCTTTGTGCTGCCCAGGACCAAGCAGCTATTAGCAGCAAATCCAGCGAGGGAAATTAATGAAGGCGACTACTAATAAAAGACAGCTCAGGACAGCCATACCAACTTGCTCCAAGCAGTAATTAACTTTTTTTAAAACTCATGAAGGTAAATATGCCATCAGCTTTGGTCCAGTCTCTCTTCTTTTTAATAAAAGGAGGGGGAGGGGAGGCAAGGGAAAGGGGACGGCTGTGTGTAGCAGCCGCCCCAGCACGGTCCGTATTCCCTCCCTGCATGCTGCCATGCAGCACCGAGCAACCCTCCGCCACGGGCATGCTCTCTCGTTCAGCAGTCCAAAGAAATGTTTTTCTCCAATCACTTTTTAAAGGCTTTCTTTTAAATCTTAGCATTGCAAGATCACTACCTCTGTTTAATCAGAAATCTGAATTTGGTACAAGAAGTCACAGGGATGAGAAGGTTGCCAGAAGTTTGCTGGACTTGCACAAATATTGCAGCATCATAGGCTGAAGGCAGGATATATCCTTAAGTTGAAGGTATCAGTTAGCTTGTAGGAGCAAAAGAGTCTGTCTTAGACTTTAAGACGCAAGATTTGGCCCCATAGTAAGACAACGGGGATTTCTGTTCATGCAAGTGGGCTGCAGCACTACGATTACTATGTAAAGGTTGGATGCTTGAGATTTTTTTTGCCCATAGGGTACGGGAATCGGGGCTGCATGGGCCAAACCCACAGATAATAAAGGCAAAATGTTGTGAGGTCCAACCCCTTACAGGATTTGGTATGTACGATTCACCTCCCAAGGGATAAATTGTGACACCCACCCCCCTGCCATCCCTACACCTCTGCAGAGCCCCGCAATGTCTCTGGTGGCTCTCTACCCTAACGTCCAACCCAGGGATTGCCAAGATCATGAATTACCGTTTTACATTCGCTCGGATGTGCGCCTTATCCCAAACACCGGCCTGCAAGAGCAAACCCTGTGCTCGCAGCTCCCCGTGCTACCGCTCGGGCAGCTCGTGCTTCTTGGTTTCCCCGCTGATGCCATAAGCTGAGGCGAAGCAGCCCCTTTCCACCATCCACCAGCCTGGATGCGCCGCTGGGCGCAGCTGCCTGAGCTGCTTGCTGCCGAGGCCGGCTCTCCCACTAAAGCTTTCTAGTCTGCCTTGAAAAACACAGGCTTAGTTTCACATCACCGTTAGCCTTGCTCCTGGCTCACTTTTATTCCTTCACGCTGAGTTTATCTGATTACTTCGGCTGAGGGAAACAGACAGCCTGTTGACATCCCCAGTGAATGCTCAAAACGTCCTCCCCAGGCAGAGCGCAGCTTGCGGGACAAGCCCTGGGGGCGGCAGCAAGTCGCGAGGGCTTTACTGCTGCCAGGCAAAACAACAGCCCAATTTCTTCTGCAAAGCTGGGGGTCCGGGGACCTGGCTGCAAAGCTGGGGGTCCGAGCGCTCCCATTGTCTAGGCGGGCTGGGAGCTGGGATCTGGTTCTGGTCCTTTCCCTAAATCAAATTGGGAAGAGCGCTTTGCCAGGCTCCCATAGCAGCCGAGCCCCTCAGGGTTGTGACTGTGTGAGACTCGGATGCGCTCCTGCCGGCAATGRCGGGAACGCCGGCAATGCCGGGAACACCGGCATTCCCTGCCGATGCGCGGCCCTTTCGGCAAGGCCAGGCTCACTCCTGCCCCCCGGGCCCTTCCTGGCCTCCCATGTACATCACCAGGGCCGTGCCCCTCTCCACCACCCCCTAACTCGCATCGCTTCTCCTGCCACCCATGTGCTTAAAAACTCTCGGTGTGTTTAACAGCATTAAATCAATTCAGGGAGAAGAGACTTTGAAATTCCAGTCTGAGGAGTATGAGCCTGAAATTTGAGGACTAGCCCCCCTGTGTAAAGAACAAGCAAATGAAAGCAGTGAAGGGCTGAGTCCCCCAGGAGAAAGTAGTGAAATGCAAAAAATAAAAACCGATGGGGGTAGCGGGAGCCTGCGGCGAGGCTGTGGGAAGGTGTGCCCCAGGGACCGTCTCCAGCCTGAAACGACGAAAGGCAAAACTTGCCTTCTCTGCAGGGGAAATGAGAGATTTGGCAGGGAGCTGAAGGACAGAGCGGGGACAGAGGCAGAGCGCTGCCAGGCTGGAGACCATCAGCAAAACGCCTGTCCTAAGACAGAAGTTAGCAACACAAAGGTTGTGTGAGATCTTGCTTTTCATCTGCTGATAAACATATGCCCTTTCATATACAAAAATATGTTTCACAAATATTTTGAGGTGGACTCTCATTACATTCCTTTAAGTTGCATACATATTTTCTTATGGAAGTAAGAAAAGATGTAACTGTTTAATATCCCAGATGATTGGTTCTTTCAATTAAAACAACATTATGTGATAACTAATGTATCCAGTGTTAAAAAAACAGCCAGTGTGTGCTTAATTACTTAATGTCATATACATTTCAATGACAAAGCCATTAGAGTGCACCATAGGATGCCCCATAGCAGGTGAACCCTCATCTAGTTGTTTCYCAGCATAATGACACTCCTTTTTCACCATCACTGTGACAATAAAATCATTTAATCAATAAAACCTGGGGAGCAGTGGACCCTGAACCCCAACCTGAGGCACCTGAATAAAGCTTTAGGAAATTTGGGTTTTTAGCTAGACCCTTTGTGCTGAGCCTAAATGGCTTCAGATTTACCTCAAAAGCTACCGAAGTTGAATTTACAGTCCTGCCAGGTCTTCTACCTTCATTTTGAATCTCGGTGAGCATCCAAGGGCTCAGCAGCGAGGTGCCCGAGCCCAAAAGGCCAGCTCCCTGCCTTGGCTCGTGGGTGTTCACCCAGGAGGGAGGGTGAAAGCTGCCCTGAAAATCCGATCACAGCCTGATGAGGGCTGTGTCGGGAACGCTCTTATTAATTATGGCGATACGTTGAAAAGATTTATGTCTGACATGAAAGCAAGCAAGCGCAAGCCCTTGGGGTGCGGCTGCTGTCACACCGGCACTAGTTTGGCTTCTTGTCGCTATTCTTATGCCAAGGAGGGCTGTAAAACCCCCTCGGGGGCCATAGAGCTGCCCCTCCAGCTCTGATGGCGCAGAGAAGCTTTTATGCCAAAATACAATACACCGAAGGATCATAAACACGTGTTATTATGGCAAGATGCTGCCATGGAAACCACCCCCAGGTTTTCCACCTCATCCGAAGAGGTGTTTTCCCATCCTGCATCCCCCCGGTCCCAGGTTCGCTGTAATTGTCTCTGGAGCCGCGGGCTGACTTCCCAATGCTCTGGGGAGCTGCAGCTCTGGTCGGGGCTGAGACCGCCCATCACCTCCAAAAATCAGTCTTCTGAGAGAAAAGAGGGAAATAAAAGAAAAAAAGGAAAGAGGGAGATAAACTTTTTCAAGTTTAGAGGGAAGAAAGAGAGGAAATATAAACTCATTTGGCCACATTCAAAAGAAAAATGGGGATGTGGGTGAATGGGTTAGGTAGCAAATCCAGCCCCTCTGGCTCATCCTTTGCCAGCGTTGTCCTGCCTCCCCCTCCCCACCTTCCCCGACTCCGGCCTGTCTCCTTCGAGGGCATCTCCAGCTGAGCCCAGCCGTGCCGGCAGCCCTGCCCGGGGACCGGGGAAGGTTTGGCTTGTGTTGCTCCCATCCCAAACCGTGCAGAAAAACCCTCTCCCAAACTCTCCCGGGTGCCTCTTCCCACGGTGGTTCCCGTTGCCATAGCCCCAGCAGGACGGAGGATGCTCCCGCTAACCGGGTCTAGACCTGGGACGGGAGGAAATACCTCCAGGATGACGAACCTGGCAAGAAGCAGCATCCCTCCCCGAGGACCGTTGGAGGGAGCATCCCGGTGCTGAGCCACCCGAGATGTCCCTCGCGCTCCCTCTCGCCATCGAGAGAGCAGAAGCGCATCCCATCCATCCCAGCCTTTTGAAGAGCCGAAGGCACCTACTCCAGTGCCTCTTAAAAGCGGGAGAGAAACCGGGAAGGACAATGAGACCCGACCAGAAAAGACGGAGAGGGCGAGCGAGGCGCTAGCCTTCTTTTTGGCATTCCTGGAGTTTAATTATTAAAAGGGGTTGTTAAAAGAGAGCGAGAGTGAAAAACCCACTCCCGACGGGCTGCCCCACACACTGCCAGCGGATTGAAAGGCTCCCTCTTGTTTTGTTCCTTCTGGCCCATGGCAGATTTGGGGGGACACAGCTTCATCTTGCTGGCTACATCAAAGCAGTGATTATGCAAATGCRCCCACTTTTTTTTAAGGAATTATTTATCACACAATAACCCCCCTGCCAGGGGGGGAAACAATAGATCAGGCCAGATAGCGCTGCTCGCCCGAGGCTGYGGGGCCGGGGGGGCGAACCCCCGCACGTTTTATTGGCCTAACCTAATTTCACTAATTCTGTTTTCACACATTTTGGGGTTTTTTTTTCTCTCCCCCCCCTCCCTTTCAGGGACGTCGCTCCGAGGGCCGGGTTTCACGCTCCCAGGATCCTGGGGGCACCGGGCGGGATTCATGTGCTATGCATTTTATTTAATTAATACATTCAGGCGCCTCCGTTGGTTTTTAATGATTTCCAGGTGTTTGTACCCAGAAGTCACCAAGTGCTCCCGGGCGTGCGGGGGCGATGATTGAAGGGCCTCGGTGGCCTTCAGCATCCCCCCTCTGCGGTGACATCCCTGGCCGCGTGCTGTTGGTACCCGCACTGTGCACGGTCCCCTGGGACAGCCGAGGGGTGTTCAAGCTGTTGACCCAAACCCCCTGGACTTGGCTGTGACTTGGCTTTCACCCATCCCTCAGAGAGACAGAGACAGGGAATTCTTCATCATTAAACCYGTGCATTTCTTTTCCTCGGTGACATTTATTTCCTACGGCCTTCTCTATGAGATCCAGGAGCCATCAGCCTGAAGAAGGGCGGTAAGCGGTTTCTCCATCCATCAYGCGTTTGCTGCGCAGCATCTTCTGTACTGAGAGGAAAACGTAAATGATCAGTAAACTTCCACTGAACTTATATATATATATATATGTATATATATATATGCTGTGTTCAATGCTGTTTTCCGTCATGACGTTATCAGCCGCACGAGGAACCCAAGAACAGAAGTGAAACGCCACGAAGGGAGGCGGAGGCCGAGTYGTGCGCGTGTTTCTGATGGTGCCTGTCCCCTCTGGAACCAGCCTGAGGCTTCGCTTGGCTGGAAAAATATGAGATTTTGTCTTGTTTTGGATCCACTTCAGCCCAAGCAGCTTTTCACCCAAAGAGTACCCCCCCARCCCCCCCGGGGCCAAGCTGACATCCCCAAGAGTTCAGTCTTGTTCTTATTCTGCAGAAAAAAGGGGTTTTCTTTTAAGAAGTAAAAGGAGATGTTCGGAATCAGCTGCACCAGCAGCTCTGAGCGCCGCAGGCCCTGCGTCTGCCCCAGCTCTGCCCGAAGAAGCAGCTGCTGCCCGCGTAGTCGGCCTAAGCGGCGTTTGTCACCCCACGAGCGCCAGCAGCTCCCGCCAGACCCCRGCTTCACCGGGGGAAAGGACAGGCGCCGGCCCCCCCGACCTGTCATTCCCGGTACATGGCACATAAACTAGAAAGAGCAGTGACCCAAAAGTTACGAAAATTAGAGATTTTTATTTATATTTTATCACAAGAACAATCCCTTTGCTCTTCAGCTGTAAATACATACTAGAATAAACTCTGTAAATTATACAAAAAAATACATATTTTCCATGAAATTTTTCTTTATAATAAATAAATGTGAACACGTGTGTGGCTGATCGCTGTAATGTTCCGTGTCTGTTTAGGTTTTCAGTCTGTTGATTTATTTTTAATCTCCTGAAAGAAGGGGGGAGTTCCTCGTCCCCTAAAGGTCGAAATAAATAATGCATGAGGAGGTCCTCCCTCCCCMTTTCCCCCCCCCCCCCCYTTCCTCTACATTTTTTTTTTCTTTTGATAGAGAGTTCAGCCTAAATTTCCACGCTTGCATTCAGCCCTCACAAAGCCTACAAATTATACAATGACTTCTAACCTGGACCCCTAACAAAACAATTTAACTTTTTTTTTTGTTTTCCTTTCTCCTCCTCCCTACCTCCCCCAATCAATCATAAGGGACAGATGGCAAAAGGGGGAGCGGGGAAGGGACACAAAAGCCCTGGCGACAGATCTGGGAAACTGGACAAAGTGCACATCGGAAAGAGAGGAGAAAGTTTGGTTTGGCAGGTGACATTCCCACAGCCCGCTCCCGGAGAGCACCGGGACCCCCCGGGCCGGGCTAGAGGCAGCGGCGGGGCAGCGGCGGGGGCGGCGGCGGCGGCGGGGCGAAGCGAGCCGGCGGGGTCGGCCAGTGCTCGGCATCCGAGGCGGAGCCGGCGGGGCTGGCGGGCGATAAAGTGCAGGCGTAGGGGGAGGCGGAGGGCGCGGGGCTGGCGGTGCCACCGCTCCAGGAGGAGGCGGGCGAGGGGCTGCCCTCGGCGGTGCCCCCCCCGCCTCCTCCTCCTCCTCCTCCTCCTCCTCCTCCCGCCTCGGGGCCGAGCCGCGCCGCCCCGGCCAGCCGCAGGGTCTCGGTGAGGGCCCAGATGTAGTTGTGGGCGAAGCGGAGCGTCTCGATCTTGGTGAGTTTGGCGTCCTCGGGGAAGGTGGGCAGCACGTCGCGGAGGGCGTCCAGCGCCGCGTTCAGGTTGTGCATACGGTTGCGTTCCCGGTTGTTGGCCTTTAACCGTCGGCTTCGTTTGATACGTTGCGCTGTCTCCGCCGTCCGCGGGGCTCCGCGGGACCGACCCGGCCGCCGCTTCCCCTCCACCCGCCGCAAGCCCCGGCCGCCCGGCGCTTCGACGGGCCGCGCCGGCGAGGCGGCCCGCAGCTCTTCCTCCTCCTCTTCCTCCTCCTCCTCCTCTTCCTCGGCGCTGGAGGGCAGCGAGGGCGAGGGGGCGGGCGAGGCCAGCCCCAGCAGCAGCAGCTCGTCCTCGGCCGGCGGCGCCAGGCCCTCCGCCTTCACCAGCATCCTGCGGGGCGCGCTCCCCTCGCCTCACGCCCGGGCTGGGGCGACGGTTGGGCGGCGGTTTAACGGTTCGGCGGTTTGACGGGGGRGGGGGGGGGGAATGGGGGGCGCTGGCACGCGCCCCGGGGCGGCGGCGGAGCGGCCCGGGGCCCGGCGGCTGCGTGTCTGGCACACGACCCTCCTTAACACCCCTTATATACCCCGCGGGGAACAATCAAACCTACCCCCGGGGCCCCCGCCCGCCGCCCCCCGCTTCTCTTTTCAGGGGGCCCGCCGCCGCGCCATTGGTGCCTCGCGCTCGGCTGGAGCGTGCCGCTAATTTATTAATGAATGGAGGGGAGGTGGCGGGGAGGGGGGGGGGGTCGCGAGGCGCAGCTGGCCAATCAGGGTGCCCCGCGCGCCACGCGCGCTCGAGCCGGCTCCCTTTCAGCGGCTCATTAATGGACGGCAGCGGCGGCGACACCCCCCCCCCCCCCTTCCCGCCTCCCCTCGCCGCCCCCCCCCCCCCGGGGGGCTCCCCTTTTTTGGGGAGGGGGGGGGGTGTCAAGGGGAATAACGTGTTCTGCCGTGGTTTGCAGCCCCGCGGGAAGGCGGAGGTGGGTGCTGGGGGGAGACCCCCGAGGGGACAGTGGGGGGGCAGAGCGGTGCACGGGAGAGGAGCTTTAGTAATTAATTACACAATTAATACACGCGGGGGGGGGGGGGCGAGCAGTGGTAGGGTCTCCCCCGGAGGCAGCGTGCCCGGGGGATGCATCTGCTCCCCCAGGCCGGGTGCTGAAGCACAGCCGGTCCACCGGCGCCTGGGCTGGCTTTGCCTTTTTCCTCCAGCTTTCGAGCAGTTTTTGCAAGGAGCAGAGCAAGCCCGGGGAGGAACAAGCCGCACACCTCTGACATCTCTGTTCGGGCAGTCAGGAAAGCCGCAGTCCTGGCGCACGGGCTGCAGTCCTCGCTCACTGCTGTCAAATACAACTCTAGGACACAACATGGGCTCAGAAGGACTTAAAAAAACCCAACCCACAACTTGTCAATCCACCAGAAAAGCCTCCCCCCCCCCCCTTCTCTCCCAGACCACCCTCTGGGGCAGAAAGCCCCAGTGAATAGCTAGGCCTGGCGACATGCCCCCGGGGTCAGCAGGCTCGCTCTGCCTGACAGACCCACGGGGAAGGAATGACGGTGAGGACGTACAAAACGAAAACCATAGCACGGTGTCCTCCCTGTGCGGAAACTCCCTCGCTGAGGCACTTTGGGGGAGTCGGGCTTTGAAACAGAATTTTATTTGCAACTGGTGGAAAAAGCCCAAAATAGATGAAAGAGCTGAAATCTCAGCGAACATCTTGCCGAGCACACCGCAAACATGTGATTCAAAACCATGATTCAATCCCTCGCTCTTGCTGCCCACTGAGTTTGTGGCCCCTGTCTCACTCCTTGCGAGAGTGATCGTGGCCAGGTGGCTGCCTCAAACTCTCCCCTCGCCTCCTTTTGCAAAATGGGAAATCCTTAGGTCCCCTTGGCATCCTGGGAGAGTAATACAAAGGGGCCTTCTTTCTTTTTCAGCACCCTAAAGCGTGGAGCAGAGTTGCCTGTGACTGGGCCGGCCTATCCCTCTGCCCCCACCCCGTTTACCGAGATTTCTGTCCTTCCGTCGCCGATGTGAAAGCGGTGGAGAGGTTAGGCAGAGGCGGTGAAGCGCTGGGGAAGGCGGCTGCGGTGCTGGGGGGCAACAGGAGGGCACAAGCCCAGCTTTTGTCAGACCCGGGGCGCGTAACCCATCGGGGTGCCTTTTCGAGGTTCAACCTAATTCCTGCTGCCAGCCCTGCAGGGTTGAGCACAAGGTATCCGAGGACGAGTCGGCTACTGAGTCCTCACAACCTTCCCAGTGCGGCAGGTCCAAGAGGTGCTTGTGTGGTCTGTGGCCGGCCCCAGCACAACGTGGGCCGAGCCGCTCCGCCAACAGCCGTGGGGCTGAGAGCGGTGGGGAGAGGGGATGGCGGGGAGCGAGGGAGCACCGCTGCTGCTGCCCACCGCCTGAACTGTCCTCCAAGGGTCAAACTGTTCAACTTCAGCCCCTTTGCCAGACTCAATCCTACTTTACGGGAACAAAAGCCCAAAGTAGGCGACGATCAAGAAATGGGAGCACAATGATTTAAGCTTATCACACAGCCCAGAAATAAAGGACACTGAGCTTGTGTGCGGGAGAGGGGGAGACCTTCAGAAAGGCTTTGTTTGCTGTAAGAAGATTGAACTCTGAGGCGACCCAATAGCCCTAAAAGTTTAGGGTCTGTGTTGCTGAGAGACCTTTGGATACAGCCCATCCACACTTCGACCTCACAAGTTGTCAGCCAGCATTAATGGCTTGCCTGCCCCAGGTGAATGGGGGTGCCCCCCGGGGAAAGGGGGGGGGACAAAGCTGCGGGGACAGGATGGCCTGACCCCTCCCAGCTCTGCTTCCCTCACACCCGCTGGGCCCGAGGCCCCCCCATGGGTCTCCTGAGGGTTTGGGGGGACGAGGGCTGCCCATACCATGGTACCCCCCGCACTCTGAATCCTGGGATGCCCAGCCCTGTGGCAGCACCCACAAACCCCGTGAGTGGGATGGTTCTGCTTTTAAACGGGGGGTCAGCAGGGTACCGGGATGCTCTGCAGAGGGGAGAAATCAGAGGCGGCTGTGGTCTGTGTCCCCCTGCCAAGCCAGCTCCTCCCCGAGCCCCCCGTGCACGCTGCAGTGAAAAGTGCTGCAGGGAGGGACGGTCGGGGACCAGCCCCCCCAACTCCCAAGCCGCACTAGCAAGTTTGGGGTTCGTTTTGGGATCAAGGCGGGGAGAGGTCCCCCCCTCAGAGCGCTGCCCCGGCATCCTTCCCTGGCCCCCCCGGGGTGGACGAGCCCCTCGTCGGGGGCTGATTGTTCCCAGCAGATTTGCATGGCAGGTGCAGGCCTGCGGAGCGATTTTGTCGTCCTGAGCCCCGCCTGGGCCCCCCCAGAAGAGGGTTTGCCTCCCCCCCTTGTGAAAAAAGGCCGCCGGTGCTTTCCTTTCCCATGAAGAAGAGAAGAAGCTTGAGGATCGCGTGAACACGCTTCAGTTTTCTTATTCTTTTCTATAGATGTGGGGAAAAGAACAGCCGATTGTGTGAAAAACCCGGTGCCTGCAAAAAGGGACATTGGCCGTTCAGGCGAAGGTGCGCGAGGGAGAGCACTAATCGCTGAACCAGGAGACAAATACGATTACCAGCTCCGAGCCTTGAGTCAGAAAGTCTCATAGACTTTAAGATGTTAATCCCCAACATAATCCTTCCTTTGGCGTGTAGGAATAGTGCAGCCACAAGAGTTGTTTTGTTATTTATATTGGCGTTTAATAAAACTCAGCCAGTGGTGAATGGGCTGCCCACTCTCCAATGGTAATTAATTCCCTATTTCAGTGACCCAATTGTGCTGGGATAGAGCAGTGGGACAGTCCCACTGCCCCAACCCGCCTTTGTGCGGCTACACGGCTCTCGTGCTTCAACAGCTATGGAAACTCATTCTTTTGATGTCATTCAATGAGTTTTCCTTGGGCATCTTCTAAACTTCAAGGACCCTTTTCTTTTCTCGAATGCCTGAAAAGCAGGACTAGCTTGACCACCTCTGTAGAATTTAATGATTTGGTGAAAGGGCCTTTTTGGGGGTTTGTGTAAGAAAGAGAGAAAAAAAATTTGGCAGGCTGCTATCAAACGGGGGGCTATCCAAACTAGAGCGCGCCGAACTCATTCAGCTCTTAATTTATACAGGTCTTAAAAGACACTCTTGCTTACTCAAAATACTTCGGGGCTTCTCTTAGCCAAGGCATTTCTAGAAGGGATTTGCTAGTAGGCAGATACTCTGTTTCACACACGCCGCAAATTCAAACCGGGCTGTGGATGAGTATGTACAAAACAAATCATGTTTTAAGAAGGTATTTCCCTCCACCAAAGGGAAAAATACCAAGATCCCTGGAATCGGTTGTGTCATTGTTAAAAAGCATGTCCAGGGCTTTATCTTTTGGCTCTTAGGCAGAGCGGTAGCGGTGAAGTGGCTGTAGAAGGAGTGTGTGAAATGCACACGTGAAGAACATGTAGCAACCCTGCAAAGCTGCCCCGGTACGGGCAGCCTCTTCTATGTCTTTATACACACTTCCAAAAAAAAAAAAAAAACTCTTCGCAAGTCACAAACAATTCAGGATTCAACTAAGAAAACACAGAGTGAACCATATGGCCGGGGTGGCTCGAGTTGGCTGCATTTTCCCCCAGACAAAGAAGGGATTGAGAGTTGAAGGAAAGGAGAAAAAAACCAACTTTCCGGCTGATGAAGCTGTTGTCTGGAGGCAATGATCCCAAATCTCAAGGCTTTATTCCAGGCTCCGACTGAGACGTGATATGTCATATGATTAGCATCTTTCATATTTACAAGAGTAGTATGGGCTGCCAGTCTTTAGAGAAAGGGGAGAGAAAGAAGGGGCATATGCTGAAATGGATTTAGCATTTGAAAGAGAGAAAAGAGAGCGGATAAATACACTTAAACGAGGATTTAGTTTTACTCCCGTTGAGTTCTAATGGGTTGTTGATTGAGATTTTAGGGAGCTGTAACAGAGGTGTCAGCAGTAATTTAAAGGCGCTATTCAACCCTCCGCTGCTCCTTCTTTTTCCCCGCTACGCGCTTCTCGCCGCGCCCGAGCGCCCGTCGTTCCCCAGAGCGAGGAGCGGTGCGACGGCGGAAACCTGAGGGCTGCCGCCGCCCCTGCCGGGGTCCCTCCCGGTGCCGGGGTCCCTCCGGTGCCGCTGCCGGGGTCCCTCCCGGTGCCGGGGTCCCTCCCGGTGCCGCTGCCGGGGTCCGTGCCGCTGCCGGGGTCGGTGCCGCTGCCGGGGTCGGTGCCGCCGCCGCTGCCGGTGCCGGGGTCCCTCCGCGGTCTCCGCCGGGCAGGCGGCGCCACCTGGCGGCACGGGGCCGCCAGCCGCCGCCGTGCCCGGAGCGGGTTAGGGAGTCACCCGGCAATGTTAAAATGGACAGTTCTCCGCGTGTTTTACAGCTCTCAGCGGGGACATCTCCCACTAGGTCAGGTTGCTCAGAGCCCCGTCCAGCCTGGCCTTGAGTGTTTCCAGGGATGGGGCATCCACCACCTCTCTGGGCAACCTGTGCCAGTGTTTCACCACCCTCATCGTAAAAAATTTATTCCTTMTATCTAGTCTGAATTTACCCTCTTTTAGTTTAAAACCATTCCCCTTTGTCCTGTCACAACAGGCCCTGCTAAAAAGTCTGTCCCCATCTTTCTTATAAGCCCCCTTTAAGTATTGAAAGGCCACGGTCTCCCCGAAGCCTTCTCTTCTCCAGCCTAAACAACCCCAGCTCTCCCAGCCTTTCCTCATAGCAGAGGTGTTCCATCCCCCTGATCATTTTCGTGGCCCTCCTCTGGACCTGCTCCAACAGGTCCATGAAGACATGGTCCTTTGCTCAGGACCCCAGAGCTCGACACAGTACTGCAGGTGGGGTCTCACCAGAGCAGAGTAGAGGGGCAGAATCACCTCCCTCGCCCTGCTGCTGGCCGCACTGCTTGTGATGCAGCCCAGGATACAGTTGGCTTTCTTTTCTCATGGTTGACTGTGTACTTAATCATTTTAGTTTGATCTTATGAGAAAATGTAAGGGGAAAGAAACTTACTAACAGTAAAATTTCCAAAGCAACATTATTTCCTGTTGTTAAAGGAAAGGATAGAATACAACAATCTGTAGTGTCTTACAGGTCAGTGAAAACAGATTTTAGACACTGGAGGTGTTCAAAAAACATGTAGATGTGGCACTTCAGGACATGGTTCAGTGGACATGGTGGTGTTGGTTGGACTTGATGATCTTAAAGGTCTTTTCCAACCTTAATGATTCTATGATCTCTCTTTCTTAAAGGCGGCCTCTGCAAAAGCACCTGAGCAACAGCCTGAAAAAGCCATCCTAGACCAACAGCTAAGAATGCAGATAGGGTTTCAGGCGGACACTAAACAATATGTTTTGCCTTTGTTTCCAAAGACAGCAATCAGGTGGTTTAGGGTTTTTACACATCTGTTAGCCACTGCAGCTAGTACGTATGAAATTAATGCAGAGAAGCTGACACACACAGTCCTCTTGTTCTTACAGATGACGATTTTTATACCAGTTGGTGGGACTTGCTGTCTAGCGTGAGCTGCAATTTCTTATGGCTCATTACAAAGGGTGAATGCCACGCTGGGGAAGGCAAGGTCTGCAAGAACCGTGGCCTTTCTGGCAAACAGCAAGAAGGTGTCAGTTTACAGCTGGAAGAATACACTTACATGCCATGAACTTTTTTTCTCGTCAGAGAGCTTCTGACACAACAGCACTCTTTTTCCAAACCCAAATCATTCAGCTTTTTCCTAGTTTCGAGACACAGCAGAGTGATCTTATCCTAAAACCTGTAAAAAATCTAGATACAGGTCARTCTGTTCTCCTTTGTTTTGTTGAAATCCAAAGATTTAATAGACCAAGGACATGTAATATTACTCTGTTTTATTTATCCTTTTGGTTTAGCCAAGCTCCTTCCTAGATGTGACCAATTTGTAAATATGCGAGACGACAGAATTGTTCTAAGAGGTGGTGTTACATGTATATCTAATCTGCAGAATAATGAAACACTAATAATACAATTAGGTACTTCGTAAGCATAAAAGGATTTCAGTTATCAAGCAGATAAAGTAACTTTATTCATTTTTAGTCATACAAACAAGGGGTCAAAACAGAAGTATCAGTGCACTGAGATGCAGACAAAAATTTCCCACATTAAGTATAAATATCAGATTTGCAATCGTTCTGATAATTTTTATAGACAGGCAATTCATATTTTCTTCATAAAATAGGCACACATTTTATTTTTCCTTTTTCTCATTCTGTTCCTCTTCCTTCCGTTTCTCCAAATAACACTTAAGAATGTCATTTAGCTGCTGCTCACACTGGCTTACATGTTGTAATCCATTTTCCCATCCTAAAAGCAGCAATAAACAGGATAATTACATCTCCCTTTACAGCATCCATCATGTAATTAGTCTGTGGTGATGCAAACATCTATTTCCCCAAGCCTATCAAATGGCTATAATATTTCTACTTTGAATATTGTTCTTCAAAATTCAACCATTAACGAGATGCTTCCTTTGATGTCAGCCAAGTAGGTAAATAAAATAATTGCTCTTTTGGCACCTGTTCTTGCAGCGATCTGTCGCTTTAGAGACTGAGCCCTCCCTTTGTAGTATCTGCTAAGGTAAGGCCTTACCCCCTCCAAAGGGGATGTGCCTCGGTGGGTACTGGGGAGTCGGATTCAGCCAGAGTTTACTGAATGTACTTTAGAGATTTGGACACTATTCCATCTTTCGCTTCTCCAGTTCAAAGAAAATCACCACGGAAGGATTTGTGATGAAGTGTAGCTAATGCTTTGAGATACCAACTGTCCCATTTCAAAGGGGACTAATTCAAGTGCCAGCGAAGGGAGAAACGATGACCCGTCTTTCCAAAGTACGCATACCGCAGAGAGGAGAGAGAGACACACAGAACTAAGGGGCTGTTCAGGCATCTTAAACACCTTCTGGCAAAGTTGCAAGGGGTACAGACAGGCACCATAAGGTGTTTTGGTTTGTTTTTTTTAAGCAGGATTAGCTTTCAAATATGTAAATACTCAGTTGCAGTAAACGTCACAGCAAATATGTGCAAACTGATTTTCAAAAAATGTATTTCCCTCTGTGGTCCAATAAAACAAACACATGTATTCACAAGACAGTGACCTGTAAACAAAGCAATCAGGAATTACTTGGTAGAGTTAGGTCTCCAATAGCATTGTTTTTTTTCTAGCAGCTCAAAATTTATCTTCCAAAAACAATGAGCCCCTAGTTGCCRGAAGATGCTATGCATTTTTCTTTCCTTTATTTAAGTCCTATCTATTCAGAAATACTGCTGTATAAATGAATTTGTTTGTAACTTGTTTCTGCCTGGGTCTACTACGTAAAAGCAAACTGGGAAAGGGCTAGAAATGCAGTAATGGGTTTCAGCTCTCCTTACCAGTGTGCTCTTTGCGTAGCTATCTGATGGCATCAAAAGAAGAAAAAGAAGTCCCATTACTAGATAACAAATACCCTTCAAGTATAAAACCAGTTTGCAGGTAAAACTGCAAACATACAACTTGCAAATACTTGCATTTTCCTGCAATATACTATATTTTTGATGTAATATACTGTTTTATATAGTATGCATACAATATACTTTCTCTATTATATAGTATGTATAGTATATACACACACTATAATAGATAAAGTGTATTATACATAGTTTAATTAAAGAAGAAGATGAGCCGCATAGTTTCAAAAATACAGGAAAAGAAAATATTACCTTTGCAGTGATGAATTACTCTTCCCCACAGTCTGTTCCTACTTAAACAGGCCAGATTTCCAACAATCAACAAATGCCTCTTTGCTCTCGTTAGTGCAACGTTCATTCTCTTTTCTGAGTCTATGAACCCAATTTGTCTTGTTCTTACACACGACAAAACAATGATCTCCTTCTCAGCTCCTTGGAATGCGTCTACAGTGGACACCTGGACAGTTTTAATTTCAAAAGCCTCAGAGTGTACACCGCTAAGCAAATTCTGAATCTGTAGACAAATGAATATGGACGGTGATGAGTTATGCTACTCACAGTCAGTCACTTGTCTCGAGCAAACACACTCAACAGGTCTGAGTCTACACAAGATGCGAACTAAGAAACCAGAGAGTGCAATGACAGTGAAACCTCAGCTAATCACAGGAAAATACTACGCAATGAACCTGTATTTGACAAAACGCCGGTGCACTCAGTGTGGCAACCAGTGCTTTCGCTTACTAATCGCATCAGCCATGTCATGCCTTGGATGACTGGGTGAGGTACAACTCCAGCCTTGCTAAGCAGATGCCTCTGTTACCTGTCCTTGTCACACATACCAGTTTGTAACAGCCCCTAACTGATTTATGAAAATTATGTACTAATGAATGTGCTAATTTTCTGAGTGTGCACGTAGAAGGAAAACAAAAAGATTTTTTTTAATAATATGTTTGAATTAGAAGATTTTGACTAATTTTAGAGGAAAAAATACAGATTATTTTTTTTTTAATGAGAAAGAGAAATTATGTTAAACTCTAGTTTACCTATCCAGCATTTCTTTCTCACTTTTAATTGACTCTTCCTAGTTGAAATGGAGCCTATGTTTAGAATAAAGAAATGCATTTAAGAAAACTGTTTTATTGATGATACATCATACAAACCTTACACATCTGTGATTTATAAAGAGTAATCACACCAATTGCAGATCCTTCTATTCCACTTGCAATCAGGGACTGGATGAGCTTGACTGTAAAATGAACTTCTGCCACGTTATAAAAGCTKTTATCTCTTTCAATCTGGAAATAGGGAAGAAGATTTCCAATTGAGCTCTCACAAACAGCAGAACGCAAAAAGAAACACAGTGGAGGAAAAACTACAATATTGACTTTTTATATAAGAAATGTTTAAAAACTTACTTGTTCTACCCCATTAACACTATAAAAACATAGTGTTGGAAGCCAATCCAATAAAGGACTTCTATCTTTGTCGGAAACACCATCTATCAGATTTCCTTCATAGAACAGCTCATTGGCTATGGCACTAATAGCAGGGTGACATCGGTACTGGGTCCGAAGAAGTATTGTTTTATGTCCCTGAAGAATTACAGTACAGAAAGCGTGACTAGGAAAAAGAATTACTAAATATTTCGCAATGCCAGCTAGGTCAAACAAAAATAAGTGGAAACAATTCCTGCAGTAAGTTGGCTTAACCTTCATACATTCACTTCAACGAAAGTTAGAACAAATGCTGTAGCCCCTGATTCTTCTACCTGGATTGAAAATTGCACAAAAAGATGAGAAGGCAGAATCTGTCACTGGTTTTCAATCCATTCTTATTTTACATTTGTTATGCTTACGAATTTCCATGCACTGTGAAAATAACATTTACAGAGACATGCACTAGAATGGAATCAGCTTAATTAAAAAACAGGCTGAAACTCTGATCCTCTGACATCTAAACCAGAACTCTTTTAGTGACTTCAGTGGACTTACAATTTCACCCTCCATCTTTTCTAAAAATGTGATTAGTAGTACATACCATTAAGCAAAGCCGGTCAAAGAGAGTCTGCTCCAGTCCCTTTTCATGAACACTCTCAGACCCTTGAATAGTTGGCGGTAATTGCTTAGGATCTCCAACAAGGACTAGCTTTTCACACTGAAACCTAAATAAGAATGTTAAAAAACAAGAAAAAAGTTCTAAAAAGGATGTCAAACTATTCGTAACGAAAGCCTGTGCTGTGTTTATATATCACGGATTGCTTTCCATCAGGCTCCGTTCTCCATCACCCTCTCTCCACGGTTAAAATAACATGGTAACTCGCAGAAGGCACCTAAGACCAGGCCTTAATTTAGAATTACTCTTCTTGCTTTCTAAGGTGAGACCTCGGAGTTCACGTTCTTAAAAAGACGTGCAAGTTTGGCAATTGAGGTTGTGTCACTGCTAACTAAAGGTTATTTCTCTGCTGAAACACAAAGGGAAGGCTGTACCTTGCAATAGGAAGTAGAGAAGCAGGTTCAGTCATCTGACTGCACTCATCCAGCATCACTACAGGAAACTTAAGAGTATTCAGACAAGGGAACGGGCAGGCAGCACAGGTCACTCCAACCACTTTTACCTTTGTTATTAGTGAGGGGAAAATGGGTAGACAAAAAGTTAAGACCATTTAATAGTTAATCTCTGTGCAGTATGTAGCTATAGCTTTGGCAGTAGAATACACCTAAGATAATTTTTAGCAGTTCTACTGCATGCTGTGTCATACTCACTGGGTCTCAAAAAATCATATCCTAACTTCCAGTAAAAGGCACTGTGTATGCATGGAGATGGATCCAAGGTTACCGTTTCTTATGCTTGGGGTGTTTATACATTAGAATAATTCGCAGATTCATGTATTTTAAGACCAGATCTGGTCTGGTGCAGAGAGAGTTCAGATTACACAGTCCTCCAAAACCACCTGAGCCCCAGCAGCAAAAGTGGCAGCAGTGACCACTAGGAATAAGGACAAGAAACAAATTGCTGAGATCTGCTTTGTTACAATTGCTCTACAACAAGCTGGGATTTTTTTGAGTCTAGGACTGAGGAGAAAAGGCAAATAACTGGAAAGACCAGAAATTAAGAAGATTTTTTCTACAGGAAGTAGTAATCTTAAAAGGTAATACTTTCATGAAAAGTTACTTAAAATATATTTGAAATCTTCTTGGCAGTTGATACTCAACTCTAGGATAGATTTAGCTCAGTCCTTATCTTTTACCTTTATGACTATGTAAATTTTAGTTTCAAGGTGACAGTGCAGACTAGCTGTGCTCAGAAATTTTTCTCTCCCCACCTTGCAAACTAGATTGTTAATATTAAGTCARACTGCAATCAAGTTCAAAAAGGGTTTCTGTCTCATACTGTATCACTAAATAGGAACTGCAAGTTCAACTCAGAGCAGTCATACACAGGCAAGACATGAAGCTATACCTGTGGAAGCAAACCTGTCCTAGTCCTAACATTCATTTTATTTTTGAAAACTAGGAGCTTGGCAGGTGTGAGAGGGGATTCCCAGTTTCCGTTTGCTGGGCCTTGTGGGTAAGACACAGTGAATCCCCACTTTCCCATCCCATCACTTTGACTGTACCTGTTGCAGTATAGTTTTATTCGTCCCCAGTTTATGTTGCTCAATACTCTTCCTTACGTATATTTTTTCAGCTGGAGTTAAATCTTCTTTCATGAGAGCAAGCAGCTCTTTTAACTGCTCATTTTCATTTCCTGAGCCAGCATGTAAACTTCAAAAGGATTTTATAACATGTGTTACAATGATTGAAAATAACTGCTTTCAGTGTTTGGTGAACACCCAATATAGAAAAATAATCATACTTTATACATAACAGTACTTTACAACAATGTACTAACCTATCCCGAATCCAGCTGAGCTAGACTAGTATAATACCTGCTTTAAAACAGACCTTTATATCCCACCAGCTCAGACCCTACCACCCCAACCAGAGACATACACGTAGTAAATGACTTCTCCAAGTACACAACTGATTTCAGAGTGGAGTAGAACTACTGTCCTGTGTATTGTAACATAATGGTGCAGAGTTAGAATCATAGAATCATAGAATCATTAAGGTTGGAAAAGACCTCTAAGATCATCGAGTCCAACCATCAACCCAGTACCCATGCCCACTAAACCATGTGCTGAAGCACCTCATCCACACGTTTTTTGAACACCTCCAGGGAAGGAGGAGGAGKAGTTTTTCATTCCTATACCATTTTATACCCTTGGCATGCTACTGACACCAAGGAATGGAAATTTAATCTTTATTCATCTTGAACTTTACTTTGTTCTCTCAAATTGTGTTGAAAGTACTATGTAGATTGCTTACATTTAAGTAGTTAAAGGACAAACTCCAAAACACTATAGCAAAGATAACTTGGGTAGGTAGTACAGAATTCATGAGTTGTTACCGTTAATTCTCTGAACATTATATTTATGATTACTTCCTCCTAGTTCTTATCACTACAGCAGTACATATCTATTTCAAGTCGGTCTGTTTTGGTCTTCCTTCTTGTGTAAACTCCCAAATCTGTGTCTGCCATTATTTTGTTCTCCTCTACTACTTCCCATTTAAAAGCATTAGCTCTATTCAGCAACAAGTGACATTCCCAAACCAAAGTAAAATTTCTCCACTGTGCGGGGGAACCCTGAGATAGGCATATTACAACCGCATTTTGAATTACTTCAAAATAGTAGTTTTACAGCATGCATGCTATCATGAATCTTAGAATTGCTTCAGATCCCTCAAAGATTAAGATTCTTACCTATGGGGAAGAATTGCTTTGGTGATTTTCCTAATACTTCCCACTCTGATAAAATCCTCAAATCCAAGATCAAGTAGACTTCAAAGAAAAAGAGATGATACGCATTACAGAAATGTAAAAAGAAATTTTGAAAAATTTAAAAGTGGTTCTAAAAAGGCTGACAAACACATCAGAACACTGAAGAACGCAAACTTCTGCGATTAACCAGATGAAGTAACTCGGGCCACAATTCAAGACAACCAAAGTAAATTACCTCATCGTGATTTGTCTCAAAGATGCTTAATGCTTTTATGATCTCCTCTCATAAATAGTCTTCCATTTGTACTTTCCCTTCCTTCCTTTATCCTTCCAAACCATGAGTTTTATTTCATGTTAGCTACATGCTGAATCTTCCCCAAGTCTGACTCTCTCTGCCTCTCCCTCTCTCTCCATTCCTCCTTCCCTGCTACTTCCTAAAGATTCCCAAGCAATACTACCTTCTGTCATGATGGATTTTAATAGTAAATTTGATGAGAGTAGAGTCCAATATTAGTCTCATGTAAATTCACGCAGCTAGCCTTACAGTCTCTTAGCATGTGCATGCTGTGCAAAGGAGCAAGGGTAAAATTAAAGCCCGTGTGTGACACTTTCTAGGGAAAGAAAGCAATCTTTTTGAAGTGTTATACTGGAAATATGAACACAATTACCTTTACCATATAAGTGCATTATTGTTTTTGGAACAACAGTCTAAAAATCTCAGTAACCTACCCCAGCAATATCCTGTCAACGGCAACGTTAGTGGAAGAAGCAATCAGGAGTTTCCATGGAGCTGGCCTTGGACCCTCCGTAGCTTCACTGCTTTCAAACAGCTGTACTAAGAACAAGATCACAACAGACAGCAGATAGCTCTTTCCAGCTCCAAAAACACCTGGTATTTTGGAAGAAAAAGCCAAAGTTACAAGTGAAAATTTTCTAGAAAGCACAGTTTTAATCAATTGTTATAACTTAAGTTTATCTTATGAACTATTACGCTGTGATTCTTGTAAAAACATTGCATGTGCTTGCTTCAGCAGCTCTAAGTATCCAGGGGCAACCAGTTGCCTTACACTTTTACGCATTTACTGCCTACAATAAGTTTACAAAAAACTACAGAGGAGGGGAAGCTAAGGTATTTTTCCTAAATTTTCTGGGTGAGTATGCATTACTTGCTAACGAGTCTCATCAATACATTAAAATAATACAAATACAAGTATCTACATGCACATCCCTCATACCATGTCCTCAGGTACAGAATAAGGAATTTGAGAGATGATTATTTTGGAATGACTAGTAATTTTAACTAGATTAATATGCCTGACAGCCTAACAAAAGCTCAGGCAATTTAAGTCTAGTGGTATCTGTACTAAGGGTGTCACTATTGTCAGCGTATTTACTTCAATAGGATCTGAAAACATGTTTATGGTAACTGCTTTTCTATACTGATTTAAAAAAAAAAAAAGTCTTTGAACTAAGATGTTACTAGCCTTTTTGTACATGTTGAGAAGGGATAAAGCAAAGATAGAAGGAAGTATAAACCAGCAAGGAATAATATTTAATAGAAAAATTTTTACATGATAATTTAGCAAAGCTGATACGTGACAAAAAGTGTTTTTTAATATGAAAAGAAATAAGCAGAAGACACTAAATAACTCTGTTTTTTTGTATAGATCTTGCTAGGAAAGAACTCCATACTTATGTAAAATCCTGCAAAAGGCAGAATGCAAATTCAAGGATCAAAAGCTCTGTGCTGATAGAATGGATGTTATAATGTCAAGGTCATTATCAGAGGGGCCTCATCCAAGAAATGAATTTTCAGGAAATGCATGAAGTGCAGGTAGGTGAGGACAGCAGCATTACAAAAGAGTTTAAAAGGATATTCCATACACAGAGGCAGTTTATTCAAGCTCATCTTTTGCACTACATTTAAAATAAGTCAACATTTACCTAGATGTAAGAATCTCCCTTTAAGTCTGCCTGGAATTGTAAATATATTATTAAGGAAACAAGTCTACTGTTKAATCACTGAGAGAATTTAGGGATATTTCACTAACACTGGCATTACATATTAATTAGCATTTTTGCAAAGATACAATAGCAGGAATTTCCACAATTATTTGCTATATACCACGTATGATTGTGATAGGGAAATTCTGATGTTCTTCCACTGGTTTGATATTTTCACATGAGGTCATCATCTGAGCTATCTGAATCAGTGATGTAGCTTGATCTGGGTTCAGCGAGAACGTTTGGATCATCTTTTTAGCTAGTCCCATTGCTACTTCAGTGCTGACAGGCCCATACACCATTGTGCGTTTCAGGCTGATGGCAGGTGGAATAAATTTTCTTTTGTTGACTCTAGTAGTAGCATTTTCAGAATCAAAATTCCTAAGAAAAATACAATGGTCAAAAGTTGCGATATAATACTGCATATGTATAATTTGTATCTCATGGTTCTGATATTCTTACTCACCTGACATTGAAATGCTGAGGCTTTATGATTAACAGCTGTCATAATTAAAAGTTGCTGCCCCCTGCACCCTGACATACACCTGGGCTGTATATTCCTGCCCCTTAYTACTTCCCTGGGTGAAAGCTGGATCATATGAAACAGGCTTTTGGGTTTTATCATTCTTGCTGTATGTTAACGCTTTCAATCTGACTTACTCCAAGGCCGTGAGACTGACAGAATTAAGAGTAGTAGAAGAATGTAGTCAGAGGTAGCAGGATTCATTTAATTACTTGTTTTAGACAGTAAATTGTAAGCAGTCTTGGAAATACCCCTATATTGCTCCGATTCTCCAAGAAAATTTTTTATTTTTACGTTTTGTGTCAAGTGACTCTAAAAATTGGGAAGGAAAAACAGTTCCACTGAACCCCTGTGAAGCATATATATTAACTTAATACAGATCAGTCAGTGACTGTACTATCAGTATTACGAAAAAAAAACTTACAATCGAGTTAGAGTTAAGCAACTGTTACATTTTCATTTCCACATAAATGAAAATTGCCTTGTCAACAGTTCATCCCTTGCACAGTTTTTCTGATTTTAGTTCTCCTCATCCACTTTTTAATAGGGCAAACTCAATGGTATTTTTGTTTGKTTTTTTTCTGTGCCTATTGACATATTGTATGTTCACAGTATCACTGAAACAGTAACTTACATTTTTAATAGGTATGGTATTAGTGGTAACGTAGATGGATTGAAGTGCTCCTCCATATTTCTTAAAGACGTAAGCTCACCACTAGCATTACAAACCAGCAAGGCATGAACAAACACTGAAAAGGCCACAGAAAAATAAGATTAGGAAAAAATTAAATTGGCCAAAATTTCAAATCAGCTAGATAAATGAATTACAAAATGCCAAAAGAGTAATTAGCCTCCTGTAAGAGAAACCAAGTTAACCCAATTACCATGTCTGACAGAGTATTACAGACGAGGAGAGACCTATTAACCCTTCTTTTCAAGGTGCATTATTTTGAAGTATTTGTGATTCCAACATTAGGAACCTTCTTGGAAGGAAGCTTAGATAAAAATCCTTACACACTGTCTCTCTCTGCACTTAAGGCCCACTAACCTTACTGTTTCCAAAACACTGATGACAAAATATTACAAAAATACCCCAAACAAATATGTTAAAACGAAAAAGAAGGACGGCTGCAACTTAGTTGGGAACAGCTTGCTAAAGAATAAAAAGRTCAGCAGTTCTTTAAAAAACCATCAGTGCTAGGTTTAGTAATATTTTCTTTTTAAAATACAATGATGAAAATAACTAGACAGATTTGTTTTTTCTGAATTTTGAAACACCAATTTTTTAGTCATTCTAGGCTGTAGCAACAAAGGCACAGAAAGGAACGTTGGGACAGCCAAATGACAGACTTAATACATGGCTTTTTATATAAATATTAATTTTCCATAGTGAGTTGTTTGGGCTCTCTGTTTCTTGGTTTTTCAAGGACAGTAACAACATATTCATAGACTCATAGAACAGTTTGGGTTGGAACGGACCATAAAGGTCACCTAGTTCCAACCCCCCTGCCATGGGCAGGGACACCTTCCACTGGACCAGGTTGCTCAAAGCCCCATCCAGCCTGGCCTTGAACACTTCCAGGGATGGGGCATCCACAGCTTCTCTGGGCAACCTGTTCCAGTGCCGCACCACCCTCAGAGTGAAGAATTTCTTCCTTATGCCTAATCTCAATCTACCCTCTTTCAGTTTAAAGCCGTTACCCCTTGTCCTATCACTGCATGCCCCAGTAAAAAGTCCCTCTCCAACTTTCTTGTAGGACCCTTTCAAGTGCTGGAAGGCTGCTGTAAGGTCTCCCCAGAGCCTTCTCTTCTCCAGGCTGAACAACCCCAACTCTCTCAGCCTGTCTTCACAGGAGAGGTGCTCCAGCCCTGATCAACTTCGTGGCCCTCCTCTGGACTCGCTCCAACAGGTCCATGTCCTTCTTATGTTGGGGGCTGAACCCAGCTGAACACAGTACCCCAGGTTCCTGTTACCTACACTCTGACAGTCAACTTGCATTCTATATTATATTATTTACTACATTATTTATATTATCCTCATTTCTTCATCACCCATTTAGAATTTCTTACCAGCTGCTTTGCAGGTTTAATTGCATTGAGCACTGTATTCAAATTACATATTCAAAGATACAAGGAAAAAAAATACTGTGCATCAAATAATGTATTAGATTTGAGAAATTCTAATCTCATCCTTCATTGCTGGCCAGATTTTTCCCTCARTAATTGTTTCCCACAATTCTGAATTATTTGGTGTACAACTCACTGTTTGATTGCCAGTTTGAGGGACAGTAGCCTTTCAGTGGTAGTAATTCTACTTCATTGTTGGAGGATGGTCCAAAGAAAGCACTACTTGCAATGAAAGTATCCAGGGGATCAAAGTTCAGAGTCTTCGAAACAACCCAAATATCATCTGCCAAAAAAATACAGAGTTCTTATAAGCTTCTCCTACTGCTGTCTTTTAACGAAAAAGAAGCTGGACAAAATAGCTCAGCATTTGCTATGCTGCAAATTAAACCACTGCTAATGTCAAAGTAGAGGGTATTATAAAGTTCAGTTCTAAAAGAATGAATAAATATTTCTTCTAGTACTTACTGTCTGAAATTGATGGTAACTCTAAGTTCTCTCCTGGTGCACTTAGCAGCTTCTGACAAATCTGAATTAATTTGGACAAATTGCTGAAGTATACTACAAATCTAGTTAACCACACTTTTGCCAACAATAGCAAGTACCGAAATAAATGTAAGTTTTCTCTTCCCTTTCAAAAACCAACACATACTGGAACCTGCAAATGTTCTGTTTTATTTGGCACACCTGATGAGATTAAAGCTCACTACACTATTGCTATACCATATATTGCAGAGCATAGCAAGGGAGATTTCAAAGTTAGGAGCAGTAATGGTGCATATATATTTGCCTGTAACAAAAATGGTCAAAAGTTGTCATACACAAGTAAAAGTTTTGCCCATGCCGAGTTTCAGAATTTGAAGTTACAAAACCCTGATTTGCTAGAACATTTCAGTCTGTACATAAAGTGTGCACAGACAAACACGTTTGTTTCTGCCTGATTTCCTTTGCATCATTTTCAACAGCAAAGTGAACAAACTATGAAGATATGGGTAACAATTCAGAAGTTACTGAAGTGAAATGAACTATTGAGACTATCTGGATCAAATCACTGAATGTCCTCCAACATTGTGGCATTTCAGTAATTCAGAAGAGATATGCAACAACTACCGAAACGCCAATTTTTACATCAAGTTTTCCTTAAATATCATCTATTTGAATACTGGGCTTTCCTGAAACGTCACGATTCACAGATTTAATACACTCCAAACCCAAGGACATGGAATTTATATTTTTCTAAGGTAGCTGAACATTTCCAAGAAAAGATGAATTAATGAGATACTTCGTTGCCTTTCTAGAATGAGAATGGAATTATCAGAGTTGTCAGGAGTTTAAAAATAGGATTCAGTTTTTCTCTTTAGATTACAAATTAAAATTTTAAAAAGGCACAACATGACATGGACAATTCTGCTGATGATTAAGATTTGCTTACCTTTGCTATAGAGAGAATAATGCTCCTTTCTGCTTAGTTTGAGGTATAATTTGTTTTTGGAATCACCCTCAAATCTGGCAGGTGTATTCACAAATTTCTTGAACTTACTACACCGCTGTGTTTGAATTTCAAAGGCTTTCCTGTTAAATTATMGTTTTAAGGAAAAGTATGTAAACAATTGGCACATTTTGGATTCACCACCAAAAATAAGAAAGCTCCACAGATTGGACCAAATTATACAGCGCAGATCTTGGTGGTTGTTCATCATGTTACATTACCAAGTTTTAAATACATTTATCTTGACTGCAAAATACTTCTCTTGTATTCAGCCATAATTAAATTGTTTCCCCTACAGTTAAGCAGCACAGAATAGCCTTTGATACAACTTCTAACATTAAAATTAAAATCACTAAGAGAATAAATCAAATTCTCTTACAAAAGATTAAATGAACAGTAATTCAAATGCAACAATCATAAGGGATTTCATTAAGCAATTGATCAAGTTGCTGGTAAGCAGTTTTGATTCTTGCTGAAACGAGTGCTGACCTGAAATGCCATTGCTGTGAATATTATTCCTTCACTAATTTGGCTTTTACATTTCTACAYAGAACTGTAGCCTCCTTAAACATAGTTAGTGAAAGTGCCTGTTAAATGCTACTGAAATCCAGAACTAGTAGAGTATTTATAAATCCTGCAATTCACATAGCACTTGTGAAAAGGGCATAGCGTTTCAGAATACCTCACCAAAAGCTGGCATCCCTCATAGAGAGAAATCTTTTGACTTCTGAGGTATGTCCCAATACTTTTTATATCATGAAGCACTACAGTAGGTCTGGATTTTATCTGTGCRGGGTTCACATCTTCTAACCACTTGAAAAACGAACACTGCTCAGCTTTTGGGGCGTCACAGGTATAGAATAAACGACCCTAGGAAGGGGGGAGGGGGGGAGACCATTAGCACATTAAAACAAACAAGAAAAAAAAGCAAACAAAAAAACTTAAAGCAATGGACCAATACTCGCTGCTATAGAAATAATCAGATAAACACCTGTGTTTTCACTGTGTTTGGCTGAAAAACACAAGTATGTTCCCAGAACTCTCAACTTCTGAAGCCAGTGCATGTAATCATACCTTACAGAAATCCCATATAACCTAGAAAATTATAAATTTAGGTCTTTCTCTGTACATATATAAAGCTGTTTCTAGAGGGAGAAAACTATTACATTARCAATTCTGGACACTAGTAGATACTACAGCTGATCTTAAAAGTGATCTCTATAACACATCACTTTAACCTGCAATTGTAAATCATACAGAATTGCCCTGTAATTGTTCACATGATACAGTCTATACGTCAAACAAACACCCAAAACTGTAAACAAACAAGGAATAAACAGCACCTTGTTTTGACCTTCTTTTTTAACCATAACAAGCTTAGCAGGATGCATGTGATTGCAGAGTGGAACACAGCTTTCTTTGCTCTCACTTYGCCCATCTTTCAGTGACGTGTAAARTGATATATCCACTTTTGAAAGAGCATTGTGTAATCTTTGTGACAACTCAAATAGCATTATGTTTAATTGCTCTTGACATAGAGAGGAGAATAAAAGAATAATTAGTACAGCCTTAAAATGGTTACAGAAGTACACAACATTCAAATACGTTTTAATTTGAAACTTTCARTCCCAAAACTAAATCAAAATATTTAATCTGAGTCCTAAAAGAAACCATGTGACCTGCAAAATTCACATATTGCACATGCAATTAATTTGTTCTAATTGCCTTACTTTCATTCAAATCACTTAAGTATATGACTCCAAATGATCCAAATACTAAATAATTGTTAAAAAAAAATAGCTAGGAATCTAAAGACAGGTAAGCAGGCACAAGGTTACATAGCTAAACAGAAGCGTACTGGTCTTTTGGTCTGTCTTCGCAATTTTGGGTGTAGACTGAATATATTTCAGTATATATATCGAAAACCAAATGCACACAGTTGTTCCAATAGATGATTGTGATGATCTCTCTCCCTCTCATCCTGCTTTGTGAAGCTTCAGAAATACACTGTTGAAAAATGACAGCATTTTACATAGCATGGTGTTAGACGTACCTGTCAGAGCAGCTTTAAAAATCTGTTTGTAGTGAACAGGAGACTGAAACACAGTTGGTATGAAAATCTTTCTTTTAGGGAGATTAGCATATTTTACTTTATCCACATTAGGAAAAGACAACTCAGAAATTGTTACATCCTAAAAACCAGAAAAACAAACCATTAAAACTTGCAAAACCCTGAATGAGACAAATTTTGTTAAACGGCTACTGTAAAAACATGCCAAAACCTATCAATTTTTCTTCYCTTTTTCCTTTTTTGTTTTTATATATTGTGCTTTCATTAATAAGCACAACTAAAGAAAAAATTCAGGGCCTCATTCTGCAACCAGAAGTTTCAACATGAAGACTGTCAATGAAGAATCAGTTTTCTAAAAGCAAAATATAAATCCCCTTCACCACAAATGTTTGCAGACTTTGTTAACTGTAAGTACAGGAGCATGTATTCGATAGGAGTGCCAACAGAAGTAAAATTAAGTGCACCTGGAGCTACAGCATAGAGCTTGGACTGCCATTTAGGATGCACCATGAAGTTAAAACGTGCCCCTTGACAACCAACCTGCATTTATAATAACACAGGTAATACTTTCAAAGACTTTAGAGTAAATTATGTAATTCAGGATCATGTTTTTAGCCCTAGACATGGGGAAGGAGCACACAAACACCATTTTTAACACCATTTCTGCACAGCAATAAATCCATCGGATGAAATTATAGCAAAGGTAGTACAAAGCTAGGGAAGTAAGAACCAGGCTAGAGAGCTTTGGGGAAAGTGTGCATACCACAAGCTATCCCTGTGCCTGCCATCCCTGCTAGTCCTGGGGAGCTTCTTCCACCTATCTACACTGCAGTGGGCATCATAATGTTAACTCTCTTCATAAGCTTTTTACAGTCCAATATATATGGACTTATATATATATATATAAACACACATAATGTGTATACCAGTGTGTATATGAAATATACTAGTTACTTCCACACCTCYATTTCGCATGAATATTTTACTGTACAGTTTTAAAGAACTAGAAAACACTGCATACTAAGTTTGTGTCAAAAAAAAAAAAAAAAAGGTAAAATCTAACATTTTAATTAATTCTCAAACACAGCCATTTGACAACTTTCAAAACTTGAYTTGTGGTTGGTTTGGGTTTTTTTCCAATTTACTCCATTTATTTAAGGTCACAAACAGCTGTGCTAATTTTTTAGGTGCTTATTCAACTTACTTTTCCACAATTAAAACTGAAGAAATTTAAAATATTTTAAAATTGGAGTCTATGCTTTGAAGCAAGATATGGGTGTTCTTTAAACGATGCTGATTGCCCAACTAAGAAAAACACTTCTTGAAAACACATTCTTACCAATTATTGATGCAAAACAGCCCAACAGCTTTTATTTCATCTTCCTGCCATCAATGTTCAGACTAAAAATCTGTATCTGGCACTGTGTGCACCAAGGAATTACCTTTATAAAGGATTAGTCACAGCACTTAAAAAAATACATTAGCAGCTGCTGTTCTGTAGCTGAGACTCTTCTGTGTTACTACGTATGTAGAAACATTTCATCCAATCGTACCAATATCATCTTGCAGGAAATCAGATAAATGCAGTTACTTTGCCCATAAAAATGTGTTTCTGTCACTTATAACTGTATTTGCTTGAACAGTTACACACCTGGCCGTCTCCTGTTACAGTGTGGCAGCTCAGATGACTTAACACCTTTTGTGTTGCTTCAGCCAAAGGTGTCTGATTTAAGTGCAGAGAAAGTAACTTCCTCTCTGAAATCAAATCTTGGTTGCTGGTATTTGCACAGCATTTACCAAGCATGCTCTTTGCTGTCAGTAGAGGTGCAGAGCCGGGAGCACTTTTATTCACAGCACTGCTCTCTCCTGTGTCTCCCAGCAGCATTCCAAGGACGTTCTCAGCACAGATGTCATCAGTCACTTCCTTATCATCGCTGTTTTGAGTTATCAAGTCACGCTGAGCAGTGTTTTGGTATTTTAGCCACTTGCTTTGTCTATATTGTGAAGTCACATTATGGAACACTGGTTGTACAGATTCCCTTTGTCTGTCTTCCGTATACTCTCCAAACACAGAGGTTTCATAATTTCTGTCCTCAGGGCCAAAAGCACTAATAGGAAATACCGCTGACTTGTTGCGTAAATTGACTACTGAAGAGCCGAAAGATGGCTGGACCTCCTCGYTGTCAGTTGGATAAACTGCATCAGGAATCTTCTCAGTGGCAGGAAGAGTGACAAGTGGAGTTCGTGGTTTAGCTGTGGGTTTGAATCTTGAGAGGTTGCATTCCCCTGGATAGCTGGGTTTCTCCTGTGCTGTAGGGCAAATACATCTTACAAGCAACTTGCAGCACTTACGGATGGCACATTAACTTCAGATGTACAAAAAACTAAGATAAGGAAAGAATTCTAAGTTCTTCCTTTTACATCCTGTCTTCTAATTGGCAAGCTCTCTGTATCATGCCTGTGCAGTACCACACTAAATTTCCATATGACATGAGTAATTTCAACTGTAATTCTTTTAATACTTAAATCCCTACATTCAGAACACATTTCTGTAGGCACTCTACTTGTATAWAAAAAAAAAAAGTTTAGTAGAAATTATTCAAACATTATTGTGTCTTGGAGGTCATTAATCTGATCTTCTTCGTAGGTCAGTGACAGCTGCCAACTGGAAAACAAACAGCTTAACATTTGCTCCTTTTTCCAAAAAGATAATCCGCAAAACTGTGTAAATTAATATTAACCTATGTAGATAAATAGGCTTTTAGTACCACAAGCATCCTTTTGACCAAATTCACGATCAATAACAAATGACAGTCACTGATAAGTGTCAACTGGAAGTGGGTCAGAGGACAGCTGAATATGGAAGAAAACTAAAAGCAGGTAAATAAATGAAGACATTAGTATGAATGAGGAGCTTAGCTTACAGCCTTTCCCCCCCCCCCCCAAACTAGAAGCTGAATTTTCTTTATAAAATTAAATCACTCATCTGAAGTCTCTTTCAGGAGAATATAGCTGGGGGGGAGGAGGCATGGAATTCAAGGCTAACTCAGCTGATTTGGAAAACACTGTTTAAAATCATGCTTAAAAAAAGTAACACTATGAAAAAACGTGTGACAAACACAAATCAAACTATAGTTACCCAGACATATGTCAGTGTATTTCAGCACCCAGGGTAACTGTCTTTTATAGTGCAACTCACTGAGCTTCAAAAATCCCCAAAGATTTTCTAGCAAAAATATTGTAAAGTGCAATTATAAACGATAATTTCTTACTGAAAAGAATTTCTGAAAGTTCTGGTTCACTTGGCAAGATCCTATGTATCAGGGGCTCCCGGATGTCTCCAGTAGTTTCCTCACTTCCTGAAGCTGGAGAAATTGTAGCGTCTGGATCAAGTGAGGAAGTCAGTTCTACTGATGAAATCATCTATAGACGAAGAATTAACATGTCAAGTGAATGACTGGAAAAAAAACTTGATTGTAGCTCTTTTGTCACTATTCTCTCTCTCATCATTCTAAATAATTGAAAAGTCTCTCAGAATTGAGATAAGAAATAAGAAATTGCCACCATGAACACACAGGAAATAAAGCCCAAAAGATCTAGAAGAGACAGTCAGTTCACACCTTGGCAGGTTCCCATGAAGTCCACTGCGTTTGCCTCAAATCAGAATGTGAAGGTGAGCCTGACATTATCCATGGTGGAACTTCAGAATACACATTCAATGCCAATGCTAGGAAAAATACGGGAAGGACAGAAGTCATGCAGAATAACTGTTCTGAGGCCAATTGCTGCCATTCTACTTTTACTTTCACTTACAGGCCTGATCTATTCTTGACTCTTTAAAAATGTTAGACTTCTTTTGAAAATTCTCTTCTCTGATAAAGCTGATATCATCCTCACAAAGACCTCTTGAACCTGGAGACTTTACCAAAAAAGTATAAGCAAAACCTTGTTAGAAATTAACCTGTTTATTCTCTAGATAAATATTATCTGTGTGAATCTTAGTTCTAAACATCTTATTTCTAAATCTTATTTCTAGATATAATTCTTCAGTTTCTCTAGCCCATTCTGGAAGTAAAAAATGAAATATCATTTTTTTCCCATTATTTTAAATACTGAAATATATACTGCATTAGAAAAAATATTTAACATTGCATGCTGTGTTTCTTTGCATCCAGGAGGAACAGAATCATAATCCAAGAAAGTTTTAACCCTTGCTTTGGAACTCTAACAATTATATACCAAATTTCAAATCCAGTTAAGGTGAATATTATACTGCTAACACCAGGAAACAATCATTATAAAAGCCCTCTGGCACTTTTCTCTAGAAGAAATCTCTCTGTTTAATGTCACACATTATGACCATGTACATTTTTCCAAGTGAAAGTGATAGGAGGGAAAAAAAAACAAGTTACATCTTGCAAATGCATAGTCCAGTGACAAAGATGAGTAGAAGTATTTGCCTAACTGCAGAGTTTTAACACAAAGCACTATGTTCGGTTCTTAGTGATTTTGATATGATTKTAGTATTCTAAAAATGAAGTCTCTTTTATCCTATGTTTACAGGATACTTTCTTGCACTAAGGTTAGTAAGAATAATTTTGAAAAAATTGTTTTACCTGTCTGAAGTCAGAATTAATATAATTGCTTGAAAACAGAGGTGACAAAAATCTCTCAGCTGCAAACACCATATTATCTGGGTACTGCTGCCATCCTAGCTGTGAGCAGGGAACTCTCAACATTATCTCACTAGCTGCTGATCCCTTTACTTGGTGCCCCTGAAACGCAACAGGCTACGCGACATATTGGAATTATCATTAACTGAAAATAAGTATTGTTTTGGAACTATCTACAGTCAATAAAGGTACTTTTCATACATAAAACAAAAATAATCTGTTGGAAACTGCAGAAGAGAGAAAAAAAAATCTATGCTTTTCTCTTTCTTTCTCTTGCAGTCCTGCAACTCAGCAGCAATRAAGTTTTTGCACAAATCTCCATCAACAGAAAATCGATATTCTGATGTAGTACATTTGGTCTTCTTTTTGTATGGTAACATCTGAGTTTAAAACTTGCAGTGGAAAACTTCCCACAGACAAATRTACTAAGAAGTGACGAGAAGCCCACTGAGACTGGTTAAATATTTATTAGGACTTACTGTAATATATTGCAAATAGTAAGTCATTGAATGGAAATTTAAGAAACACTATTCATTATACTTCAGTTCCACAGAACTTGTACCTTTGGTTGGCAGTCAGATGTCCTAGGRTCTCTTTGGGCCGCTGCTATTGGTAGAATACATGCCTCTGTTTCCTGCAATAAATTGTCCATACAGTTGGGCTGCATATAAAAGTATCAAAAGCTAGTTAGTCTAACAATTTAATAACGATTTAAAATGAAAAGTTAAGCTAAGAAATCTCTTGTATTTATACAAGGGAAAGCATTTTAAATTACAGCCTTTTCATTTGGAAGCCAGAACAATCTATTATAGGATAAAAAACTATGTTTGCTTTKCAAATGGGACAGGAAGAAAAAGAATAATTTAATCTAAAATCTTTATTTCACTTTGGACGGATTGGAAGAAAAAGACTATTAATAGCATTGGACAAAAATCAGTGTGAAGCATGAAGCACAAACAGATTTGCCAGTATATTTCAACCCAAGTGCTAAAATTCCTAGGAAAGCCATGCATTCAAAAAGATAGTGAAAGAAAAGAAAAAATAGATGGTAAAAGATGGGGTAGGGAAGGAGAAGTACCAGACAAATTAATGTGATATTAAACATAACTAAATATTACAATTTGCATTAAGTTTCTTGTCATACATGAGACTTCCTAAACATTTATTGGCAATAGAGTCTGCAAGAACATCTTCTGTTTACCATCAGCTTCTAAGCCGCTATAGTTTCATAAACCAAGACTTTCATTCAAGAAGCCTGGTGGAAAATGAATTTATCTTGTACAGATAGATATACATAGTCAAAAATTGGTTACCATAAGGCCAGAAGAATCAAAGTATGAACAGGAAGATGCCTGTATACTTTCTGAGTAAGGCATTTCTGTAAACTGTTTTATAGCTACAAGAGATGGAAAAGCATAATAAGTTACAGTTATAGTATTCTTTTTACATGAAAACATCTGAATATTCACTGGGCTTGCAAACTTCACCCATGCAAATAATTGCCCAGTTAGGATTTAACGGAACTAAAGCAAACAAAGACACAGACTTGGAGCCCACATTGTTGCTTTAAACACTAAAAATTGCAGGAGGGAACCTTCATAACACATCGCTCAAAAAGTATGATTTCTGAATATGAATTGTCCAGCAGGAGAGATAAGAGTACAGAAGTCAAATAGGTACAGTCATACAGAATTCACTTTAAAATAGAAGCTGACCTAACCTTCATCTTTCACAAGGGGTTCAAATATTTCTTTAGAAGTCTCTGCTTCATATAATATGCTATTATTTTCCTCCATCTTTTCTAAGCTTTCTAATGCTGTGCTATGTTGAGTCAAAGCTCTTAGAAGAGCGATATTGTTTACCAAATCAGGAAGATTTGATGAATTTTCAGCCATTGCCGTGCATTTCAGGCAATCCATTCCTATTCTTTCACCTTTGCAGGCTTCATGAAAGGCATTTATGCTCTCTACATTTTCAAATTCAGTTTCACCTATTGCTGTTTCCTCTGGAGATGAATGGTCTTTCCCTAAAGGATAGGTAGAACTTCTGGAAATGAGAGTATCTTCCTTACGTGAAAYACCAAATACCTTTTGATGGTCTTCTCCAACATACTGGAATGAGCCATAGCTAGGATCTGATTTTTGTGACAAAGCCAGCAAAGGGCTACCTGGTTTAATGTCATCACTCTTAGTACCCCAGAAGTGTTCTAAATCAACATCTGGGGATTTCATGCGTCCAAGCTGTACAACATCCTCTTCAGTCCTTTTGTCCATTGCAGAAATTATTCTGCTGGTAGAAATACATGAAATACTTTCAATTTTCTCAAACATACTGGTTTTAGGGTGACATTCATTAACATCTGTGTCACCAGGCAAAAGATCAGAGTGCTTGCTTTTTATCCATGACATGCCATCAGCGGTATGCACTGCACAGCCATCAAGATCCTTCTTACTGTTTGTGGCTTCAATGCTTAATTGACTTTCATTAATCTCTTTCACGTTGTGTCCATCACCCAAAACTTCCACTTCGATTCTGGTCTGGTTTGCAGAGTCTTCTGCAATTCTCCCTGTACCTCCAACATGGTTGTCACAAAGCTGAGATGGTATACCCTCAGTGCAGTGATTTCCATCATTCTCTCCGTCAAATGTTGAACATTTGACTTCTTCGTTTTTACTGTGTGTCACTACTTCACAGCAAGAATGAAGTCTCAACGCGCTATTTTGTGCTCCACCTTCTCCCTTGAAGCAATCTGGACTTTGTGAAAGGATGTCTCCTTCAGTGAGCTTATTCACATCTCTTTCACACAGGTCTTCATTGTCTATGTCATTAAAATCAAAAGCCTCCATTAGATTAAAGTTAACCTCCATCACCTGTTCATCTGGATCACAGTCTTTGCCATGTGTACTTAATTCCTCCTTTACAATTCCAGTTTCAGTCAATGTTACGTCCACAGAGATCTCCAGGTCACTAGGCACTCTTTCAGAATTTTGTCTTGGCTGAAGCTCACTTTGCAACTTCACAGATGAATTCTCCTTAAGACCGTTAGTCACTGAATGCTCCCTGTATCTGGAGAGATTTTTTTCAAAGGTGATTGGACTTGCTGAACACGAAATGTCACCCGAGGATAGGACAAACTGACTGTCACTCATTCTACTTATGGTGGATTCAGGTAGGAAGCAACTATTTGTATTGCAGTGATCTTGTAAATCTTGACTTAAATTATTTGCCTTTTTGCCATGTCTCTGTCCTGTGACTTCTTTATCGCAAGGTTGTTCAGCTGAATTTAGAAGCATTTCAGCATTCCATTCCTTTTTATCATTTACAGTGCCCTTCGTAAAAGGCAGGTGCTGAATATTTTGAGWGAGTCTTTTGGCAGGGCTGTCTGAAAAAGCAGGTAGGATTGTGCTTTTTTTGTTACATAAACTATCTGCGTTTTCTGATGCCTGAAACCTAGAAGGACATTCTGTGACTTCAGACGTTGTTTGCTCTCTGCATCCTTGTGTTGGCTTAGACTTCAAAAGAGCTATTATCTGTGCTGTGCTCCTGATGTTGTGTGACACTGCCCTGTGACCGGGTGTCTGACTACTAGATTTGGCGTGCCCAGTAATTAGAGGAGATTCTGGCTTCACAATGGACTGATCGGGGTTTTGCTTCTCTGTCTCCCCAAATCTGTCAAGAAACGGAGCTGAAAGCAGTGAGGAGAGAGACATGTGTTCTCTATCATTATCCGTACATGCATCTTCATGAAAGTCTTCAGATAGATTTGTTTCTGCATCCTTCTTGCAAATCATAGAAAATAACGGAGAGGTAATATAAAACTTGGATGGAAAAGTACCCCGACACTGCTTAGATAAAGGCAACATTGTTGGTTTTTCTCCATCTTCCATTGTTGATATCTTCTTTTCAACTTGGCGTGGCCCTTGGAAACCCTAGGACAGAAATTTTAAATTAATTCTACTCAGAAATCAACTTCACATTTTATAATCAAATCTTGAAAATAGGGCACACTCCATAAAATATATTCTGATCAAGTAGCACATGACGATTCCACAGGTGTATAGAAATAATCTCAAGCCCTTGTGATTTTCACTGCAGCTTTAGCAACAGCAATCCTGCTAAACCAAACAGATTTAGTAAACTCCAGAAAAAATAGTTACTAGTAACACGTTCTGGCTTAGAGTTCCAAAAAAMCAGGAAGACATTCTGTATATATTTACCATTCATTAAAAGATGTGCCCTTTGTGTTTTAAAATGCATGTTAACATCAGACATAACTTTTGAAACAAAGACATACTGTAAACTTCCTTTTCAAGCCGACAGACAGATGTCTKGGATGCAGAACACCAGGTTTTACCCCATTTCTATCCACTGCTGGAGTTTCTGCTTTCCTTRGCTGATCTTCAGAAGATTTTTCATTCACTTTTACTGCTTCAACTGTGATCAAGTATCGTTCACTTTCTAAATTATCTCCAGCATYCACCTAGAAAAGAGAAGGCAGCAGTGTGTACATAATAGTGCTATACAAGAAACAGTAACAGTCTTCTAAATGTAGTCTTCTAAATACTTATTTGTAAAAATTTCAGAAATTTACACCCAGTATATCACAGCTGCCATAGAAATACTTAGATTAAAATATACATATACTAGAAAGCATTAGCACTTAGCTTCAAGTTATGCTTATTTAATATATCACTGTAATTCACTGCTTTTACCCAAAAGCAATAGAATTCCATAAAACTTCTACATTGGTTCTGGAAAAGCAATAAGACTTAACAATAAATAGAAGCTGTTTTCGCTTTCCATTATTTGCATTGCAGCAGACTTTCATATCCACAATAAGAAAAAGTACTACCTTAGTTACCAAACAAGAGTTTGAAATGCTTTCTGAAACACAAACTACAATCAAGCATAAAAATAAACTCCAAACAAAAGATACCTGAGACTTTATAAAAATACTCTCCAAACATTGTCCTTTATCATCAAACAAGACAGCCTGCAATGGAAAAATAGAATTTTAAATAACTAATTTTATTTCACAGATCAACTAGATTGCCACTGACAGTCCAGCAGTAGCAGATGATATTAAATCTGAGTTGTTCACCTTATTTCCGCCAGTTCTAATCCTCAGAATTCCATCTTGCCATGTTTTCGATTTTTTAATTTTTTGGTGAGTGTATAATACCTGTTTTAAATRTGTAAAATGTTGAAATAATAATAAGTAAGAAAATGTTTAAATAATACAGCAGCTACAGTGTCTTTTCATTTATTTCTACTTAATTGTACACAGTGTTAAAAATCACTTACAGTAAATTCTTGAGAAGCCATTCTTTGGCAAAACAGTCATCCAACAGCTTATTTCACAAATATTCACATCTTCATACAGCCTGAGAGACAGGGAAATGTTCAGAATCCACCARAGATGTGAAGGAAATGTGTTGACAAAAAAATAGATGTCAGTTCACTTTTTTTTCCCCCTCAAAAGATGAAAGTTAGATGAAAGACAATGTCAAAACAGTGGGGTATAGCTGATGTGGGCATTTTAAAGAGAAACCTTGAAAATAATCCAACAGAAAGACTACTGGTAAAAAATGGCTTTTTTTTATAGATACTAACATATTTTTTAACTTTCAGGGGAATTCAATCATTTAAATGAATTGTTGGCAACTCTGAAAACTCCAGTGATCACACTGCTATTCAGAATTAACAAATTATCCTAAACATGTTTACTTGCAGCAAAAAAAATACCATAGGAGCTATTAACAGAATAACTTTGTCGCAAGTTTATTGACTCTGGACTTGGTCATGCATGCTTAATTCATGTTAAAGATAACTGACTCTCAAAACCAGTTACCCATGAAGTCAAGCCTCTTTACATATTTAAAGTTAGATCACGATAACTTTTAAAACAGCCTTTGATGATGAAACCAGGAACAAATCATTATAAAAGCAACTCATCTCCAGCAGCTGTGACTTAGTGCTGTACCGACTGGCTTGTAATATTTGACCAGTTCTAAGATTTGCATCCGAGCTGCGCTTGCGACCTTAATTCAATCCATTAACAGCCCTGCAATCATGACCACAAGAGTAAGACTATCAGCTACTTTTATACTGTGGATTAGTGAGAAACAGCTTATATTAAGAAGGGAGAGAGATTCTCGCTGTTCCTTACGGCTGCCAGCTTCTTGGCAGCCCCCGAGTGTTTAGTAAGGTGCGAAACCTTGGAAATGGACACCCTTAAAGGATACAGAATTACTCCTTTAGCTCTTAAAAGCAGCTGGATGAATGCGAACGCTTACTATAGTTCAACACGGAATGCCAGGGGAACAGGGACGAGCAGGAACGCTGCTAGCACACATTCATACAGAGCTGCTAAATCCGCTTCGCCCCGCAGCCGAAACGGGCCCGGTAAGCCCTTTTTAGCCCATCAGCCATGAGCCTTTCTTTCGGCACGGCGGTGTTGGATCCAAGGTCGCCTCCCCCGGGGACTTCGCTGAGCGCATCCCCGCCGCCGAAGCTCGCCCCTCGGGGGCGCCCGCCGCCGTTTGCCACCCCCCAGCCCCCGGGAGCTGTCGCTGCGGCTGAGGAAGCCGACGGACGCCCCGGTCGAACCCACCTGTCCCGGGCGGGCCCGCAGGATCATGGCCGCCGCCGCCGCGCTCCCTCCCCCGTTTCGAAATTTCCCGCCGGAGTCCGCGGGACGTCATAGCACCACGACGCGAGAAGGAAATCACGTGCACGCAGCCCGGCGCGCCCGCTGCTGCGCTGCGCATGCGCGGGCGGTGCCGCGGGGCTTTTCTCCCTGCGGGTGCCGCACGTCGCGCCGGGATTGACGACGACGGGGCCGCTGGAGAGGGCAGGGCTGGTTGCGAGAGGCGGGCGCGGACGGCGCGGCCCGGTGTCCCTGCRGTGACGTCGCTTAGCAGAGCCCCCGCGGGCGCGGCGGCAGGTCAGCGGGGCGCGGCGGGGGGCAGCCGGTGGCGGCGGCGCAGGCAGGGGGCGCTGCCGCCCCCTCCCCGCCGCCGGGCGCATGCGCTGAGCGCGCCCCGTGCGGCCGGGGGAGGCGGCGTCCGTTGGGCTGAGGGCGTTGCGCGTGCCGGGCGGTTGGTCTGGCCCCTTAGGCGGGCGGGAGCTGTCTTGTTAGGGCAGCGTCGCTCCCTGCTTGGCGCCCACGGGTACCGCCATTCGTGCCCCTTAACCGTGTCCTGGTCTCGTCTGCAGCGGCCCTCAGCCCCGCCCCATGCCCGGCTCCTGGGCATCCTTCCCTCCCAGTGTTCCCACGTATGTGGCCCCTTCCTGAGGCTTTCTAACCGCTCCTGTCCCTCAACGTCTTTCTGGGGCTCTGCCGCCGCAGCCCTTCGAGCCCGGCGGGTGACTTTGCCACAGGTCGCGGGGCTGGCTGGGGTGCCTTCACGCGTGGTCAAGCCCTGACACCGCGTTGGAGGAAGAGGTTCCATGTTGAGGGGGGGGATATGGGGAGCGGCTGACTTTGCGGTTGCTTTAGTGTTTTCATGTATACAAGGTCCATGAGCAAGCGCAGCAGTAGTGCTGAAACCTGCAGTGAAACCTGCCCTTGCAACTGGCAGATGTATGGCAGTCGGCCTTCTCGGGAAGAGGGATGTAGCCAGTTGCTATGCTGGTAAAGATTAAGTCGGGGCTAGAAAAATCTATTTCACATTGTGTGTTTCCCTTTTGTTTGAAGGGTAAAGAAGATGAGGTTCTCCTGCAGTTGTGCAGTGCTTTTGGGCCAGTCTGTGTGCAGCTGCTAATAGGGCAGCAGAATGTCTTTCTTTTGTGCCCACCTCTATCCAGCTCCCAAGTGCTTATTCCTCCTGCTTCCCTTCATCAGCTGTGCTGCTTATTTAGCTCCTTAATGAGTTGGTTTAACCCACTCATCCAGCAGGGAAGGACCAGAAAACAGCAACTTACTGCTAAGGTCACAGAGTTGAACTGCCTTACCAGAGGTTGAGGTACTCTGAGGGAGGACTGTGTAGTAAGTAAGTTGAGAGAGCTGGGCTGCCCTTCTTGTGTCTGTGAACTGTGGGTTCATATAGCTCAATCCATCTAATCATAGTCTTGTGCTGCGGGCCTGCATTTTATTAAAATCCCACTTTCTGCCTCTTGTGATGACAGAGGAAAGGGTAACCATGGCAGGACTGATACAGTGGGGTCTGCCTATGTCTGGAAACAACTTGAACAGCCTGTCATTTGGAAGCAAAGCCTTTTCTGTTCGTGAGCACACAGGTTTCGTAACATCTCTTGAATGCCTTAAATGTAGGTTTAAAATGATGTATTGGTTTCATTGCTTAAAATGGGGAAAAAGCAGGAGGTGCTCTGTTTTTAGGTTAAGAAAATTGTGCTGGTCCCTATATATTAACTTCTGCCCTTTCTTAGCTCCCTTTTCATAGAGTGAAATTACAAGGCAGGATAGGAGCTTAAACTGCTGCAGCTCTGCCTGGGTGTATATTGGAGTAAGAATACCCAAGGTGGATTACATAATGCGTCTTTGAAAGTCGTTTCAGGTTTGCTGAATACTTGCATTTATTTTGGAGTAACTGTCCAGAAGAGGAAGTGTTGCCACTGACTATATGGAAATATTTTCATAGTATAAAAAGTATTTGGAATGATTGTTTCTCCACCCCCCCACCCCTCCTTGCCCCATCTTGCTACTTAAAATGCCCGAAGCAAGCAAGCATTTGCATCAGTGCTTAATAYAAAAGAATAAAGGATATTTTGTAACTGGAACCCTGTTTCTTCCAGACCCTGTATTAACAGTTAAATTTGATTATGTTTTTCTAGATCTTTATAACAATAGAAGTTGGGTTTGGAACTTGCCTGTGTACAGGTTAGCACCAACATGTTTAATGTTTGCCTTTTAAAGAGTGTAGATAAGTTATTACAAATTTTTGTGGACCTGTATTATTGTGATTTACTTTATCTTTGCTTTTCTCGAGTTCCTTCCCCCTTCTTAATTGTCCCTCCTTTTCCTGGTTTCACTCCTGCACATAGAGGCACTGTGATTTTATTTCATTTGAGGAAAGCTAAGAGATGGCAGCTGTTTTGCTTTAACAGAGTGAAGTTTTGACCCTGGTTTTGCTTTCTTCTGATTTTAGTTGTTTATGAGAATAGTACCTGCAGTTGTGAGGCTGGCAGTGTTAAGAGCTGATAAGTCACAAATACAGACTACCTTATACCTTGGCATTGCAGCTTTCATTGATGAGTTGAGGTTTGCAAGAGTAATTGCAAATGAAGAGAATACCAACGAAAAAAGCGAGTGCTATGAGTTATTGACATGCTTACTTATAAACAGTATTTTTTTAAATGCTGAGTTTTAATCTAGTGTTGCCATATTCTCTACTAAGCATAAGGTTGTATACAGATACTAATACTGTATTTCCAAGCTCCTCCAAAGTAATTTCCTCAAAGCTTCATTTCTAAAGCGAGTAGCACAAAGTGAGGGGTGTGGGGGGGAAGCCCAGAATACAGCTTGCAGCTGTTTTTCTTTAAGCTTGAATGAGAACCTCTCCCCTGAGAAGGAAGTCCCAAGGCTGGGTGACCCAAAATGTATGAAACACTTAGATGGCTTCTTAAAATAAAGCTTTGCTGTACATAAGCCACATTCATTATATGTCAGTGTGGTCATTTAATACTGTTCAGCCACCAGAAGTATCCCATAATGATGCTTTACCTTTAATGGTGCAACTCACTATAGCCCTCAGCTAAGCAGTATATTGTTCTGCTGATTATTAATATAAATATCTTGCTGAAGGACTTGAATGGAGCTTGAACTTCTACGTGGGTTGGAAGTTTTACCTGGGTTATCTTTTCAAGGTAATTGCTGACCTTTCACTATCTTGGGTGGTCAGCTCACAGCAGGGAGAGAAACTGATATCCGGCTAAGGAAGCCCGATTTGCACAATAATTTGAAGACCATTTCCATTTTTGTCATCCTGTTGTAAAGGTGGGCTTCGTCTTTGATGACTGTACTCATGTTTCCTTCTATGTTGCCTTGGCAGAGAGCTGAGAAGTCTTTCATATGGTGATTGCTACATTAATTACTTTAATTTTTGTGTTAATTTCATTTTTWAAAAGCTGTCTGCTTTTGGCTTTGTTTTACTCTTGTAAAATGAAGTACTCTGATGACTGGCAGTTTTCAGGGAGGACTGACTAGCTACAGCGAATTGAAATGTGAACAAAAAAGATTAATTGATGCATTAAAAAGAGTTTATATTTTTCAAGGTAAATCCGTACATTCAAGTCACTTCCCTCTAGTTGGTCCCTWATTTCTAGGGGCTCCATTCTGAGGTTCTGACAGAACTCGGTTTGCCATTAAAATCGGTGACAGCTAATGAAAGAACCCTAACCAAGAAAGGAAAAATGTCTGTTTAAGTGTAGCACATAGTGATTGCCACATGGACTTGCAAGTAAGAATGTGTTAGAACATATTCAGTGGCAGGATTGGAAGGTTTTGAATTCCTGCTCTTTGGTAGGGCCTTGGCAATCAACAGAGTGAGTGGTTTGCATTTTTGACATAACAATTTTAAAAACAAACTTAACTATTACCAGACCTGCCATGAATATCAACTGGGTGTCTAAGTATATCTTTAACATTGTATTTATTTATAAGGATTAGTAGATGCTTCTCATTTGGAGGTTGCGCCATAAATTTTTGCAGCGAGCTCTTCAGCTGCTCTATGTGGGTCAGTGTAACGTGTTTGCAGCCACTGGATTTACGATACATGCCTGCTGAGCACGGTCCTTTGGCCATCCTGTTCAGAGGTCTTCTATACAATCCAGCTTTTTTTTTTCCCCTGCTTTGCCTTCTACATAAAAAGGTAATTTCTGAAGTGTGTAGTACTCTGGGTTTTTTGTGTGTTCTTTCTAACCATTAGTACTGAGAGATAGGGGGAGTGGAGAACAAATTATTTCTGTCTTTTTTCAAGTCTAAGAAAATGTGTTTATTGGGAGGGGAATTGCTTTTTAGATTTAGTTTTTGTAGGCTCTCTTTAGCAAGTAGCTTACTTTTCTGGTAACAGCGAAGTTACGTATTATTAAAACATACTTTGTGACCTGCACAAGTGCTTTAAAGAATTTATTTATTTATTTATTATCGCTGCTTGTCTGATAACTCGCAGAAGCAATTGGAACTGTGAATCCCATGACTGCTGCTGAAATTCAAAAGCGGCTGTTAGAAATCTAATGGGGACGTTAGACTGTTCACAAGGCATTCTGAATTAACACAATAGTAAAAATTTTAAATGAAAAGCCTTCAGTTTGGTACCGACTTGCCTCCAGTGAATCTCTGTGGCTAAAGGGCAGTACTAGGTGCCATGAGACATAAGTTCCAGCACAGTTTCACCGCACAGTTGTGTGACCTGATTTTCCTCATCTTCTGTATGCTTTGTATTTTTCTACGCTACAAATGATGAATGGCACATAGTCTCACAGGGGATGTGTGAAGTTTTTAATGTAGGATAAAAGAAGAATGTTTACTCCTTAAAATAAGAATGTTTTGATTTTTCTCAAAGGTTATATTTACCTTTCAGTTGACAGAATGACGGGAATGGAGGCTGAAACTGCACGAGACAAAGCAATGGAAGAAGAAAGCACTGAACAGAAAAAGGAGAGAGAGAAAAAGAAGAGGTCAAGGGTTAAACAGGTGCTGGCAGATATAGCGAAACAAGTGGATTTCTGGTTTGGCGATGTTAATCTCCACAAAGATAGATTTCTCCGAGAACAAATAGAAAAGTCCAGAGATGGGTGTAAGTTTATATTCAGTATATTTCAGTAATCAGACACGTTTAAATTTCTTCTTCACTGTGCTGCTGGTGACAGTTACAAGTTATTTTGAGGTGCATGTCTCTACTCCTGGGGAAGACAGTAGTTTCATGCTGGAAAGCAGCATTAGGATTAGCAGCTCAGGAGGCAGAGCTTGGTACTAGTTTCTAGAAATTASTGTTTCTCTCTTCCTTTCCCTTACAACCAGCCGTAAGTTAGAGGCATCTGCCAGGGTAGAAATGACTCTTCGGGAGACCTGATTTTCTTTTTTTAACTTTGTATAATTTTAAGAATAAGCAAACAAACAAGTGGCATTTTGCCCTTGGAAGCATAGGACTTGACTTGTAGGGTAGATATATGCAGTAATTAAAATGTCGTTTGGATTTGCGGTKAGATACAGATACTTTTTTTCGTGTTTTCTGCACAAGTTTTATATGTGAGAAATTGTGTATTTGCATGTAGGGCTACAGTGGGTCTCTTTCCTTTAGACAATTTTTGATATGGTTGAGTTGGCTTCAGAGTAGGAAATTGAGYTCGGTTCTGAAATTATTTGCCAGTTTCTGAAGAAATTAATTTACATATTAGCTGCAGTGACTAGTATGCTTTTGCTTTAAAAAACAGTACATGTGTGGTAGTCTGAGCATAATGGTTCAATTAACTGTGTTATACCAGATGGACTAGAAGTGCAGASGTGGTCCTTTACCACCAAAACAAAAAAATAGCGGTTTCCACAAGTGTTTACTTATTTTTGTTTTCTTAAGGAGTCCGTATTTATTTAAAGTGTAAATCATTGGTCTAGTTGCATTGTGTGAAAAGTGTAGCCCTCTGACTGCTTGGTATAGTCCTCAATTATATTGAACTGCAAGACAGTTTTAAAAAAAGGGCCTTCAAAGGAATAAAATTTACCCTCCCATTTTCTAGAGACATTAGAGCTTGGATGTCTAACTTTTTTATTAAGACTAATACTACATAATTTTCTGTCAAGGTTTTAGCAGCATGACTCATTGCAGCTGAAGGGCAAGCAGGGTCTCTTTTGTGTTGCGAAGATGGGGTTAAACACTTAATTGAGTACTTGAAGGAGTGGCATGTTTTCAATGCAAATTGTTTTTGTATTGTAAAATACATCAGAAAGGAGGTTTTCTTCCTTTCGTTTCAAAGACAATAGTTATCAGTGGGGAGGTAAAAGAACAAAATTCCTTTGATAAAGGTTAGCACAAAAGAAAATTAAATATAGGTTTACTCGAAACTTTAATTTTGATAGTAAAAATTTTCTGTAAATCCTTGGCAGCATGGTTACATACTGCACTTCTGACTCGCAGATTTTTTTACAAAAATACTAGCAGAGTCTTAATGTCAGATTAGAACACATAACTACTGCTTTCTTCATTACCCCGATTTCATCGTTTGCACCTTTTTTATCCCTAGATGTTGAYATATCACTTCTTGTTTCTTTCAACAAAATGAAAAAATTGACTACTGATGGAAAACTGATAGCTCGAGCAGTTAAAAGTTCATCTGTTGTAGAGGTATTTAATATTCCACTCTTTTGTATTTGCTGATGCTGGAGTAATAATGATTGTGGTAGTGAAGTAGGCAATAATCTTACAGAAAATGCTTGTTCATTTCTTGTTACTTTTAGTTGGATTTGGAAGGAACTAGAATCAGAAGACGCCAACCTCTGGGTGAGCGACCAAAGGATGTGGATAGTCGTACAGTCTATGTGGTAAGGTTGTTGTTGTATATGCCTTGTGTCTGTCTGGCAGAGCGCTTTATTTCTCTTCTAATCTTGCAGTTAATTCTTTAAGAGTGCAAAACCTACTGTGTGTTGTCTGTGACAATCTAATTGCATAGTATTATCTACTGTATTAAAAGCAACAAAAACAATGTAAAGCAGCCACATAGTTTTACCAGAATTAGAAGGTAGATTTTCTTGATTTTCTTTGCATTTAGTACAAGAAGTGTTTACATAAAGTATAAAAGCTAATAGAATTTGATTTTTTTTTTTTTTTTTTTATGTCCAAAAGGAAAGGACAGCGTGAGGGAGGGAAATGCGTTATAGATGTACTGAACTTGTAATGCTAAGGCCCATAGAGTGGGGTTAATATACATGTTTAATGCAGTAAATTATTTTTGTATCCGAAATGTATCTGTTCATCAATATTCTTGTTAACACGGGGAGGGACTGGGCAGGTGGCTGGCTACTGTTGCTTGTGCAGTGTATCTAAGGGAAATAAATGAAGCAAAGGCAGGTGAGTGCTGGCAGTGACCATGGCAAGAAAGGGATTAGTTTGGTACACTGATTTCTTGTACCAGCTTAAATAATTTTAAATGCTGAGTAAAGAGCTGCTTCACCTGCTAGTAAGAAAAGGTGCACTTTGATTTAGCTATTACTGCTTTCACTGGGCTTTTCTGGTTAATGTCATTAGAAGAGCAATGCTGGTACCAAGAAATACTTACAAATTACATTAACATAGTCAAAGCTTTAGAATAATAACTTTATTAGTTYTATCAAACAGGAACTGGCTGAGTTTGCAAGACAATTGGCGGTACTTTATAAAGTACAATGTGTTTACAAAATCAGAGGCAAGTGCCATGACACAAACATCATTCTTCTAAGGGCAGAATGTACCTAAATGAGCTAGTCTTACGTTTAGGAGGCGCTTAAAAAAAAAAAAAATCCTCCTAATAGCATATTATCCTGTGTCTATCTTGATACTGAAATGATTCATTAATTTGAATGAAAATAGCTTGTGCTGCTGGAGAAACCCTGCATCTCAACATGATATTCCAGATGTGTCAGAGTGRAACAGCTATTATCGTACTGTTTATCCACCTGAGTGGTAGCATGGAAAGAGATCTGATACTTGAACTGTCACTGATTTAAAATCCCGTGCAATTTTTTAAATGGAATTCCACAATTCCCTTTGTCTCTGAAGAAAGCTTTTCAAGACTAATGTCAATTTAGCTTTAGTAATGAATTAGTAATTTCAAGCAGGCACCAAGCTTTCTATGATGAAGATACATAATAATCATAGCCAAAATGCCAGCCCATCCAGATAAAGAGAAACTGGATTACTCTGATCATTAYGTTCTTTAATAAAAGCCCAGAAAAGGTTATTAGGTTTTTTTAAGTACAACGTGCAAGTCATGGTATTTCCCTAACATGATTACAGGGACTGCTTAGAACTTCTCAAATACTTTGTCTATAACCTTTTTTGGAAAAGATACTCTAAATGTAATGAGCTACATAGTCTATACATAGCTTAAATACATAGCTAAATGGTTTTTAATTTTAAGCTTTTCTGTAAGACCAAAATGGAGAACCTGTGTGTTTTGTAAGTTACTGAATTCATAAAGATCTTATTTAGAGAATATGTAACCCATTATCTTCTCTTATTGCTACCAAAAAGRGTGTCTTTTTCCTTCTTAAAGACTATTGTATGAGGTATCTGCTCTTTATACTGCAATTGCAGAAATGTTAAGCTATGTTAAATGACTGGTATGTAGCAATGGTGGGGAGCAGTAGTCAAGGTGTTGGTAAGTTTTGTCTCATTCTGGAATAGGTGAAGGAAAGATTTCTATGTTGGATTAATACAAAGGTTACAGTTAAAACCTCCACTGTGAGGGATTGTCTCCAACAGTAATATGTTTTCTGAATTTTTGCAGGAAGTCAAGGCTTCATTTCTGAATTGAGAATTGAGACTTAAAGATGTGTTTCTTTAAGGAATAGTAATTTCATTACTTTGTGTTTTTTACAATCTCATTTAATTTAGGGGAAGTTTTCATTAAATTTCTCTGAAATAATCTTACGGTTAGTGACTTTTTTTTATATGCTTTAACATAAACTGCACTTTGACATGCAGTATTATTTTGTACTCATCCCGTAACGTTTTTAAAGCTTCAAGTAACTGGCTTTTCAATTTTATACCAAACCATAATTAAATGTTTTTCTCAGGCAGGCAAAGTTCATGCAAAAATAGTTTTCTACTTGAATGTGATAAATAATGTTTTCCTACAAGAAAAACCTTTTGTTGCAGTAACTTGCCATGAAAAAAATGAAGTATTGCTGACTCTCCATTCTTTTAGGCATGAACTCGAGACTAGGGTTTTAAAGTGTTCAGTTGGGTCTATTTAGAAACTGCTATCACAGGATTTCTCTTTGATTGGTGAAGGGARATGTTTAAAAACTGAGACATGATGTCTGCAAGCTGCTAATACGTGTTTCTATATGAAGGAGTTTATAGAAATCAGACAGTTTTATCATCCAAGAAGCTGGCTAGAAGTTTCTGCTGCATCTGATTAAGTAGGCTGTAAGTGCTAACCGCTAAGCTTTAAAATGTCARCTACCGGCAGGAATTTATCAGTTTGAGTAGTGACTCTTTACTGACCTACAAGAATTATTTCTGTGATACCTGGATTACCAACAATAAAAAAAAAAATCCTTGTGCTTTGCAGTGGATAGTTTGAGACAATGCAGAATTATGTTTGCTCAAAGGTCTTAAATTTTACAAAGATGTTCCATGTTGCAAAGACGYAGCTGCAGGTGAGGTCTTGGTATCTGTCGCAGGAAGAAAATAAACATCTAAATTAAATATATAATGTATTTGTTACAGGTATATGAATGAATAGAGATTCATTTTCAGATCATTGTTTTTACTACCTGAATACTATGACCTCTCGACAAGAATACTTAGTGAAATTAAACAAGTTTCTCAATGTCACATCAAACTTAAATGTATTTTGTTGTGACAACTTTTTAATTAGAAGATGTAGTAAATCATCTGATACAGTGGTAACACAGTAGTGAGAAAATKACGTTTCCTTTTTTTTTTCTTTTTTAGGAGCTGCTTCCCAAAAATGTCAATCACAGTTGGATTGAGCGTGTGTTTGGGAAATGTGGTAATGTAGTTTACGTCAGTATACCCCGGTATAAAACTACTGGCGATCCAAAGGGATTTGCTTTTGTTGAATTTGAAACTAAAGAGCAAGCAGAGAAAGCTATTGAGGTGAGTAATGGTGCCTCTGGTCTGTTAACCTTCTTCCGATTGTCACTGTGTTATGGATGGTGTAGTATTTACTAGTTGGCCTACTGAATCTTAGAGAAATTTCCAAAATATCATAGTTGAAAAACTTAGCAGGAGTTATGTTCCTGTTTTCCTACCGCCAGACCTCCAATCAATTCCACAGTTCTTTAAAAGTGTAATTCTGTCAGTAACCTGGAGACTTAGTAGAAGCATAGTGGGTATTTTTTTGGAATAATTTGGGTGGCTGCTCTTGGCATCTTACATGGAAATAGAGATCTCTGTGTAACAGTACAATGGCTATTAAATTTCATCAGTCAAGCATGGTCATACCTAATTTTTTTGTGTTTAAATGAGATTTGAAAGTTTAAAGACATTTGTTTCAATAATCATAATGGTAACAGATGCATAAAGATATCACACTAATAATGTGAAATCAAGCAAGCTCCGCACTTAAAAAGCAAACCACAACAAAAAACCCACGAAATCCACCACACCACTGAAAGTACTGGAAGAACAATGTATACCTCTGGAGTCATGAGGGACTACATCTTTCTTGAATAAATATCGGACTGCTGGTTTTAACTTGGATGGAGATTCTTTTAAAAAAAAGAAAGTAYGATTTTTAGTAATGGTTTGTGGATTTTAATTTTTTTTTTTTAAAGTTTTTGAATAATCCACCAGAAGAAGCCCCACGGAAACCTGGGATTTTCCCCAAAACAGTAAAGAATAAGCCTGTTCCTGCACTGAATACAAGTAACAGCAGTGTAGTAGGTAAGTGTTACTAAGTTGTTGGGATCAAGAAACAAAATGCTTTATGTGTCAACTTCTGAATAGACAATTTTGAACTGCTGTTACTGCAGTCTAATCTCACGTTTCTTAAAAACTTCATAAAAACACATGTTATTGTTTGTTTGTTGGCCAATGTAGCCTTAAGAATGAAAGTGTAAAACTAAAAGATAGTAAATTTCTGCCTTTTTGTTTTCCTGCTTGATAAAAAACTTAATTTCTTTTTTCTTCTGTTGCCAGCTACCACCATTAGTCATTGTTAGGCTGACAGAGTGGCTTTCAGACTGTACAATAAATCATTATCTAAGTATTTAGCATTAGCAAAAGACAAATTTGACATGGATTGTTTGAAAAATATTTAGTATTGAAAGGAAAGATACAGACATAAGAGCAAAATTTTACTTAAATGTTAGTGCTGTTCAGATGCATTTGTGATCATCTGACATATTTCAAAGCAAACCTTGTGKTATTCTTCTCTCTGCTGAAACTTTCTGTGAGAGATCTGTGAAAATAGTGGGCTTCTGCCTTTGTTCCTCTTGAAACTCTTGTTATTTGAGTAGAGCAGTCTATACAGGAATGAACTCTTCACAGAATATTTACAAATCCACTTTACGTGATTCATAATTACTTGTAAAAGCCTGGAGGATATTGCTGAGAAAAGAATCCTGAATTCGCAGTTGAACATGTTTCCAATAAATATAATTTATTATAACTTACAAATCAGCATAACAGGATTATGTTGCAACTTTGATCACCAAAACATATTTCCTCGTTTCTGATCATGTAATACAATTTCCCAGACTTTCAGACATGTTCCCATCTTTTTCATAAGCATAATGATGAATCATGTTATATTCCTCACTATTATCGCTAATTGTTTGTTACACCAGTAACTATTAGAACAAAAAAAAACCCAAAGAAACATGCTTTTTAAACCATGCTTTAAATCTACTTAAGATACTCTCTACTGCTTCATACTGCATCCTGCCTATTATAACTTTGAAGCAAGTAGACAGTAATGAAAGTATTTTCTTTTCTTCAGATTGGTTGTTAACATTCTTTAATTTAGTAGGCAAACAGTTGTTCATTACATAAATAGTGTGATAAATTCATTGGGCTGAGTATCTCCTTTTATTCTCAGAATACAAATCTGCAGTCTTTTTTATTTTCTTGTCTTTGTTGTTTGGCCTAGAAGGAGGAAGGTATCTCTTCTCAAAGACAAGTAAGGGATGACATAACAAAATGTGCACTTGTTAAGGAGAAGCAAAGAAGTCTAGCTGCTTTCTTTTTAATGTGAGAGTAAGTACTTCAGGAATCCTGTAGGCAAGCTGCCCTTGTGGCCCAGAGGTCTTTCACACTGTGAGACATAGTCTTATCCATGTTTTTTACTCTTCTGCTTAAAACGCCTACGAAGAACTTTGGGACAATGTATTGCATCTCTCTTGTAGTTAGAGATGGCAGAGACGGATGTTTTATTTAACATCCCAAATTATCATGACACTGCAGTATCATGATTGTTTACTTAGGTCAGTTAATCTAGTTTTTAATCATTGGTAGTTTTAAATATTGTATTTTTAATACAGAAGAGAAGAAAAAGAAGAAAAAAAAGAAATCCAAAATCAAGAAAGAGAGCAATGTACAGGCAGCTGTAGAGACGAAGGAATCAAACACGAACGCTACAACAGAGCAAGTACCCAAGTCAAAAAGACATAGGACTTCATCGGAGTGTTCAGAAATGGAGGGAACAGAGACTCACAGGCAGCCCTCAAAGAGAGAGAAAAGAAGATGGGACAGAACAGAAAGCTCAGAGGTACTTTGGGAAAGCAGGCCGGGGAAGAGAAAAAGAACCAGCTCTGGAGATGGTGAGACATCAACTCCAAAAGTCAAGAAAACTGTTCAAAAGGATGAAGTTCGTCCTGTAAAAGAAGAAACAACAGAAGCTCCGAAAGATTCCAATGGTAAAGTTTGCTGCATCTCTCTTTAGTATTTTCGTGATTTATATGCATGAATGAAATCAAATGGCAGATGTATCTCTTAGAGATGACAAATAGTAGGCCTAGTAATAAGGGAAAAGTCTAGATAAGGAGAAAAGCCTGAGTTAAAGAAACCCCATTCTTTGCAATTGAAATCGTATTTGTGGTGGCCTAAGTTAGGTAAATAGGAATCTTGATATGCTAGAGGGTAACAAGCAAGTGAGGAAAGGGGGCTTGCAAAGAATGTGGCTGGGAAAGCAACAAGAAATGTAACAAGTGTAATCTGTGTAGTACAGACGCATTAGTGAACTGACTTTTGGAGGCTAATAGGTTTATTACTTGGATTAAAGATTATTGAGCAAAACTTTCAAGTGCTRGTGAGAGATTCAAGAGACTGAATTTCTGTCTTTGAAAGACTGAAAACTGAACTGGTAAAAGGTGGTTCTGCTAGGGTCAGTAGGTGAAAAATGGTTGATATGGTGGAGGCATAACAAGGTCAGTTTAAGAATATGTGGTGTTCCCTGCAGTTAAATTTAAACCTGGTAATGAGTCATTCCAAGGAGATAAGCTGCATGGAGAATAGGAAAGAAATTTCAACACTGAACTATTTTTACTTCTGATGAGATTTACTTGCTTCAAAGTTGATATCAATAGAACTTCACTGAAGTAAAGTATGGATTAAACAGTCAGCCTAGGCAAATGGCGACAGTATTAATCTTATCTAGATTCTTAAAATACAAAAGAAAAAGCTGATGATTCCAGTTTCTTACATGAGATAAGAAAAAAATAGATGTGATTTCAGTGCAGCTTTTTATCTCATTTGGGTTGACAAGAATCCRTGATTAGAGGCTAAACTCAGGTAGTTGAGAAAGTGGACTAGAAATAGGTAGCAGGCTCTGATTTTGCGAAAGGAATGGAAGAACCAGTGTTCATTAAACTATTAAAGATAACAAAGTGATACTATATACCATTTTATGGAAATATTCAGGCTGTATATATCTTTTTTCTTTTGGACTTCTTAATGTAGACGTTTCTGCAGAAGATGACAAGGATAAAAAAGACACGTCCCTTTCAAAATCTAAAAGGAAACATAAGAAAAAACACAAAGAAAGACACAAAATAGGTGAAGAAGTCATTCCACTCAGAGTACTCTCCAAGTAGGTTTTGAAACATCTGTGTGGCTAACGTATGGTGGATGGGGAGGGATTTATTTTTTGTAGCATGAGCACGTTCCATTTTCCATGGTTTCACTAGGCTAATTGAATTTTTCTCAGCAATACGGGGTAGTGGTGTAGTGGTGGGAGGGCTGACAATCCCAGCCTGTTCCATTTGAGTTATCCACCACCTTCAGTCCTGAATTGGCACAGGCTGGTGGGCTCAGCTTCCTTGTTTGTAATTTGAACATACACTTTGCTTTTAATCTCAGTCGGCACTGGGTCTCTTGGCAGTACAATTTTGCACTTAAACTACAGTTTTAACTGCAAAAGGCAGTAGTGATGGCCTTTTGGCCTAATGGCCAACTTTTTGCCTTTCTCCAAATGTCGGGCATTTGGAACATCGTTGTAAAGTGTTTTCCTGGAGTATGCAGTTGTTGCATGAATGTATGAATTTTTTTCAAAGCCACCAAGTTTTGCATACTTTATTGAATTTTTATTACTTAACAGGCTCATATACAAGAGCTTCACAGTGTTTCCCATTTTAAATATTAATTCTAAATATTAATTCAAACTATTTAAATCTTTGTATGTCTGACAGTCCATCACCATTGCTAAAGTGCAATTCCAATTTTTATACAACAGAGTTGCATATTAGCAACAGTATTAGCCTGTAGCTGAAAAGGTCCTAAATAGTTTTCAAGTCTGACTTGAGTTCTGCCTAGAGTAGATCCACCTGTAACAGTAACTGCAAATCACCAATTTACAGCTGGTTCCTCAGTAGTTAATACATGGACCGAATCATGGCATTGCTAAAAGTTTCAGAAATATTCATGYGCCTAACTGTTGGGCTCTTAGGAGTCACCACAACTAAAACATGGAAGCACTTACTTTTCAGGCATCCAGCAAGTACCTCCATGTTAAAGTAGAGGGGGTCCTTGCCACCTTGTGCTATACCGGGATGCAAAATTGTGTTTATAACAAGGGAGGCCACATGTGCGGTGCAAATACTTTTTTTTTATCGGTATCTGTTCCGATAGAAAATTTCCAGGAAGAGGGAAGTGTTTTCAGTTGATAAAAAAAGGATTCACCATCACTAAAACATGGAAGCACTTACTATTCGGGGACAAAGCAAGTACATCCACATTTAAGTTGTGGGGATCCTTAAGTGGAGAGAGTAAACAAATAGCAACTAAAAAAAAAAATCAACAAAAAAACCAAAACAGCATGGTATATACAGAGTTCTGATAATGCAATAATAAAAAATACACACGTATTAATATAACTAGGCTTCTTCGAAAATGCGTAAGAACATTAGGATCCACCGCCACTGAAACATGGAAGCACTTACTTTTTTAGGCAGCCGGTACCTCCATGTTAAAGCGAAGGGAGTCCTTTAAAATTCAAAAATTGCTTCAAATTTTTTGTACAGGCCACTGAGAAATGGCCTTGTTTAGTAACACTTATGCTTTTAGTCTTGGAGAAGCACACCTTCCATCTTACAGCCAGAAGCACACCTTACAGCCAGAATTCTTCATTTTTCTTTCTCCGGATCTAAAAATCTTGTGTCTGAAGTGTAGACAAAAAAAGAAAAATCCTGGATGGTATTTCAGTATTGCGATCAGGATTCACCTCTACTAAAACATGGAAGCACTTACTTTTTTTAAATCACAGAAAGCACCTCCATGTTAAAGTAAAAGGGGTCCACAAAAAATRGTAGTTCTCAACGATGCTTGTCCTCTTCCACTGAGATTCTGAGACTACTGCATCAAATACAGAGAAAGTTTTAAATTTTAGTTAACTATAGCAAAGGGGGTAAAAAAAGAAAGTTTTTGAAAGAGCGTAAGCATTGCAAATACTTGCCTGACTCACTCCCTTGCCTGACTCGTACAGTCTTCTCTTCCTTCGAGTCAAGTTAACAAGTACCTCCTTGAGCTTGTATTTATACCATACCTTGCTATGGAATGGTGTTGCCTTTTTATCTCAAAGAATCATTACGTGGGTCTTTTGTTATTTTAATGTCTTTGCTCTGTTGAGAATGTATGATCCTGGGTGAGTCTGGATGCTTTTTTGAAGTATACAGTTGTCAATGTTAACAGCTAAAACCATTACCACAAGATATCCTCCTCTTTAAAAATCCTCTATCAGCTTGTTTGATAGCACAGATTAGGGTAACAATGAGTCGTTCTCACAGTGGCACTATAGGCATTGTGTTTCTGTGGAGCAAAGCTCTAGCTGTTTGCAGAAACATCTCCATGCTAAATGTATGTAAATATATAAATTGCTTCCATGTGGTGGTATTTTTTAACCAAAATGCATTTGAATAGTAAGGAATGTTCTTATCTCAGTAGGTTTTTGGTGAGTTTAACCAGTTGTTGATTTTCCATCAATGATTTTTCTAGAAAATAAATGACTGGTTCTTAATATAGTAATACAGGAGCGGGTTCACTGAACTAATTCAGTGAATTCAGAGTTGACTGTCTCTGAATTAAGTCTGAATTTAGTGCCTATCCTYTGTGGAATTCCAGTAGAAAACAGTTTACCAAGCTGTTTTATATGTTTTCTGAATATGTAGAACAAATTCGGGAGTCACTGTATCTGAATGGTAGGTTGATTTGTTAAAACTTGCCTGGAATATTAAAAGTTAAAGCAAAATAATAAAAATGCAGGTATTGACAAGGCTTAATTTAACCTAAGTGCAGGGCTAAATTACTCTAATGGTAAGAATGSTCTGCACTGCTCACCAAGTTCAGCTTAAGCTATTTGTGAACTGTTTTGTCTTAAGTTATCATTGAGTTTCTAAACATTATTTTCTTGTCTACAACTGACATCCTATGCCTGTGTTGCTGCTTATAGGACCGAATGGATGGATTTGAAGCAAGAATATCTGGCCCTTCAAAAAGCCAGTATGGCCTCCTTAAAGAAAACCATGTCTCAGATCAAACCTGAGCCTGTGGGACAGATGGAAACGGAATCTTGTGCACAGAAAAAGCCTCAATCTGAAAATGACAAATGTAACCCTGCTTCTGATGCTTTTTGTCTTGTTTTCTTCATGATTCTAGTACATAAACAAGTGATTTAAGACACTGGTCCTCCAGAAACACTGCAAAATGGTTTTATTTTCTATAATGCTGGTACTTTCMCTGAATGCCAAATATCATTAAAAGCAAACCTCCCTCATTTAGATAGATTTTGGACTAAGGAATTTTATAAGTAAAGACTAAACAAGTAATTGCAGCATATTCCAGTAGCACTTTTTAAGCTTAAGGATCTTTTTAGGTAATTGTAATTATAAAAGCCTCAGAGAGGTAATTCAAGGTTTTTTGATGATGTAACTTGGCCCTGATATGCCTAGGCTTAACTATACCTGCAGCGATTTACAAAACCATTTCTCTAAGGTAAGGCATTAAAATGGCTTGCAATTGGGTTTTATCAGCTTTATGGTTAAAAGTAGCTTTGTAATTATGTCCTCTGAGTTAAATTTCTACACTTTTCATAGATAGAATTGTTCTTTTTTGCTCTGGTTCCTCTGTACTTCTTTTCACTAACTTCAATACTGACATCAATGCTTGTCTGCTTATTTTCACTCACTCTGGAACTGAGGATTCAACTATTAACTGTGGTCAATAGAACATAAATTATTCTCATGAGGAGACCCTGTAGGCTGTAAAAACTTCTCTAAGACTTCTCTTGGACCTATTTTCTTTTTGCCTTATTTTTTTGTTGTTGTTATTCACATTGACTTTACCTTGTGAACAGTCTTGATCTTACATTAAAAAAGAAAAGGCTTACTCTGCAGTAGCAATATTTGATGCCCTTGGTTTCATTTATTGTGTACATCACGTTGCTTATGTGCTTTTATAGTATCTTTAGTTTGTCAAACTAATAAATGTAAAACTTCTTCNTGACCAGCCACCAGTGAAGATTCTGTCCCTCCTGCCAAGGCTAACACAATGGGGCCCCAGTTCGTGAGTGGAGTAATTGTGAAGATCATTAGCACTGAGCCCCTGCCGGGCAGGAAGCAGATCAAGGTAATGCCTTTGTAACCTCAGGGTAGCTGTTAGCCTTTCCTCTTAAGGTGCCCCCCAAATATTTGAATATGGAATACCATTTAAACAAGTCTTACCGATTTTTTTTTTATTTGTTTGGCGAGTAGCTGTGTACAGATTCTTCTCTAGTACCTGTGAATGGCAGATTTTACAACGGCAAAATAGGGTAAAGAGGGTTTTTCAAAGCAAAAATTAGTCTTTAGAGTGCTTCAAGCAATGTCAAGTTTATAATGAAAATAATGACACAAATAAATAATGCTCTAGAAGATGAGTAGTTCTTTCCAGTTCAAAAAGAGAAGTTGAAGACAAAGTGGGCGCAGTGTTCTGTATTTGTCACTGTGCCAGTCATTCCAGCACAATTCAGATCAAGAAATCTGTGATAGTATATTGGGGGTTTTAYCATTAACAGGAATTTGGGGGCAAGAAAATGCTCTCTGCATGAGAAAACAATTGTCTTTTTTCAGTAAGAAATCCACAATTACAAAAACTCCAGTTCAGTGAGAGTGACAGCAGTAGAACTTGTCTAGTAATTCATTCACTCATTTCTTTCTTCTTTTTTTTTTTTTCCTTTATGGCAAGTTCTCTTTTTCCTCAATTTTAAAAAAGTGTTTAGTATAACTTGAATTTTTTTTCACGTCATGATATGAAAGTTACACATATTAAGTAGAACATTTTCGTTTAAGGAAAAGAGCAGTTTTAAGCTGCATCCTTTTGAAATGGAAATATTAGAAGTTTTCCACAGGAAATAACAGGCTTTTTCCAGATGCTGAATTTTTCATGAATGTGGCACAGGACATATTCTTTCACAAATTGCACTTTTGGATGAGTAACAACTGGAAAGAATTTGAGCAACTTTAGCTCATATTGGAATAAATACTCAGACCACTTAGGACAATGAGAGAATGGTTCAAAATGTGAGTTGAGAGATGACTTCTCAAACTACCTATATTTATAACTTAGTAGTCCATTTGAAGTCACTGCCTGCTTGCAAATGTGAAGTTTAGTGTGCGCATAAATCTAAGCGAGATGTGAGACGCCTCTCTCACTGCAAACAAACTGATGGTAGGGTTTCAACCTAATCAGTCTTATCTGCCTAGGTAYATTTGTAGGCAGTTGTCTGAGCGCTGGAGACACTGGGAGAATGTAGTAGTTGTCACTGTAAGGTTTGAGGGCCCCTTTGACTGCAGTATGCACCTTACTGTGTTAAGTTTGTGTCATAGCTTAACAGATTGTGGTCAGGAGGTAAGGTTACTGTTCTTGCTATAGCTGAAAGCAAGCTTAGTTTGGTATTTTCATGTATTTCCAGTTATTCTTTGGGTTTAGTTTTACGGAAGTGTTTTAGGGAAAATTCATGCTTTATGAAAGTAAAGGGGACAAAATAAGATTGGGGTGGCCTTTGCCATTATTAATCACGTCTTTGGTTCCCATAATAAGTAGATAAGTAAAATATTTCATAAACTGTTAGCAAACAAATCAGGCAAGGTTTTTAGGGAGACGTATAATTGCAGAATATAACTAGTTGGAAGAAGCAATAATCTTCAGGGTGTACTAGCTCTTTTTTGGGTCAGCAGTGGAAGCTGCTAACTGTACTCGACACTTACTGTATTTTTCTGGCCAGTTGCTTTTATGAAAGGTGTAACTCCGACAAAACCTCGCTTTGCCTGTGTTCCTGGACTCTCATAGCTACAGCAAACACTGCCACAAGGCAATGCATCTAGGGTTGTTTTCCTTAATATAACTTCCAGAATTGATCTGTATTTCTGATTATGTGGCAGGCTTAATTACTTCCACACACTGGAAAGGTCTTTGCAGAGTAGTTCTAATATTATTTTGATGTTTTAATTTTTTACTTCACTACTTCTATATTTTGCTATAAAGGTGGGTCTCCGAGATCGTAATGCTTGCCAACTCCAGTAAGCTGTTAGGGTCGTTGTAGTTTTCCATGTAAGCATGACTTTGGGATAGCGGAATTAAGAGTGGAAGGTAGCTTTGGTTGGCTCTCAAACGATCTCAACAGTATTGGCACTTAAGTTTTGCTTTAAGGCTGTCCTTGGTAGTGGAGGGTTAAAAGTGGTGTGTAATTCTTGAATAGAAGCATCTTACTTGAACTGCCTGCTGTGAACAAAATTGACTAGGAATGTGTGGTCTGAGTTAATTTCCCTAACAGCAGGTACTACAAGTGAAGTACTTCATCTGAAAGAGCATGTGTGACTCTTCTTCCTTCAGCTGTTAGTGAAAATTTTCAGGCAGAGGTCATATCATAAAGATAGGAAGGATTGGTTTACTATTACTCATTTCTCAATCGGCCATGAATGAGCTTGCTTTTATTTATTTCATGCATAGAATCAAGTTAGATATTTTTCTGTTGGACCGACATATATCAACGCTGTAGTACACAAATAATTTTTCTTTTTTWAAAAAAAGTCCATACAGATATGGTATTGAAATAAATGGATAACTACTGATGCTCCATTAGTAAAGTTATTTTTTTTGCGTAAGAATAATATCTTCAGGAATTACTGCTTCAATTGTTCTTGGAGGGCAGGATGAGAGATAAATAGATGTTGTAGGCTCATAAATCAGAATTCGGTTATAACCTTCTTATGAAAAATATTAATTCAAAMCTATTTGACAAGAGATTAATTGATTAAATGAAAAAGTTCAGTTGTTGCCTTCTACTTCATSACCTTTTTGAAAATGTCAGAGACCTATAAATGGTCAAAAAGTCAATCTTTTTATATTCTTTTTTAAAGTCTGGTTTATGGCCTGTGTTCTCTCACATGCTTTGATAGGATGCTTTGGCAGTGCTGGCTGATGTTGCTTATGTTGACATGCTGGAGGGAGACACAGAATGTCATGTCCGTTTTAAAACTCCTGAGGATGCACAGATTGTCATGAAATCATACAAAGAAATACAGATCAAAAACAACTGGAAATTYGAAGTTCTTACTGGTAAGACTTAATTTTTTAATGGTAGTACAGGAGGAGGCTTAAGTACTGTGAAAAGGATTATATTGCATGGTAGCTTTGTGGATATATTTAGATATCTTGGTAGCTGGGGAGAAGACTGCATTATTTTTTTTCTGTGAGTTTTCTCATTTTGCTRTTATAGTGAAATTGGTAAAACAGTAAGGGCTCTTGTGCCGTTGTTTAGAGCAAAATAATGATTTTGCTTGCCTTTATCAACTTCATTCTCTTTTGAGATTGATTTATTTACATCACTTCTAGTGGCAATGGACTATAGAACTTAAGTCACATTTCAGCTTTATGAATATAACATTCTGATGATGCAAAATAATTTTAAATGAAGATTTGCTTGAAAATACTCAACTTAGTGTGAAATAACAGAACAAGGATCTAACAGCATGGATATTCTTACAGTGGTTTTAGCACTTGCCTTCTAATTAATCTTTCTTTTTTCAGGAAGTTGAATAACTTATGCCAGAGTAGTGCCTTTTTTCAATTGTATTTACACTAAAATTTTTACTGACTTACTTTAACACACATTAGGATGAAGTGCTATTTTTTTTTCTGAAATTACTCTGCTGTTCTAAATTTGTATCTTGTATTAGATTGGACTAGTCTTCCAAGTGTAGAGAAGCCTCTTTATGGAGGTGAGGGGTAGAAGAAGGGGGGAAGTCTCTCAAACTTTGCTACTGTATTCATAAAACTTCTAAACTCTAGACATGCACTAAAAATCCTAAATGTGCAAAAAACGGGTAAAACAATCCAGATGAGATTTTCTCACCTGTGTATTTAAATATTTTACCACACTCCTGCACAGATCCTCACATAGGGCCCAGTTCCATGCATGCAGGGATGTAAGCCCCCATAAATGTCAATTAAGGATTACAGAAGGAAGAGCTGTAATGGAAGCATTAACCTTCATAATAATATCAAAGTTAATTAAAGTTTGAGACTCACTGAATGCTGCTAATGTCATTTGGAGATAGATTTGTCTCCGGAGTGTTCTGTGTTCCAGAGATCCAGAAACAACTTGAAATACAGCATTTTACAGCTGTGTGCTTTGTGTGTATTTGTCTCTGGTTTTGTATCCTTACATAAAAGAGCGTAGTAGCAGATTAGGAGTAAGCACTACATTGTAGGAGCGTTCCATTCATAGTCTTAAGATTTTTTTTTTTTTTCCTAACTGGTTCATTGAAATGAGAATGGAAAGGCTTCTGAAGAATGCAGAAGTGACTCACAGTAAGGATTTCAGCTTTTCTTGGTGGCATAAGGAGAAAGAGAATAAGAATAAGGAAAGAATCTTTAATGCTCCCTACTGCAGGGACTAAAGCTTTCCCAGTAATATTTTACTTTAGGACTCGACTTTGACTAAATATCTTCAGCTTTTCATCTGACAAGATGGTAAACATGTATGATAATGTTTAGATGTTTTTGTGATTGAATGTATAAACAATGCTGTTAAAATGTATGCAAAATTGGTTCTCAGAATTATTAATTCCATAACTTTTGCAGGAATCTTTTCCAAGATCACTTGGAAACTTCCCTGTAACTGAAGATTTCCTATGAGACCGTACAACGTTACATCACAAAATTTCCATCGTGATAGTTACAGCACAAACCAGAGGAAACAGTGGCAAACTGCTTCTTACTGCGAAACAGCCGCTGAAAAAAGCTGCAAAATTATTTCCTCTCATATTGCTCCCCATGTTCAAATATTCCTAACTGCCCTGAAGTCCCCAGAGTTTGCTTCTAACAATGGTTTTGATGAAACAAAATAATCTCAGTCATTCTTACAGTAATTATTTTTTTCTGTTTGATAGTTGTTTAAAATTAGTCAGAGGTTGAGTACATCAGTAAATCAAAGGGCTTCCAAGTGCTATGGTGAAACTTGAGCTAAAGCTGAGCTCCTTCTGATAATTACATGTAGAGAGTGGTGTTTGCATATTTCCTCAGTTGTTCTTGTTAAGTTTGTAGAACTCCTTGCTCAGGAAAGCTTAGTTAAATACCTTGGCAGTCCAGTCCTAAAGTTAATAAAATGCATAGGACCTTGATTCAGGTCCTGTCCAGCTCATAYAGAACAGAGACCTCGATGTCAGGTTTAAGCTTCTTTGGACAGAGTTTTTCTTTTCTTTGTTCACCTCGGTGTGTGTTGGTTAGATGTTGCAATGCTGTATGACTACTCTGACTATGAAATTTAAGACTGATGGGGAAATACTTCTTAGGTTTCCCTAATGGGTATTTTCACATGTGTTTTTATCTTAGAAAAGATTCCTTCTCATCACAGCTGAAAACACTGCATCCATTTGTATTGAATACTTTTATTCATGTACTGTAATGTTAATTTGTTTTTCAAGGTGATCACGAACAACGTTACTGGCAGAAGATTTTAGTGGACAGACAAGCTAAACTTAATCAGCCTCGAGAAAAGAAGCGGGGTACTGAGAAGGTAATTTGCAAGTAAATTGTTTTTGCCTGTACAGCCATGGTTGAAAATACGGCTCTGTTTCTGTGTAGGTCTAAGTTTTTTGATACTTTAACATTTGGCTCTGTATTTAATCCAGTTAAATCTGACTTTGCAGCAGGGTTTTACAGCCACAAARTAGAGAACGTGTGGCTGTCCTGGTTCAATTGCCAAATGCAAGGCTTGTCTTTATGGAGACAATTGGAGAAAGTTAAGTCCATGCCTTTAGTCATGGACTTTAATTTGTAAGCTGGATTTCCTTTAAAACCCTGTCTGGATGAGCCCATTAAAAAGTTAAGTAGTCTTGATTTGCTCTAGTGTGATAAAGTCTAGTGCTTTAGTCTTACATCTCTAGTATGATGAAGAAAATTGTTTTCTTCAGAGTGAATCTCTTTTCTCAATTTACACAGTTTTTCTAGTGTACAGTTCTGTGCTATGGTGAACACTGGTGTGTTCCTAGTGTAGTCAAGAGTCTGTGCACCAGTGTATCTGTGTTCTGATCCAGACAAATCTGAATGCCACTGCGAGCATCTGTAGCTGAGCAGCTTCCAGACCAAAACTGCCTCACATCTAGTGAAATTTCCTTCCAGCCTTGACCTTGGTGCGCCTGTCGGGCCACAGTGTTGAGGGAGTGTTGCAATGAACTTGGAGGCTGCAGTCTCCACTCCTGCCCCAGAAGATCCTTCCAGGCATGAAGAGTTTTTGATTAAGCCAGTCAGATCCTTTACCTGACAAAGAGGAGCCAAAGAGTATTTCACAGACATTTTATTGCCAGGTTTACTTCACACACATTGCAGATAAGGTTTCTGAGTTGGCTTTAGCCTGAATCTCTATGCTGTCGCTTGCAAAACTTCAAAATCATCTGACCTTAATTATTTGCTGGTGACTTTGGAGACTTATTGTTTCTTAGACGCTCCAGTGATGCACACAATACCAAAAATTTCCTAGTTGTTCCTTAGAAAATTGAAAAGAAATATTACATTGACCTAAAGGAACAGCAATTGTACAGGTCAAAACGTCTTGTACAAGGCAAATTTTGCATGTGTTATCTTGTTTGTATAAATGTTCTTTCAGAGATCCCGTAGACAAATGAATCTAGTGCTTTTAAACAAAGGTGTGGGTAAAGAATTTCCCCAAATGATTGATTTAATTTTCTTAAAAGCATAAAAACGTCATTGGCTCTAGCCATTATTCTTTAAGCAGTAAGAGAATGTGAAAACAGTTCAGCTTTAGAGCCTTTTACTGAGTGCTGCCAGTTCTTTTCAGTTTTTTAAATGTACTTTTACTTTTTTAAACAAAAGGTGCCAGTGGCACCTTTGACTTGAATTTGGACTGCAGGTGCCCTGCTTTCAAGTTTCTGTTCTTCATCTTCTGAAGATTGGTATTTGTTGACCAAACTGGTGTAAATTGGCCAATAATGTACCTCATCTAGGCTTGCAAATACAAACTGTCTCATTTCTTCCTAACAATAGCAGCAGCAAGGATGCAAACTCCTGCTCCTCCCCCTTACCCATCATCTTGCAACACTGGGAAGTGTTAACTTCAAAGCTTAGTGAATACTATTTAAATGCTAACACTGTTAAGTAAAACATCCAGAAAAGAATGCSTCGCTGTAGTCAATAACTCTTAACCCTTTCGTTACTTTTTGACAGTCTGAATTCCATAAATATGGACTGATAATAAGAAAAACTTTATTTCTCTGTTCATTAATATTAATTTTAATCTTTTATTTGAAAATTCTTCCAAAGTACTCACAAGTTGACTTCTTCTGAAGGTCATAATGAAAGGAAGGAAAAAAGTAATAGTAATGATTCATAATTAAACATGTACAGCTGAATATGCCGTTAGTGTATCTTTCTTGTAAAGATCTATTCTGTTCAAGGTTTTAAAATCCCTTAMAAGATCTCTCTTTGAAGATAAGCATTTGCCTTTTAGCTGTTATATACTTATAATAAAGACAGCATCTTATCCTTTCTTTCAATTAGTGTTTAAATGTAGGCTTACATTCATATAAGCTGTGTAGCTGCAGTGATGTAAATGTGAGTATTCATATTAATAATGAACATAGATATTGTTGCATGGACTGCATCACGTTACAGGCAGTACACAGTAACAGAGCACAGATGCTTTTGAGTATAACTTCAGGCAGATTGAGATTCTTCTTTTCCATGTGTTGTAAAAACTACAGGCGTACTTGGCTTTCCTGCAATGGGTCCTGTGGCACGCCGGGATAAGGGTTAATGATCACTGCAGCAGAGGGTTTCTGGCGTAATGCCTCCCACCCCTCCAAAAAAAAAAAAAAAAAAAAAGTGGTAGAGATTTTACTTTCCCTGGCATAGCTCTTATAATAAACTAAATGTCCAAAAGAGACTAGATACCCCAAGGTTCCCCAGAACTTGTGACTAACGCCTAGCCATCCTTTGGAGTTAAAATAGTGCTCTGTGTCCGCCTTTTCCCTCAGGCCTGGTCGTTCATTGTCACCTCTGTGCTCCCCTCTGCTGCCCCTTCCAAATCCATGTTGTCTAAAACAACAGACTAAAAGTCTGTTGTTCAACTGCATGATAAAACAACCTTAGTGATTTAGTGATACAGATTAAAAACCTTCTTGTCAGAACTGTTTCTTTAGGGCAGTGCCAGTTTATGCAGACCTAAAGCAATATATCAGTCTGTAGCCTTAAACTCTCTAGACYGACTTCTGTTCACAAAGCAAAGGTGTGAGTGTCTGCAAGCTTTCCACTTGGGTACTTGTCTTCTGGGAGAGGTGCTGCTGCACCTAGTTTACACCTTGYACAGCCCCTTACACAGAAGGAAAGGAGGAAGTTTTAAGAGGGTGGGACTGGTGGTAGAAGTGAAAGGTTTTGGGGGAGGAAGTGAGAATTGGGTGTTTGTGAAGAGCTGAATAATTTGCAGAATATATGGTAAAGGAGGATAGTGGGAATGCCTGGGCACAGCCCACACTATTCTCTTCTGATTGTGTCTGGGGTTCGGGGGCTGTGTCCTTGCAAGAYTGACCAGTTCCTGTCTTTGCTCTGGTGGGGAGAGGTCCCACTCCAGAGCACAAATAAGCCCCTTTTCCTGGTTCTCTGGTACATATGGAAGGGCTGGGTACCTGTTTGGAGACATGAATAGTGGTGTACTTAGAAATAGGTGCTGATACTGGATTGATTAGTTGAAAATGGGAATCCTTGAGGCCTCTTAAATTGTGAGGTGCTGGTATAGAAACACTCACTGATATGAACTGGGCAGTTCACATCTTAGAGCTTTCCTTACAGTGTTTGTGATTCTCCATCCCATATGTTGAACAAATGAGCCACTGTACTCCTTGCCTCTTTTTGGACTTTAACTTTTTTAATCCATTTTTCAGATACCAGAGAGTAAAAGTAACTTAGTTACATCTTCAGATCAATTTCATTTCTGGAGAATGGTTGAGAAAGTCATCTACCAGAACTTCTGGTCTGATGCTGTTGAGAACACGTTACGGATTGCAATCAATTTCAGTGGTGGGGGGCACAGGGGGATGGATGTACCAGTAAAACTGTGGTAGTGTAATTATATTGCAGCACAGCAAACAATGCATCCATGCAACATCAGTGTAGAGTGTAATTCCTGACTGCCATAATCAGTGCAGCAGTATACCTTGCGCTTCCATGCTGTSTACAAGATGCAACGTCTGCAGGACGTAACTGTGACCACAGTCATATAGAGAAATAGTAAATAACTTGATTTATATGTGAAACTTTTCAAATCTAGCAAACTCTTTACTGGACTGCCTGGTGAGTAAGTGCCCCTTTACCTCAGTACCAGCTAATACGTTTTAGTAGTCTCCATCAGATAAGTTAATGTGGATTTATGCTGGTGCGTTACAGATGTGCCTAGATTCACAGGAGTTTCCTGCTTTCTCACTTTTTATTCAGATAAGGCAGCCTGTCTTTTTCTTTGCATTTTGGTTTTGTTTGTTTGGTGTGTGGTGTTTGTTTTTGGTTTTGGTTGTTTTTTGTTTTTTGTTTTTTTTTTTCCTCCCATCTTACTCATGAGTAACAGTTACCTTGTGAGCTCTTGCTTATGGCTAAGGAATCCTAATGGGGCATCGCAGTAACAAAGCTGGTACCTTTGCTTTTGCATATTAGTATGACTTTGTTGCAGTACTGTGGCTAAATCTGTGAATGTTCTAGTATGGATGCTTTGAAAACAAGTATGCTTTTAAAGTTGTTCTCAGTGTTCTTTTTTCTGCCTGAAGACACAGTACACAGAAGTCAAACAATAGCAGGTTAGTTATGTTCCACAAGAGCATTTCTTATACCTCTGTACTGGGAACAGCTAACCAGCTACCCTCATAATTTAGGCAGTCTCCCTATAATGCAACTGAAAACAAACAAATCCCTGGTCAGACAGGGTTTTGAGTTAGGGATTCCTAGCATYGATGTTCTTCCAAGCTGCACCGTTACTTCTTGAGATGAATTCTCAGCAGGGTTGTGATATGTATTGTGCTGTTTTCCCAGCCTGAAGGATGGCCCCCATCTGGATTACAGTGGTTTTGTTTCTTTGCTAACTGAGTGTAGAAAATGACACACAATATTCCTAAGGCTTTTTTTATGGTCTGACATCGTTTTTCTTCCATCAGTAACAGCATGAATCCAATAAAAGGGTAGGGTTTTTTAACTTACTGTATGAGACAGTGTTGCTTCAACTTTTTTTTTTTTTTTGTCAGACGTACAGGTTAGCTGTTCAAAGTTTAGCTTTTTCTTAGGAAGTTTGGTAAATCAGTGAATAATATATTTACTGAGAAACTGTGAGATAAAATCATAACAATATAATTTTCCTCTAATCTTTTCTACAATATTTTTCCTGTTTGCAGTTGATAGCTAAAGCTGAAAGAATGAGACTTGAAAAGACTCAACAAACAAGTAAACATATTCGCTTCACTGAAGATAACTAACCAAGACTGATTGTGATCTTGAAAGTGAACTAGATATTTAAAAAAAAAAAAAAAACCACAACCGAAAACAAACCCCACAAACACCACTGCTTACTGCGACTAAACCGTTTTTAAGAAGGCATCAAAACCTGGTCCATTTGATTCATAATTCTGCAGACTGCAAGTATGAAGATTGTTCTGAATCCCATTTTTAAATAGGCTGAATGTTGACTGCTTCTGAGCCTTTAGGTAAAGCTTTCTGGAAAAGATGTATTAAGAGATCTTGCTTTGGTTYACTTCTGGGTTTTTTTTTTGTATGTTGAAGTTTTATACACTAGGTTATGAAATAAAATGCTTGAGAAATTTTCAGTTGTGCATCTCTAMTTCTTCAGTCTGATTTATGACACTATAAATAATAAAACTGGTTAATGCTAATAAATGCTAATGTTAATAAATCTCTCTAGGCCTCTGTTTAGTCCATCAGATTGTTCAAAAATACAGTAGAACGACTACATAATCTTCCATGTATTTTGAAGCGGCTAGACCTGTCAGAAAATCTGTCATTGAAGTCTGGAAGAAAATTTATTTGCATGAAGTGCACACTAAACTGAATTTAGACTCTTTTTTTTAGAAGAATTTTCAGGGGAAGAAATAAGAAAACCTTTGTTTGTTACATCTGGTAATTCTAGCTCCAGAAGTAATTCTCACTTACAGGTAAGTGTTAGAAGTTGTGTAGTTCACAAGTTGAGRTGGTGATCTTAATGTGCTTTAAAGTATTTGTAGACTGGTAATATTTAAGAAACAAAAAAACTAAACATAAAATCAAGAGTGATATAAAAGGTTGAACTTAAGTRTGACTAAGTCTACTGTTAAAGCTTTCTCCATTAATGTAAAGATAAATTCACATGTTTGTGAAATTTGTTTTAGTGAATTTTATAGCAGGGCAAATAAGACACTAACACATTGGTTTATAGAAGTGTGAAACTTCCTTATAAATAGAAGGATGAGCAAGTTATTTTTAAGCTAGAGGTACATTACTGAAATACCATCAGTGTCTCTTGAAGGAAGCTGTGACAGTGACACTCCAGGTGTTTTTGTGGCTATAGATTTTGCTGGTAAGATAAGTTAATGTTTTTAAGTTCTATGCTATCAAATTGCCTGAGCAGTGTAGGTATTTTAATGATGCATATTATAATAAAACAAAGTTTGGTGACACTGGTATATTTTTGCTATCTAAGAAAAGAATCTGCATTATTTCTGCTGAATTCTTGAAAGTAGTGTGGGTATAATACCCATGGTGGCTTTGCAGTCAAGGGGAACAGGAGGCAAAGGAGGAAAAAAAGATAGGAAAAAATATTTTTCAAGATATTGTACCAAAGCATATTAACTGTAATCAAACCATCTGAGATATGAATAGTATAGAGGCAGCACAGTAAGAGGGGAGGAATGTTTGTGGAGCACCATTTATGTGCTGCTACTTGTGACATAGCCTAATGCAGCAGCGATGGGAACTATTTATTTGTACAGTCCATAGGATCAGGTACCACCAGCCGACGTCTCCATCCTTACTCCCACAAGACTCYGATTATCATCTGAGCCTGCAGACGCATCCCTCTCCTCAGGCGGTGGGTGAGTGAATGGAGAGGATTACCTCAAATCAGTGAAGTGGGTATAGCAGTGATCAAACTAAAGATAGCAGAAATACAGAGGGGGAAAAAGTGCAAGATAAGAGACAAACTTTCGGAGGTGGAGGGGGAGAACGTGCTAATGGTTCTTGGAAATTGTGCAAGGACCATTCCTCCCAGGGGTCTGTGGGGGGAAGGCTAGGAACTAACCTGTATGCCAAGCGCTCCTGTGTGGACTTAAGCAGTATTCAGATATTTAGTCCAATTGCAGGATTTGTTTTTTTAGTATTATTACTATTTAATCTTCCACTCCTCTGTTACACTACGTGGGTAAGATATTTGATGACACAGTAGAGAGAACTGAGATACCTAGCTATGAAAATAATTGATCAATTAATGTCTCGTAGGCATCCTGCCTGAAAGACAGGAGATTTTTTTTCCCACTTCTGTGATGTGAAGGGGAGGAAAAAAACGCAACAGCCTACTCTGGGTAAAATGTTTTGGATTTTTCTGCTGAAATTCATTTAAGTCAAAAATTCATCCATATTATAAATAATTCAGATCATAAATGATTCAGACTTTTTATGTTTTGTGGAGAGTGGAGCAGAATTGCAAAAGCATAAGTTTTGGAGTTTTGCTCTTTTATTAATTCCTGACTTGAACACATAGCAAGAGAAGTCACCCTTCTGTTCCTTCCCAGATTTATATAGGTTAAGTATTTACAATTAAACATCAGTTTTCTTTTTCTCCTTTTTCGAACTAGTGCAGAAATCTGCTTCAGCAGGGAAGGGTGATGTTTAGTTCTTTCTGAAGAAGTCGATAATAGAATTTTTGCCACTTATTTCAGAAGTCATGTATGGAAAGTATGGTCTATATGCTTTTACAAAAGAAGCTTGGATTCTTAAGTATGCCAGAATGGTTTATGTTTTTTTTTTGTCTTTAAGTACACATGACAGTTAATATCTGCTGCTGTTATCCCTCCCCATCAACATATACTAAGAAGAGGAGTCCATCTGTTGAGTTTTACCATCCCAAGAGTTGCATCCCTAAAGGTACTTCATATCTGACCTTGCCAATGGAGGGTGCCTTTAGCAAAGTCTGGCACATTTACCTGCAGTGGTTCAGTTTTTTGTTTACATTTAAATTTTCTGCTCTACTGTTTGGGGTATTTCTCACCTGAAATACCACATCTAGTTTAAAAATTCAGGATGATACTGTAAAATTACAGGAGTTCATAACCTTGGACTGCTCATTTGTTTTAGCTGATTTTTCAGTCTCCCTTGACTGAGCGTTTTGGAAGAACATTATTACACATAAATCTGCCTGGAGCAAAAACCAGCATTGATTCTGCTCTTCGTGACCCAGCATGGGGCTGAATCTGAAATTATTTTTAGCGCTCATATTTTTATTTCTCTTCCACTAGTTGTAGACTCTGCATGGCAGCAGCAGGACTCTAGCTCTGACGTATGTGAGGCCTTTGATGCCAGCAGAACATTCGTAATTTCTTCAATTAAAAAGAAAGCTCTGTGTTTAAAAAAAAAAAAAAGTAACAGTAATGTTTGATGATTGTAGACCTCGTCATCCACAATCTTGTCCCCCCGAAGGCTTCTTTGGTTTCTCCTCTGATGCAACATTTCCAAGTCAGTACTGTTGCCTTTTAGCAAGGACTGTTGCAGTTACCTTAGTGGTGCCAACTTGCTGACTGGGACCAGGGCTCTATTGTGTTGGGCTTAGTGCAGATAAAGCCCTCAGAAGCAAGAGGGACACGAGGAGGAGGATGGGAATGGGGGTGTGCAGTGGTTGGTGTGATGGCAGCAAAGAGTGATTTTTAATGAGCGAGTGGAGGACCTCAATGGTGCAGAAAGAAAGCAGCAGGGCCTCGTTGCTCTTGGCCGCAGAGCCACTTGCATGCCTCTGAGGGACACTTGCGCTACCCGCATCTTCAGATACATGTCCTCCCATTTTGTGACTGTCTGTCTCCCACAAGCTGTGTTTGTGCAGTAAAAGTGCTGGAAGGAAGAACGTGGTTTWGTAAAACACCCCTGCTCAAACGCAGCAGCCTGATACTCCACAATTACTGGACCTGTGGCTTTTCAGTAGCCAGCGGTCCACAGTCAGTGCAGTATTCCACTCACGGCATGATGCTTGTACCCCTTTGCCCCTTCTACCTGTCCCTGCAGCATAGACAAGCTGCTTTATCTTTGATTTCACGCTAATTTCGAAGTTTCTTGTTTGACTGTCCTCAATCTTACTGTCACCTGGAGCAAGCAAAAAGTCGGGGCGGGGGAAAAATCCTATGGCGAATTTGCACTGAATTACAGTTCCCACAGGAGACTCGAGTTACCATGAGATACTGAAGTGCGCTTGTCCGGGGTGTGGGTGTCTGCAGTGAGAGAACTTCCTAAATCTTTATCTGCCGCCTCTGTTGACATGCTGTATTCCCAAAGACTCTGCCATTCTCTTTGTTAACTCTAATTCTTTCACTTTTTTACCATCTGACTGAGTCTAATTTAACATTGCCTGTTCTACCTGTTACCTTACACAGCTAATCTGGCGTTATGTACGTGTGGTTTGTTTTTTTTTTTTTCTTTTTTCCCTAAGATGTACTGTGTATCCTAGTTTAAATCAGACATTTTGATGGAGCTTTCAAGGCAGTCCTTGAAAGTTAGCAGGTAAGTAAATTATCTTTTTTCTAGAAAGGCTCTAAATCAAATTAGAAAATTACCCTCTGATAGATGACAAAGGCACTTGCCTGCCCAGGTCCCCTAGAACATAGGTCAGTGTCGTAATTGCTTACTTACAGTACCATAGTGTCTAATGATCTCAGGCGGGATTAAATCATGGGAATAATGCTGCATAATGCTGTAAAAAATAATTAGATAAGGTATGCTTGGGTGACTTTGAAATGTGCCTGAGTGGGGAAGTAATACGGTTTTCTTACCTACAAGTGATTAAGTTTCTGAGGATGGTGTTAAGGAAGTTGCTCTCTACCAAAAGTGGAATATTCTTCCTAGCATTAAATATGCTTTCTTCATGTCAGTTGTGGGTCTGTAATGGAGGAAGATGGCTTGCTTACCTGGGATGTTCTGGGTGTGAACTAGCTATATTTGTACCAATGGTATTAAAGCATTATATTCTGAATGCATTTCCTTCTCTTGTAGCAGGTTAGAAGTTTGGTCCTGCAAGTATTGAAGAGCATTTATTTTAAATGCAAGTACAGAGCTGTCATGTTTTGGTTTTTTACCTTTACTTTTTAAATATGCCAGTAGGTGTTTTGTCAGTGTGTTAGAGAAATGGCTGGGAGAACATTCTTGATTAGTTTTACAAAGGAAAAAAAAATATTTCTAGCTGCTTTTCGTTGTGTTGTGAAGAGGGGATTATCAGTCTGTCTCTCTGGCAGCGACACTGGCCTAGGAATTTGTCCCGTCTCTCTCTGGGGGCCGCTCGTGCCTGCCCCTGAGCCCACAGGTCGGCTGTGCAGCAGTCCTTGGCAGCCTGCTGTGAAGTACGTGACTCCAAGGATCTGGACAAATAATATTGGGAAATTTTAAGCTGACTTCACTGCTGAGGAAGACATAGTGTGTAAGCACACCCTCAGTGTCTGGCTGAAGTACCCACACCGGGCATACATTGCCAGGCATTAACCAGAACTGCTGCAAATGAGTAGCGTAGTACTTGGGCTTTGCAGAAAGTCACTGTGTCTGAAATAATTGAGGTTCAGATACCRGTTGAACGTGTCATCAGACCAACCATACAGATCTTCTAATTGTGTCTTCATCCTCAGAGGGTTGCTCTCGAATGGAGCTGTAAGTGACAGAGAACTGCAAAGCTGGGGGCTCTTGGACTTGTGTTCAAAGCGAGTGGTCGCTGTTACAGTGGTAGGCGAATCCTTTGAATTCGGGAGCTGCCAGCGCCGAGAGGCCAGGCAATTCTCTGGGGTACTTGGCAACCCACAGGTTTTTGTTAGTTTACAAGCAGAGCCGGGCCAGCTCTCCTATTCATGCCTCCCTTTGCTGGAACCGGGGTTGACGGCATACTTAGCATGCATAGCTGTTATCCGAGTCACACCAACCGCTGCAAAACCAGGAGAAAACGAAGGCAGCAGAATATGAGAGAGCTTTGCTTGCCATTGCCAAGGCGACTCGTTTCGAGCTAGATAAACACTTGCTCATCACTGCTGCGGTTTTACTGCCTTACGGCATTTTGAGTGGAACCAAACAAACACCCGAGGGTGAAAAGAAGTGGGAGAAAGGTAAAGGGAAGGGACAAACCAGCCCTGGCACTTGAAAGCAAATGATGGCTGCGTGGGCAGAAGGGCTGCCTGTGTTTCTGCAGCGGGGTTTCTGTTTCCAACCTGTGTCGCAGCGCCCTGGCCCTGCGCACCCCTTGGCGGTAGCCGGCTGCCAGTAACGCCGTTTCCAAATGTCTAATTACAGCGTTCAATCCTAATGACTTGTGCAAAAGGAAGGACCTGGAATAAAGTGTGATGAGTCTGATGGGAAAAGCTTTCCAGTATGGTGTGATTTTACTTAAGGTTATTTAAACTACGCCATTTCTCTCTCTCCTTTTGCAGGGTTGCAGCTCCATCAAATTTAGATGTGTTTATTCTACTCTTTTTCTAGACTTTGTAGGTACGGCAGTTCCCAGAGGGGCCACTACTGACTTGCTAAATCTCTTGCTGTATCTAATCCTTGCTCTGCCAGCCTGAGGAAGGCCGGGGACAAGGGTGGCAGCCCTGGGGGGTGCCCGTGGGGCAGGGGTCTCCTGCCTGGGGGGCTGGGCTGCCGGACCTCCAGGGGACCCCACGGAGGCTCTGGCCAGCAGATGGCAAAGCTGCCACACGCTGTCCTGCGCTGCAGGCACCATGCAAAGCGTAGGGCAGCTCTGCATCCAGTGTGTTCTGCTATGTGTTACACACTGACTGATCAGGTAGATGAAGCTATATACTTATTTTTTTTGCGGAAAGAAGTCCCCTATGTTCCCAGGGAGCGTGCAAGGTGGCTAGGTGCTGGGATGCAGGGTCCCCGGGCACCAGCCATGAGCCCTGGCTCTCATCTGCTGCCTGTGATGGACCAGAAAGATGCTTTTCTAGTACCTTCAGGAGAGATTTTCATCAAGCTGGGGAAATACTTCTCTGAGGGTAGCTAAAACTACTTGCATCTGGGTTGAATACACACACACACACACACMCACCCCGCCTCAGATAGCAGAGCTATCTGCAGTGAATTTTGCGTAGTTTTGCACTGAATTACTCTTCATGGTCAATAACAGGCCAGATAAATGCAGAAGTTTCACCAACACAGAGATCTCTGCTAACTGGCGGTGGGAGCATACATCGTGATATGTGGGATGCAGGTCACACACATTCTTCCTTGTTGCCAAAAGCAAAAGAGCATAATTAATATAAAAGTGGGAAGCTCCCCGACTCCTTGTCTCTGGGGAGGGACCGTGTTCCAGTTCTCCCACCCTCTGAATAATGTATGGAGTGGACATGGTTGAATACCTTTTTGCCTTTGTGCTTTATGCAATTTTCTCCTTTGGTTTGTTTTTTTCCCCACTGTGGCTGGTATTTCTGATTGCTTTCCTTTCCCTTACCTGCTACACACTGAAATGTGGTTTTGTTATGAAAAGTGGCTTTTTGTAACCTAGCGTTTTGTGTAGTATTTGTTTAGTGAGTATTTTGGGAATAGAGCCACTCCCTCAGATCTTGCCCATCATATCTGGTGCCTCAGTAGGTAACTTCTTGCAAGGTTTAGCCTAGAAGACCTCTTCCACGTGCACAGATGCAAAGTGTACTTGACCTGTTGGCGCAGTTTAGTCAGACCAATAAAACCTTGGTTCAGAAATGGGCTATGCTGTCTAGTCTGAACTTCACACTCACCAAAAAGAGCCTTATTCTAAAACCAAAAGCCTTGAATTTCCTCCTTCATGGCAAGTCATATCTATCAGTTATTCTTGTATAAAAATAAATTCAATCTTATTGCAAGGTAACTTACAAGGTGGGAATTTTCTCTCACTGATTATAAGCTAAAGTCTGTCTTCACAGTGGCTTTTTACCTGGTGTAGCCACAAGAAAATGTGGCATTTTTTCAGTGCAGACAAGTTCTTACRCATGGAGGCAGGCAGGGGTGAGCTCAGCCATGCGGCACGCTCGCTTTGGGGGCATCCACTGCTGTAAAACCAATGTGATTGAATCAGCACGAACCACGGGCCCGTCCTTTCGCCTCTTTTCCCTATCAGTGCAGCGTGTTAATGGGAGCTCCAAAAGCAAAGTTAGGTCACTGTTAATTGAAAAGGCAGAAGCSAGTTCCATCTCCCTCCTCTTATGTTACATTTTTCTTTGTTATTCTCCATGTTGTAGCTGTAGACTTTCTTGCTTCTAGTGTCTTACACTTTGGCAGATATAGAAACATCTATCTGTTAATTTGGCTAAAGTTTCAGGCATAATTAATCTCTTTCATACAATGCTGTTTTGATATTATATTTCTTTTTTTTTTATTCTGACACTTAACACTGTCAAAACTGAAAGCTGAATTTTGAATCCACTGAAATTCCTTGACTTGCACTGAAACATCCACTGTAAAGCTTATTATTTATGTCAGCACAATTAATCCTCAAATAATTTTCCCCCCATCTTCTCCCAGCAATAGCTCCGAGGTGTTTTCTGGTCTGTGCTGGATTCATCTCTCGTGTCAGATGTGAAAAGGTAGATTAAACTCTGCGCCTACAGCAATGGAGAGAGTATCAAACAACCACATCTCCTGAATTTTCCACTTGACGGCAGTTTATTTTGCTCTTAGAAGAGCCAGATGATTGAGATGAGCAGATTTACTCAGTGTTTTATGCTTTTTGCTAAGGGTTGGTCTTCCAGATGGTGGCGAGGGTCTCGGGCTGGCAGCTCTGGTTCGTGCCCTGATCCCATGCCCTGCCCTGCCTGTGGGCACCCAACGTCTGCGTTTACACCAGAACTGCTCTTCTGCCAAAAATCACAACTGTGGAAAAAACACAGTGAGTCTTCTTTTTCAGAAGACTGAAAGGGGGAAATCATTTTCATTTTCCTATTGATTCACATAATCTTCTTTTTCCTTTCCTGTCCTCCTTTTATGCCTGTTCCTTCTCTTTTTATTACTGGTTTCCTGGATGCCAGGATTAAAGGTGATCGCCTTTCCCTCTAACGCTCTCATCACCTCCTTACCACAATCGTGTCTGAAACCCTACTGCTCTCTGCCAGGTCCRTTGCTGCGCTCTTACACTGATGGARAAAACAGACTAATACAATTTGAATCAGGGGCAAAACATTTGAAGTTATTTGGGTGTCGAAACATGCAGCTGTGCAGCCTAATTGGGTTTCGACTGTATCTATATATATAATTGTATAACCATATATATCTCTCTCTCTCTCTGTATAGGTACAGCTGCAGTGGCAGAATGGGTCATCTGCAGTTTCCAGCAGGGAGAGACACCCAGAGTAATTTTGCCGTTTTTAAGCCTGGATTTGGCACCATCCCCTGTTCCAGATGCCCCRATTATGACTCCTGTGCTGTATTTTATATCCCATTTGTTGTCAAAGTATTTTTACCACGGCTGGGGACGCGTTGCTTGCAGCTGGGTTGGACTCTTTCCTTTAGGGAAACCTGTCAATGTGGCCCACTCTTTTTAACTCATGTTTTCTTCCTTTGTTGGTCAGGTACTCCGTGTTTATTTTGTCCTAAATTGTGTATACTTGCCTCTTTGATGTGCGAAAGCAACAATTTTTGAGGAATGTTCAAATACATTAAAGCAACTGGTAGGCATTGAACGGTGCATGCAGAAGAGAGAGCCCTTCCTTAGGGAGCTTCCTGAGGAGTTTGCATTGGAAAGGGGCGGCCGGAGCTTTCACAACGGGGAGGTATGGCTGTGTTGGCTAATGCTGAGTGCGGTTACATCGTATATGGAGACAATAATTTGGCCTTTGGATGTGAGGCGGCAATGTATGTGGGGAAATGGAAGTATTCCTGCTTGAAAGCTGGTGTAGGCGAGGCTGAGAGATGGGTAGTATTTTCTGCAATGTTAGACTGGCATCCCGCACTGGAAGAAGACAGCTTACCACCTGTGAAAATGCTATTTCTCTCCACTAGCCAATTGTGAAGGCTGCTGGATGGCAGACAACGTGTCCTGCTGTGTGGGCAGATGTTAATCAAACTGCCTCGCRACGGTTGTTCTGCTATCGGCAATCCTCACCTTTCCAAATCGCGATGGCTGTCTCATCTGCTGCTTTGCCTCTTTAGAAAGGGCATGGAACAGGCTTGGAGAGAGGCGCACTGCTGCCACGCTGCCTGTGGCTGAATGGAGTTTTCAAGTTTTTTGGCGTTCACCTCTCTTAGCATACCAAGATGTTTTCTGAGCCAGACGTGATGGAGCGGGACGAGCTGGTGAGACAGGCTCTGCTTTCCCCTGGCAGAGGCAGTGCAATCCCTTCCTGCCTCGCCATGATCTTGGAGAAGCGTAGGGGAAGGCATGGCTCCCGGGGGAGTGCTGGGACAGGCTTTCCTGGCCTCGGCAGCATCCCAGCGCCACAGGAGACCTCCTACGTGAAGGAGCGCCTGCGGATGAGGGCGATGACTTGAAGCAGCACTGCGACACCACGCAGCTGGAGAGGGCAACACGTGGTGATTTAAAAAAAAAAAAAAAAAAAAAAAAAAAATTACTTGTCTAGAATAGTAATACCACGAAAAAAGCCCAGTAGCCAATACCCAGTGAATGCATTCCTTGTGGCGCTGTACCTCCCCGTTGTTTTTGATATTCTTCTAGATCTACCTTGCAAAAGAGGTGTGAACATCCTTAAGGAGAGAGAGGTGACCTGGGATTTGCAGCTGCGAGGTGCTGAGTGCTGGGAGCTGCTGCCGGCCCCTCACACCAGGCAGGACGGGCCCTTCTGTGGGGGGCTGCACGCGCGGAGAAGCTGAATAATGTTCTTGGCCTCAGCAAGCTGACTCAGTTGTGTTGACTGCAGTACCTCTTGGAAACATCCCGTGTCTGCCGTGGGAAAGGCAAGAGGTAATTTTGTCAGAAAGTAAAAACATGACTTGTCAATGACATTGCTCTGCTGTAGATGCTCGCACAATAGCTTGCAGGAATCTCTCTGGGACTGAGTGGAAACGTCAAATGCGTTGCTATGGCCATATACAAACAGATATTTTCAAAGTAATATGGCTATTAAATAATTCTATGTGAGATAATAGCAACTAAGAAGCACACATGACAACAATCTAGTGAGACCAAATACTCGTTTTGGTCAAAATTTGAGTTTTTTGGTCTGATTTTAAATGCAGTGATTCAAAAAGCCTTTTCATGCAGCGGAGAAGTCTCTTTTGCTATTTTGARGCTTACCACAGAAAGCTGATAGAGACACAGAAAACGCAGCTTTTTAAGTATATCTTCTGCATAATATCAAAATCAAAACAAGGATCCTGACATTAGGATAGGACAAGACGAAAGACTAAAGCTGTGTGTCTTTCAGTATCAAAATACAAAGCCCAGCATTATGTGGCACTAATCTATGCATTACCATGGGCAGCTCGAGGCCCATCGGGTTCACCTGATGAGGTTCTGCCACTGCCCCATCTGTTTTGTTTTCATCTGTCACTGAGTCTCGGAGATACCATAGAGGAAAAGGAGCTGGCAGTGTCATGCAGTGGCTTTTCGACATCAATACAAGCAGTGTGGGAATTGTTAGGGGTTGTTTCCTGGTACTTATCACAGGCATCAAAATGTAACGTGGGGGGAAAACCCACAAGTTCTATAAATACCACATCATCCCCCACTTACGACTAAATACAATTGTCATTCTTCAAAATTTCTAGACTGAAAGCTACAGTTACACCATGTTTCAGGTGTTCCCTAACAAAAGGAGACAACGTGTGTCGGGCTCGGCATGTCAGCTTCTCGCCGGTACGGTCTGAATCCTCCTGTAGGCTCCACTAWGACCACTAGATGAAAAAGGTACAGTATGGACTCCCTTAGCTGCAATGAGCTGGTATACGATTGTCTTAAAACAAATTAGATCAAGATTTGGTTGAYGGCAGGTGTTAAAAGGAAGACCAAGTAAGAGCAGCCATATACCCAGCGGGGCTGAGGTTTCCTTTAGCTTGGCACCCCGTCTCCAGCAGCACCAGCAGTCGGTACCCAGGGAAGAGGGGAAAAAAATGGATAAACASACACTGAAAAGTCCCTATAAGAGCCCCTGAGCCTCTAGAGTGCAAAGTACTTCTTTTAACTCCGACTTCATTATCCCTCCTAGTAGGCTCTTTTGCAGCCCTCAGTGACACCTACTGAAGAGTAAATGCTCTTTCTCTGTATTTCCCATGGGCTGCCCTACTTTACATCATCACCTTGGAGACAGAAAACACAATTCTGTGCAAAATCAGTATCTGCTTGTCCTGATTCCTGATTGRGTTTTTTTTCTTCATCGGAGGCAAGGAAGCGAAACCCTGACCCYGCTGAAATCCCTGGGCAGGTCACAGTTCAGTTCGGTGCGGCGGGGGCTGCTGCTTTGGGAGGTGAAGGCAAGGCAAAGAGAAGGACTTCGGGCGTTCCTTGCAGGTCGTGGCACAGCTCGCCGTTTCTACCCTTTCTGCGGTGCTTTTGTTGTTGAGCAGTTTCCATGGTGCCCCTGCTTTGTCTGCAGACCTGTCTGCAGGCAGCACTCTTCTCCAACGCGCCACACAAGATGATTTTACRAGGCGGCGCGTTGCGTGGCTGCGCTGCCAAGCTGTAGCACAGGCTGCTAGGCATCAGCTGCCACAAATATCTTGCAGGCTGTCTCACGAGCTCATCTTTAGAAAGTATGATGTTTTTTAACTGAAGGGAGCAATATAGATGCTGCTGCCTGAGAATCCAGCTCAGTCTTTCGCCAGTTGCTTTTGGCAAATTAAAATAACAAGAGGAGGACTCTTACCCAAAGGGATTTTTGCTGGCAATGTAGTGTTGCTGTAAAAAAAAAAAAAAAAAAAAGGCAAAGCAATAGAGGGCATAACAAGAAAGAGCAGCCATGCTGCTTGCTGCAGCACTCTGCATGTTATATCTTCATCTGATATGGGTGTGAAAGTAGATGATCTGTGTATGTAACACAGCATCACTCCCCTCACACATAGAGACTGGCAAGGATGAGGTCAAGCTAATTTATCTGTAATCCAGCTGTTAATAATTATCTTGCTAATCGTTCCGATACTGGAGCACTGACCCCCTCAACTGCTTCAGCAAACGACAGGGACGACCCTGAGGTACGAAGTCAGAAGGGCTGTGTAACCTGGCCCCTGTTTTTTATGCTCAGGAATAATAATATCCCTCAAGAAACCCTGAGCTTCGAGAGGTAGAGGCCGTTCAGAGGATAACGGTAGAGTGCATGTGGCCCAATACTAGAAATATTTCAGCAAGAAAACTGGTTATATGAATCTTACAGGCTGTTCATCCAAAAAGAACTGGAGTGTAAAATCACTGCCCAAGTGAAAAAGCAGGCAAAAGGGCAAAGCTGTGCTAACAGGCAGGTTTTAACTCCCAGGCACAGCAGGGGGTACATTAAATCGTGGAAATAAGGCTGGAGGTCTGTTAGCAGGCTGTGTACAGGAATGCAATTTAATCCAGGACCTGCAGATATCAATAAGAAATGAAACTATATTAGAGTTAGTATCAAAGTATAGAGAGAATATAACGGAGGACACAAGGGCAGTTTAGAAAGAGAGCTGTCCTAATCACAGAAACTCAATACTTTGAGCAGAAAAGAGGTTTTCTTCATTAAGGTGAAGCATGTACCGTGTGTTGGGATAGAATGGGCTGCTCCCCAGAGCTGGACATGAAAATTAATGGTTTGTAAGTCTTGGCAGAGGTTTTCAAAGATGCCTAGAAAATTATAATGCCCAATTAAATAGGAATCGGTCATCCAAGTCTCTTAGGCGGTCCTGAAAATTACAACCACTCTGCACTGCATCTGATTTTCAGTCACATTTTTCCCTCTGTTTCTCTTTGCTCTCCTCTTCCAGCACCGTCCCCAGCTCCCGCTGGCACAGACCTCCGGCTGAAGCCTGAGCCAAGTAGCAGGGCTCTGAAACACGGCATTCGAGCAGCCTCGGYGGGGACAGGAGAGAGATCGTTTGTCCCTGCTGAGGCCATTCAGAGCTGAATCTGTGGCAGCCGTTACACACCAGCCGACAGCTATTTTTCCACTAGACACCTCCCTCTCACTTTTGGCCCATTTTTGTACCTCTGATGTGGAAACACGAAGCCGGATCAGCAGCAGAAAAACGGGCTGCGCTCCAGTGAAGTTAAGACGTGTGAGACCTAGTTTCAATGGGGTTTTTTTCTTGACTGATGTGAGCATCTCACATCAGCCTGAGTGCACCTGAGCTGTTTGGACTACGGCTTATGGGCTACGCATCGGCTCTGGCGGAGATGACKGGAGTGTATGTCCTTCAAGATGGAGGATGCTTTGCAAAGGAGCGTTAGGCAAAGGACGGTGCACGCTCAGCACGTCCTGCGGAGCAGGGCACGTGGCACAGAAGGTGGGACTGTAGAGAGGCAAGTCCCCAGCACATGTGATCCTCTGCTGAAGCAAGGTCCCCAAAGAGTTTTAATTGACGTAGATGAATGTCGTCCTTTTGTGCTCTCCTCAATTATTCCAAGCTGAGCAGCGCTGAATCACTACCTGCATCAGTATCAGTCCTCCTCTTCAAGCAGGGCAGAGGCTGGCTGGGAAACCATGCCCAAAGCGCCGTCACCATGAGAAAGAAAACAGAGGAATTGAGAAAATTGGATTGTTTTTATATATGTGTTGTTTCACTCTGTATGTTGGGGCCTTGCAGTGGTCACCAGCAGGAYTCAGGCTGGTTTCCTGCTCCTCCCCTCCTTGCTGCCAGGAAGCACTAACTGGCTACCAGAGCTTGCTCTTTTTTGTCTCTGACTGAGGATTTTGTTGCAACCACAGAAACAAAATTAGGACAGGGTGCCTTGGGGCTCTTCTGGGCTGTCCCCATGCCCAGGGTTGAACCTCTCTGGATTATTCGGGGTAAGGAGAGAGATTTTTCCACAAATAGCCAGTGCTATGGGCCATATCAGTAAAAGACCATAGGGAGCTTCTCCACACTAGATGAACTTCCTAGGACCCCTTTGGAATGTGTCCTTGATTCTCCACATCTGCCCCCAGAAACTCCACACCAGGAACGGGCTGTACGCGAGCGCAGAGGTGAGGGAAGTCCTCCACCTGGTAAAGGCTTGGGAGATAGGAGAGAAAAAAAGCCTCATTATTTTGGAGGTAAGTGGTAAAATAGCCTTGCAAGAAAACAGGAGGGAAAACTACCCTGAATGTGACCAGGATCATTGGTGTCATCTAAGCCAGGAACAGTGTCACAAGCTTCCCTTGGAGCCACCCTCCAACAGCACCTTTAAATACTGCAGTCTTCAAACTGAAGCTTAGCCACGGCCAGAGCACCACTGCCCTYTCACTTGTCCCTTGGTTTTCCACCAATTCCCTCTGCTCCATGCTTCTCATTGACTAAGTATCCGATTCCCACCAGTTATTATTGTTTCTCAGCCCTCCTTATCCTCTGGGTCCATCCAGTCTATCCGTGGTGCTGGAGTTCCAATCCAAGGAGGGAGACATGGGCAGGCGTTGCTTCTGGAAATACTAGAAGATGGAGAGTGGCAATGGAACAAATACAGGTAAGCAAAATGAAAGCTCTTGTAGCCAACAGAAAGGTGTATCTTACAGTTGTGTTTGGCTTGAGTTTTACGTTCCTCTAAGTCTGAACTTTCTTTTGTACAGGTTTGTAAAAATGTCATATGCACCCGCAACGTTCCACAAATGAGAAAAAACAGCTTTCCCCATCAAACAGCCGGTGTGTCTTGTTCAGTAAAAGAGACGCCACGTGTCACAAAAAGCTGCGGTCCTCTTTTCCAATCTGCGTGAATGGTTTCCAGTCTGCTCTGAAACACAAAGACTCTTTCAGCTGTTGTTAGGTGCTAGGCAATGCTTAAGTGAAGATTATGGCAYAGTGTCACAGCCTATGAGCTTGGTAAAAATTAAGCATGAGTGAAATAAATGTAATACATATGCTGATTCTGGGAGAAATACACGTGGAGTGAGTGCCAGCTCTCCAAGCTGGCTGGAAGACATAGATTTATTTATTTGTGGTTCTGACAAGAAGGGGCTGTGTTCTGCCTCGTCGTCTGCGCAGCACCTTTGCACCTAGCCAGGTGCSGTAACAACCCGAAACAAGTTTCCGTTCAAAGGGAGGTTTTATTCTACCTCCATCCCGGGCTCCCACCRCTCGCCCTGGGCTGGCACCAGCTTGCAGCAGGGCAGCTGGCAAACAGCCCTCCGAAAAACATCAGCCTGCAGCTGGATCCAGCTGACCACTCAGCTGTCAAAGTGTCCCCAAGGGAAGGATGTAGGGAGACGAAGCTGGAGGTGGGCCTAAAGGTATTGGCTAAATCCCGGCGCAAACAGGAGTAAGTAGTTTTCAAATTAATTGGCTGATAGGAGTAAATTTAGCATCTCCCTAATGCAATAAAAATGATGGCGATTTTTGAGTCTGTGCTTCCAAAGACCGATTTTAGCTGATAGCAGTAGAAAGCGGGAGGGCTGATAAGATTATACAAACTGGAGCAGGCTTTCACGCCTGGGGCAGGGCCGGAGCCCGTGTTTCATAGAGGAATGCTTTTGATTAACAGTTTTCCTACACCTTATGTTAAAGAACAAAACTTTTTTGGAAAGAAACTTGATCAAAGCAGCGAATTTCTTCTCTGCTGAATAAGGAGATCACTTTTTTTTTAATACGCTCTATAAGTAGACAGGTATTTTGGTGAGGATTTTTGACACGGTGCAAGCGAGGGCAGGTTTTTTTGGCCAGGCAGGGATGTAGCAAGCTCCCATGGCTAAAATTTGGAGATAAGGGAGTATAATTAACTGTCGGCACCACTTGCCTAGGGATATAATGGATTCATTTTAACTTGACGACTGACTTCAAATCGCGTTTCTGACATAGCTCCACCAGCTGTTTGGGGTTTGCTATAGGAGTCACCGAGGGAAATTGTATTCCCAGAAATTCCTGTCTTATGAGGGAGATCAGACTCTCTGATTATAGGGTCCCTCGTCGCCTTAAACTATCTGAATGTAGGCAGCGGGGAATAATTCCTCCCCTGTCGTGTTCCACCCAGATAAAGGCTAAAAGGCATTCAGCTGTTAAAAACCCTGCATGCATTTCTGCTCAATGAGACGGCGGAGGACGATGATAATTGCACCTGAAACCACCCGCATTTCTCTAAAACCCCAAGCTGCAGTTTTATTCCTGTATTTTGAAACCTGGMGCTGAAGGGGAAGGTGGAACAAGATGTCATAATGGAAAACAAAGCCCCAGTGGGTTCAGCCCGCTGCCCGGGGCTGCCCCGGCTGTGGCCACCCACTCGCCGCCGCGGTGGGGTCTGCGGGGTGGGTGCGTGTGTAGAGTGGGTGTGGGAGGGTTGCGGGCAGCTGTGGCGGAGCGCGTGCGAGGGTACGCGTGCCACAGCTGCGTGGGTGAGGGGGTGCGTGTGCGTGCCCGTGGGCTGTGTGAGGGGCGTGCGTGTGCGAGGACGAGGCGGGTCCTCCCGCCGTGCGCCGCCCGCTCGCCGGCAGCCGCGGAGCTGTCCATGATCTCATCGGCAGCCCGGCCCCCGCCTCCGCGCCCCTCCGCGCCCGCCGCCGCCTGCGGGCACCCCGCCGCGCCCTCCCGCACACCCACCCGCCCGCCCAGGGGCCGGGCGTGCGGCCGCGCCGCAGCAGAGCCCAGGTCCCGGGAAGGTCACCCCCGCTCGCCCCCCGCGGCGTGGGGCCGGGGCGGGTGCGGGGCCGTGGGCCCCGGCATGGTGGCGGCCGCGGGGCGCCGGCGGCCGCGGGGCTGAGGAGAGGCGGGCGCCGGCGGGAAGGAGCCGCGGGGCGAGAAGATGGCTTCCCCCGCGCCCCCCGCGCCGGGAGGCGGGCCCTCGCCCCCCGCCGGCCCGCCGCGCCTTCGCCAGGTGGGTGCGCGCCGCGGCGGCGGCGACACGCGTGTCCGCGCCCCGCGTGGGGCCGCGCCTGCGCGGGCGGCAGGTGCGGCGGCGAGCGGGAGGGGGCACACGTGGCTGAGCCCGCCGGGGAAGGGTCCCCCCCAGCGGCTCTCGCCGCGGGCCGGGGCCAGGCGGGACTCGGTGGCCGGGAGCCGGTGGGGCTGCTGCGGGGGGGGGGAGGGACCCCGCTGGACCGAAGGGGGGCGGAGATATCGGGGGGTGGGTGGGTGGATGCTCTTCTATTCTCTGCTCATCATTCAATAAAAAGAAACCCCGTAAAATAACAAAAAACCCCCCGCACCCACCCCGAAATTATTTCCGTCGGCGCACCTGCGCAGGTGTGCCCGTGCAGTCACACGCAGAGAGGAAAGCGCGTGCGCGCACACGCGTGTGTGTCATTTCACGCGGCTGTGAGCAATGGTGGTGCACCGCGATATGTCTTGTGGTGCATTACTGCTGTAGCAGAGCATATCGAAAGGCATGAATAAAATCTTAATTAACGTAATGCAGCAATTTTCAAGCGGCTGCTGTCACTCTTGCTGTACGCAACACTTTTCTGCTTGCATCTCTCCCCTTGCAAGAAGAGAGCTCTGGTTTGCGGCGGCTGCTGCATTAATTTACATTTGGCATGGTGAAGTTGGTCGCAGGAGTTGTTTGATGTTCTCTGCCTGGCTGGGTGGGCACGGGCGAGGAGCGGTACGGCCGAGCTGCTGTGGGTGCTGGGGGACTCATGCCATGAGTGCTTTGTGTCTCCTGAAAATGGGAGAGGCAGAAGTGGAGGGACGCAGTGCTGGTGTGTTCGATGTGCTCGTTCCTGCTAAGGCTGTGATGTTACTGTGGTAAGATTAATAAAGAAAAAGCTGCTGCAGAGGAGGATTCCCAATGACTAATCAGATTAGTGTAGCATGTATGTACTCAAACATAAATCTAAATATAAATCCCATCCTGCTCCTTTTTTTTTGTTTTTTTCATTTTCACTGAGAAGCTGGCGGTACCCTCGGCGAGGAGATCTCAGGGGTCTGCAGTCGGGACAGGCGTCTGAAACTTGGGAGGAGTATCTAAGCTTATCAACCCCCTTACACGCTGGAGGTTTGGGCTGGGTAACTTCAGCAAAAAGGCCTTTGTGTGGGTTTGCTTCTGACCCCGTCTGGAAATGCCACAAGAATAGTGGCACTTCCCCTCACCCCCATGTATTTTGGCACTTCCCGTTCCCTTCCCCGCTGGAAACTGGAAGGAAAAAAGTGTCTGAGTTTAGTAGCTAAGTTTGGTTTTAGGAGGGAGAAAAATGAGCAGGGATCTCTCCAGTTTATTGGCAATCCATACTGGGTGCAATCRGCAGTTCCGGCAGGACAGATGAAGAGCATCGGGGGGTGAAAAGAAGTTCCAGGTAGTAAAGGCAAGGCCTGGCGATGACGACCCCAGGCACCGGGGATCCTCATGAAACCTGGCTTCTGTTTGCGTGTAACTTACCCCGCGTGCTTCCTGGAACCAGGCAGGAGGGATCCTTCCAAGCAGCGACCGAGACCCGCCGTGACAGCTCCCTTCCCGCGCTGATCCTGCTTGTTTCAAACCTTCAGTTTGCTCCTCAGCAGCACGGGGAACACGAGGTTGCCAGTTATTTCATTTGAATAGCAAGCAATTATCACCATTAATAGTGCTTAATAACAAGCGGTTGCCGCTAGCTGCCAATGGAGATGAAGGAACGGGAAGCCCTGCTAGACCAACAAGCTGCTTTCGCCTCGGTCGTTTTAAATGCAGGGACAGTTTGCTTTATTAGGAAGGTAATAGGGCAGCCAGGGGCAAAGCAGAGCAGCCCCTGCCCCGTGCTGGAACCCACTGCCGAGGAAGGGTCTGGCACGTCCAGCGGCAAACCCAGGCGGCTGCGTTCTGTGGAGTGTTCTGAATTGACTTTTCACAGGGTTATTCATTTTACATGAGAATGAGACGACAATGTAATATCCTGAATGAGTATGCAGAAATCGCTCATGAAAAAAATTGACTACTACAGTTGTTTTACTGTCTTCCTATGCATTTTGTCCACTATATTTAGAATTATTTTTAATTACGTTTAGAATGAAATCATTCATCAGACATGTTTCTGAACTACTGTGGTAGAGTCTAGTATTTATTTGAATTTTTGCCGCTTTTCAATGAGAAAGCATACATACAGCTTATTGGGTGACCTTCACGGGAATTTAAAAGTCCGTGAATAAATGCACAGAGCCACTCAAGACTAAGGTAAAGAGCACAGCAATGGCTAAACTCAATCAATTTTTCTATAAATCACTACCGGCCTCCCACTTTACCGAGCATCTCTTAGGAGAGAAGGAGACTGGACTTGGGAGAGTACAAAACAGAAGGGAAGTGAACACATCTGCTTGAAACCGTTGTACTGACTGTTTTGTTATCACAACACACTTACCCCAGTAGCCCTTAATGAAAACTGAAATCAGCAACATGCTGAATTCCCACTACGCTGGGGCCTCCCATCCTGCAGCTTGATAGCGAAAATCGCTGAAGAAGCTGTTTGAACTGAAGTTATATTTGTGGAGTTTTTACTATGTCTTTCAGTTAATTTAAGAGATCTGTGAATCTGTCCTTTATGTTAAATATATATTTGGGGGCGCTTGCAGAACTGAGGCCATTGTTTGCATCTGTAAGCTGTGAACCTGTTTTAGCAAGAACTGTGTTTTACYTTAAACAGCTGAGTTGTACCATTTAAAGTTGTCCTTAAAGTACACCTTACGGAGTCGAGTACTGCGGTCAGATACCAGTGAAATTTGTTGTGTAAAGCTTAAGAATGTACCGAACAAAAAGCCAAGCTATTGTAAATTACACCATTGGAGACTATCGTGTTTGGAATAGGATGCATGTTGTTTCTCTTATTAGTAGTCACGTGAGTTATTTCCACTTTTTTTCCTTCTAGTTGTCAAGGCTGTACTTCTCTTGTCAAAAGAAAATTTAAACATTTTTCCTCACATTAAGAAATACAACCATATTAATAAAATTTGCAAACCAAATACTGTGTCTTGCATCAGAACACTTGATCGGTAGAAGAAAACAAAGCAACAAAAATAGTATGGAAGGGCAAGACCGGGATGCTGGGTTGATGTGACATGGATCCATGATTAAATGAACTGTTTTATGGATCTCCCTCTGCCTATTTGGCAGGCAAGTCCCTTCTTCCAGCCTCTGTGGAAGCTATTCCAATGTTTGAACTCCACATGTGCAGCAGGGTCCACTACACCTGACTGCCCTCCTCAGCCACCACAAGTATACCAGCAAGGTGCACTGCCATTTCTGATGACCCTCCACGCTGTAAAATCAAGGTGGCTTCAGAAGAACAGATTCAGATTACTGTCTTAGGACGTGACTGGTGGATTAAAAGTAGTTCAGAGTAAGAAAGAAATGACTGAAGGTACAAAAGGATAGAGATTGCACTAGGGTTCAGTTCTGGTCCTTGGAACAACCAAAAGATTTCAAAGAGGTATCCTGTTTAATTTGGCATTGTGATTTTAAGTGAGTGTGTTTCTGTGAGTAAAAAAAAGGAAACAGGGCTAAACCCCCCTCTTAGTAACTATTCCCTGGGAAATATTTTTAATCCATTGAAATTGCAAGCTGCCTAACACATTAGCAGGAAAAAGGTACGATAATAATTGTACTGTTCATGGGGCAACATAAAATTAAGGTAGTTTAGTGCTTTGGACTTGAGCTGAGTATATGTCTGGTTAAATAGAAACAGGCCAGCAATACTAAAACTTGTGAATACTGTATTGGGCARTACTAGTTTTATGATTTAGTGAAGAATCTAAAGAACACCTTTACTAGAAGAGACGGAATATCCTCTTGCTCATGTTGTAGATGCTTTGAAGGGCTGAATTCTATCTAGTGACTTTGCTGCATTCTAAAGGGAAAAGTGAAAATTAAACTGAGGTACGGGTGTATATATATATATACTGTGCAAGCAGTTCAGCATACAGGTAGCTTAGAAATGACAACATGTCAGCCATAGAAATAAACTCAATGGTAGAGCTCGGCAAGAAATAGTTTTTCAGTTTTGTGAAGGTCTTAGGTGCTCCAGAGTTTTGCTGCGTCACACTAGGACAAACCTTTCCACATTTTTCATGAAGTAAAGAGAAAGGCGCGCAAACAGGTCTTGCCCATCTTTCCTGGGCTGTGAGACACGTGGCTGTAAACACACTTTCTGCCTTTTTTGGAGCAAGAGGCTGAGACTGGGATTCCCACACCGCTAACCCTCAGACTGTTCTGGGGTCCTTGTCTGAGAAYCAATTCTGCTGTTGTGAGTGTCCCACTCAGTGTTACCCGCCACGGGACTCAGGTACTGCTATCCAGCTGCGCCTCTGAGCATGCCTGAATAAACCCATGCTCTTAAGCCATTATCTGATACGAAAAGAAAGCGTGCAGGAGTGTCTTTTACTGTGATTTAACTGGTCTTGGTCAAAGCTGCTTATCATTGAGCAATGTACAGCAGTCACGTGGGAATTTTCCTGATGCCGTGCCATTACTGATCCCCTTGAAATCCCTTTATTCCATATCATTCTCTTTTGGTAAAAGACCTGTCTGTAAAAATGATGCCTGGAACTGGAAGTTCTCCTTTTCCTATTCAAGCTCTTTTTTTTTTTTCCCGAAATATGGTTGCACATATTTGGAGATCCAAATATGTCCAAAAGGACATAAAGGATTCTGGGGTGCTGAACGCACAGCTTGGAGCGAGAACCAAAACTGGAGAGAGAACACCCACCATGGTGTTCAGAAGAAGAGCGCTGGTGTGGACGTGGGAAGATGSAGAATAGAGCCCCCATCATTCTGTTTCTCTGGGGATGTTCTGTGGCAAAATTGTCCTGTATTGCAAAATCCATGAAAGCAAGATATTTGCTTGAGTACTTAAGAGAGTGGAATATGAGACCTTCAGATTTTACCCAATACCTCATTACTAGGAGAGCCAAAGTCACCACAAGCAGTTGAGATCGCTGGAAATAAGAAGTATGTCTGGCCTTGTGTATTGTGCCAGATTCTTGGATGCAATAGCAATTCATCTCTATGCTCAAATTATACAGTTTTTCAGCCTGTCAGATTACATAAACTCTTAACAGATGTGGTCTAATCGGTATGAGGTCTCCACCTAGGGATTGACAAAAATCTCTTACAGGGAGCACTTCAGCTGGGGCGTGGGACCGCAGGAACTAGCTTTCTTCTTTTTATTTTCTTTTCTCAAGGTGTTTYCCCCTGTAGCTCCACTGGATTTTGTCTCTTCCTGTGTTATACTTTTCTCCTGTAAAGGAGGAGGAAAGAAACCCTCCTAAAAACTTGCATGCGGCTGCAGTGTTAGAGGTCATCTTCTGGACCATTCATGCTACTGACTATTCATATACCCCCGGTGTGCTTTGGTGCGGCCTTTTCTAGCTCACTGCTCTTTATCCCACTCCCCAGGCTTTTCCCACTGCAGGATGTTCTCTGTCCCCTACTAAGAGTTGGTGGGATTTGAGGATATTTGAAGTTTCTCTTCCATGGGCGGTTTAGGCTGATGCCTCTCCCAGCCCACCCTTGCAGTAGCGTTGCTTTGGACAGTATGTTGTTTGCCTTCACCTTCTTGCTGGCATGGATTCTAGTTCCATGATTTCAAAAATTAGATTGGTCTGAATTCCCCGTTTTCAAGGTTTCTTTGAACTTTAATTTGATTCAAGCTTATTTTTAACTTTACCTTCTGCTGCTATGAAGGATTAGAAGTAATTTGTTCAAAACTAGAATGACTTGAAAATCAGCGTAGTGAAGTACTCGCTTAGGCGTCACAGCACTGAGTAAAGAGAACATCTATCAAAACGAACATTTCTATTTCAGTGAACCATGTATGCCATATCAAAGGGAAAAGGGTGCTAGAAAATGTCTTCTCGCTGATTTGAAATGATGAAACGTAATCCATAATGAACCTGTTGCATAATAGATGCAGGCTAATGTAGGAAAAAGTAATTACAGTTAGTGCATAAATGACTACATGTATCTAGATTACATATAAAAATTACTATGCTGCAGTCTTATTTAGGTTGCAAAATCAAGCACTTAGTAGTGACAAACTAATAGAATTGAGAACTGCAATTTTAATTCTCTTCCCTTCTGTCTCTGTACTTTACACTGAATCGGGCTCTGGGAAAAAACGCTTCAGTGATCATATAATTAGAAACTGAATCACAATATATGATAACACACTGTAGGATAACAAACATACTTCTGCCACGCTGTCAATTTTTTTTAGGCCCACAATCAAGAAAAGTAATTTTGGAAAGCTTGCTTCCCAGCCAAATGTGAAGGGAATTTGCAAGCAGAGATTAAAGGTAGAGCTCCAGCTCCAGGTCTTTACCCTGGCAAAGTTCTCCCATCACCTGGAGGCTGGGCCTTGGCGTATGGCTGGACTGCATGAAGATTATCTAATCCCCGGAGCAGAAGAGTGTATATGTAAGGGAGCCGAAATCTTTTAAAATGCTTGCTTTCTGTAGCATTCGTCGAGGGAATCGCAAACGATCATGGTAGGAAGAGGTATATAGCGATGGATCACACACGAAGCACGTAGCAGGGAGGGTGGATGGGGAGAACAACTGAACTGATTGCTGGTGGTGTGTAAGGCTGACGTTTGGTGTAGAGAAAGAGGGATACTTTCTAAAAGCAAATGCAACCTCAGCCAGAAGGTTAGTCCACTGCTTAACAGTTCAGCTCGGTATTTGTGTTTCAGTTACCTGAATACTCTAAAAAAATCTCGAGGCAGGCAATAGAGATACTGGAGCTTTTTAGAAAAGTAACAAAAATTCTCCATAATAAAAATCTGGTATATGCAAAATTACAGCCAGTCCTTGGTATTCAGTCCCATTTCCATGACATACAGTAACTGAAACGTAGAGCCTACAAGACTGTGGGTTGGTTACATTTAGTCAAACTGGAAATTAGCAGATCCTTTCAATCGCACGTGAGATTCTAAAATGAGGGAACTATGGCAAATTGTCCTGATTTATGCAGAAAATGCGTGCAAAGATTTACTACTGCCATGAAAGTCTCTTTAGCTTGAGCTAGCATTTTTGGCCTGCTGTGGAGGGGAAGAATTAAAGTTTTTAAATCCATTAATGTTCCAATTGGGTCTTTTCTTGGTTTGTAGAGAAGAGTGTGGAAAAGCAAAAGAAAGGGAAAAAGTAAAGCGAGTTGCAGAGCATTGTCTGTCAGTGGGCATTAAACATGTTCCCAGACTAAGTTAATTTAGTGTCAGGTGCCCTGATGTATGCATAATATCCGAGTATCTAAACCAGGTGGAAAGGAAAATAGACAAGGTGTCCTTCAAATATTATGACTTACTCCCTGAGTGTATAAAAACAGCAACTGGTGACTTTATACCTATCAAAGGGTTGATACATACAGGCCTGCCGGGGCTAGGATACCCCCCAAAATAAACCCAGCAGGAGACCATTTGCTGTGAGCTGCRTTACAGTTTTACGCTGGAAAGCAAACCCGCTGAAACCCAACCAGGCTGCTGCCAAAACGCAGACGGAGAGGGTTTTTGGCGGGAAGGCATCCCTGGAGGGTGATGGGCTCAGGGAGTATATTGAAAATAAAGATTATTCTATCTCACATGTATTACAGTTGGGTCGGGTCTTTAGGGATGTGACCGTGCAGGAGGATAACTAACTGTGAGGGACATCACCCCATCTAAATTCCCAAGAGAAAGATTTCCTTAATCTCCTCAGTCTTTTATTTATTACCTTTTAATTGGCCTGGCCTGATGCCTCACCCCTCACAGCTGCTAGCAGAGCTGTGGGACAGCCTCCTCCAGCCCAGGAGCCTGCTTAAGGGTAATTACACCCAGTTGGTGCTAATTGTGAAGCAGGTCCCTCACATAAAGGTGCTGTACCTGACTTTGTGTAGTAGAAGGTACCAGAAGCAGCAGAAAGTGTTGTTTTAGGAGGACTGCTGCCTTTCTGTCTGCAGAGGAGAGGTTGCTGGTGGGTGAGCACAGAGGTAGTGCTTTATTTTTAATGTAAATGCTTAAGAAACAGGGGTTGAATTAAGAGTTGTGTTTTGATACCGATTGCTGTGTTGGTATTAGGTCTGCTATGGTTCTGGGGTCCTGTGTTGTTATGAAGTTTTTTTGTATACTTCCTAATTTATATGTATGTATCCTGTGAAAAGAATAGACTGCTTGGGAGAGGCTTGGATTTTGGTTTTTTTGTTTGGTTTGTTTGGGGTTTTTTTT